>BSBM01000202.1:0-600000 GCA_027924585.1 Larix kaempferi
GTTACACCAAAAACCCCGAGGTGTTAGTGAAGGTCACCCACTAGGATCTTAACACTCACTACAAGCCTCGGACGAACACTGCAATGCCGACGTTGCCACCCGCTCTGTGACTCGAACCTGGGTGGAGGCTCTGATACCAAATGATACGAACCGTTACACCAAAACCCCCGAGGTGTTAGTGAAGGTCGCCCACTAGGATCTTAACATTCACTATATATATATACAAGTTGGTATGATATTATAGAATTGAAAGATTATTATGTTTTAATTTATGTCATTAGCAACATGTCTCGGGTGAAGCCATTCAAGAAGTAGCTGGTTCAATATATTTATGAATTATAGCTTCTTTCCAGAGTCTGGAGCCGTTGCTCAATCTTCACACTTTTAGTGGCCAAGGCCTTTGAAAAGACAAACAAAATTTTAAGACACCATCCTCCTTGGCATGGCATTTAGGCAAAGCTAAAGATTGCCATTTGATTGATACGTCCCTTTACACTCTAGATTTTCCGACCAAAAGAATTGGAAAATTAACCTCATGATAGAATCTAAGACTCTATGAAGCCTCCAAAAAAGGGACATCCAAAACATATGAGTTACTTCCAAAACAAATTTTGCTAACACTAAACTCCGTGCAACCAACAAAAACTCCAATTTAAAATTTGTTTATCACGCTTGACAATCAACCAATCCTAATCAATCCTATTCTCTCTTAACATATGAAACCGATTTATAACTCAACCCATTATCAACATCACACATTTTAAACTTTTATTGATTTAGATTACAATTAAAAAGTAACACTACATGCAAGAACCGAATGACTATACAATTGCTCCGCAATGGTTTCGATAATTACAAGAGTGATATCTTTATCATTTATTTTTTTTCAATTTTTTCAAAATTTTCAATGAATAGTAATAATATTTTTCAATGAATAATAATAATACTTTTTATTTTAATTTTTTTAATGAATAATAATAATATTTTTAATATAACTTTGTTGTAATTTCGGTTGAAAAAAAACTTTGTTGTAATGAATTTTTTTTATATGGGTGTGATTTAGAAAAAATAAATAAATATATAGTAATAATTTTTTAATAAAAAAAAAAAAAATTTAGTTCATTATATTTATAAAAATAAATAAGTTAATATTTAATTTAAATAAAATAATAAATTGATTAAAAATGTCTTTCAATAAATAATAATTATATTTTTCATTTTATTTATTTTCAATAAATAATAATAATATTTTTATATAACTTTGTTGTAACGAATTTGTTTATATAAATGGGATTTAGAAAAAATAAATAAATATATAGTAATTTTTTTAATAAAAATAAAAAGATAAAAAATAATAATTTAATTTAGTTCATTATATATATAAAAATAAATAAATAAATATTTAATTTAAATAAAATAATAAATTGATTAAAGCTGAAAGGCTACTTCAAGTAATTAAGTATTATGAATTATAAGTAGTAAGCTTTTTACTCAAACCCTTCTTATATAAATTTTGTAAAATTGCTTATTTCTAGTTAATCTCATATTCTGAATTACTGAATTATAAAAAGAAAAACTGATATAACTTCCATGTAAATACTCCAAAAATTTATCTATTAATTAAAAACACAAATGTAAAGATGGAGGTCAAGAATTTGTCTAGACAGCTTCACGTTCCTTATGGCAAGCTACAGTTTCGAACCTTTGACCTCCTATTCTCACTTACCCAAATTCGATTCTTGGCGGGTGCACCCTCACCCTCAAATAATTTTATCAGAAGTTGCCAAAGCGCCACGTACCAGGGGATCGGCCCCATTCCAGCCAGCCCTTTAAAAACAACGGGGAGTTTCTGTTTGATTTATAACTAAGTGTATAATAGCAATCTTCACAGTTACTGTACCTGCCAGCCTGATATTCTCTGTGCCGTTCTCGATTTCGAGATCAGTGCAAGCTCCGCTCAGAAGAAAAACTATGGAGGGCGCAAGGGGGTTAGGGCTTTTCAGTCAGCAATTCAGTGCTCTGATGAAGAAGAATTTCCTTCTGTCATGGCGGAACAAGCCCTCCATGTTCGTGCAACTGTCGTCTTCCTTCATGTTCGTCTTCTTGGTATTCTGCGCCGAGAAGGCGACTGAATCTCAATTCAAGTTTACTACTTGGTATGACAATATTCATGATCCTGTGTATCAGCCGGTGGCGGGAATTCTTCCATGCGAGGATGGATATTTCATCAAATCGCCCTGTTATGATTTTGTATGGAGTGGGAACTCCTCCTCTATCATCAGCGGTATTGTCCAAAATATTATGGCAAACAATCCCGGAAGAGTCATTCCTGACTCCAAGGTATAATAACAGATTCAAGAAAATTGATCTAATAACAGATTCAAGAAAATTAAATATTTTCTTCTTCTCTTTGGTGATTAATGTCAGATCTGTGTGTCTGTTACTTGGCGCAGGTCAGAGGATTTGAAAATACAACCGAGGTGGACATATGGCTCGAGGCCAATCCAATGCAATGCACGGGAGCTATTCATTTCATTTTGGGGGAATTCAAGTTCAAACTCTACGGTGCAGAGGTTGGGGTATGGAATCCAAACCAATTCAACTGCTAAGTTGAAGCGGGGATATTATGAGGATCCCACTCTGAAATTCCAGATTCCGCTTCAAATCGCTGCAGAACGAGAGATTGCTCGGCATTTACTGGGAGGTGAGTCTTCAATTCAGCTTCTCCACCTTCCCATTTGTTTCAGGATACTTGTTTCGATTAAAGCAGTTTCATCTTTACTTCACACCAAACACAGAAGTTTTATTTTTACAATGGTAAACACAATCTTTTGAAAATATGGATAAATTACAATTTTTTTATTAACTTGGTGATTAAAATTATAAGTATTCACTAGTTAAACAAAAGATATTATTGCAGTCAGTGCACATAACCATTCTTTCTATTTTACAATGGAAAATGTTTATAGTGTGGTCAAGAAGATACTGCTCCCTAACCTAAGAGAGTTCAAAGAGAAATAAATAATTTAAAATAATATATTTTAATTAATTGATTAAGAGAGTACTTTAATTTTATTTTTTTAATTAGTTGATATAAGAGAGTAACATGCTAGCCCCAAGAGTTAGTTTGATCGGTTGAGTTCTCGGAAGTTAGGCCTCCCAGCATGCGAGGTCGCGGGATCCATCCTCATAAACCCTCTTGGGGTTAGGCACGCAGCGGGCCGCAGGGCGGAAACCCCTTCGGGGCGGGTCCGTCGAAAATTATTTCGTGGATGTAGCGGTCGGCTAAGCCGATTAAAGTGAACCACATGGAAAAAAAAAAGAGAGTAACATGCCATGCTCCCTAACCTAAGAGAGAGTTCAAAGAGAAATAAATATTTTAATTAATTAATTAAGAGAGTACTTTACAAAAATTATTTTAATTAGTTGATATAAGAGAGTAACATGTTATGAGCAAGATTTATTAATTATTTTGAGATTTGATGGATTATTTTAATTAGTTGATATAAGAGAGTAACATGTTATGAGCAAGATTTATAAATTATTTTGAGATTTGATGGATTATTTTAATTAGTTGATTGAAAGATTTGTTGGATTATTTTAATTAGTTGGTAGAAGAGAGTCAATGAGATTTGAATTCATGGAAGGAGGATAATGACTTTTCTCTTTTATCACTTAAATGATACATTTTAATTTCTGGTTTCAAATCTTTAATTACAAAGATTTATTAAATATTGGGTTCAAATTTTTGAAATATAAATATTTATGATTTATTAAATATTGGGTATTCTTAAAAGTGTATGTACTTATAACTTGCTTACTTTTATAAGTAAATTACAATTTAATTATCAATATTTTTTAACAATATATATATATATATTATAGTGATATATTGCTTTGTGTTTTATGTTGTAACTATATTTGTATTAATTTAGTTTAACTATAGATTTATTCATTATTTAAAACGATACAAAATATTTCAGGTGTTGGATGCTTAAGGGATGTAGAGTTATTATTTATATAGTTTTATTTTTAAATTATTTTGAAATATTAGACATTAAATATTATTTTTTATAGTTTAGTGAATTAATGTTATACATATGATGGAGAATAGGAAGACGCGAAAATAGTCAAAGTAAGACATTGTAATATGAAAGTTACAAGAAGAGAAGATTTCTTAGTCCCACGGCCTTCTAAGAGGGAGGTCATCCTTGGTCTTAGTTGTTTTTCAACATCATAGTAGCCTCTAGGAAAAATCCCCCAAAGAAATTGTTTTAGAGAGATCCAAGCAAAAGGGGAAATTAGATTTCAAAAAATCTTAGTGGCTGCTTCAAGAAGGCTTCGAAAAACTCATGAAATATCCTCTCCCAAAGTGAGGGAGTTCATGTAATGTATGACAAACAATGCTGTCATGTGTAAGTGTAAATAGAGTCTGAATTGAGGTCGTGGGTGAAATCACATTGGAAGGTGAAAGACTCAATGAATATCAAGCTAGGAGTGAAAAGTTTCTTTACTACAAATTTCTCCAACAAAAAGGAATGTGATTTTTTTTTAAGGAAGGCCATATCTTTATAACTTAGTTGGTTTGCACATGTGATACTAGTTTGAGAATTGGTTCAACTCAAAAAAGGAAGTTATCTCTAACTCTGTACTCTTGATCCAAACCTTGGAAGGTATCGACTTGATATGCTTGGGGTTTATTTGAAATCTTTTAAATTGAGAAAACACTGTAAGTATACCTCCTATGTTGGAATATGTGCTTACATGACTGTCTCTTAGGCCTTACCATAATATATAATTCTTAACTTCAAGGACAACTAATTGTCCCAAACTATATACTATGAGCATATCCCCTTTTGCAATAGGAGATGCCATGAGCACAACCACATTCTAAGGGATTTCTTCCTTAATGGTATGCCCAAGAAAGATGAAGAAAAGGGAATAAATGATAATAAGGGATTGGTTACAAGCCATGGGAAGAGAAAGAGTGGTAAGAAGTTAAATCTTAAATCAAACTAAGCTCCCCTAGATTTTTTTGGAATTCTCCTCTCAAAAGGAGATTAACCTAGGGAGAGGATAGTCAAATTAGAGGAGGGGACAAACCCCAAAGTTAGGGGATACAAAATAAAGATCAACAAGAGCCAATGAAATCATCAGAAACACAAAAACAAGGAGATAACTAAAAATCAAACAATCATGAGCCATCCCACGAAGAGAAGAAACATGATAAAATTAACATGGAGATAAAATCACAAGTGAAGCATGGGAAGGTGGAATATTTTGAACTTGTAAATTGGGGGAATGACAAAGAATCAATAGGGAATAAGAGGAAAAATAAAATCATGAAGGAATAACAACAACCCAACTAGTCCTAGTCATGGCAAGGGAAGGAGATCTCGAAGAGAAGATCATAAGTCATGAATTGAGATAAGATGAGGGTGAAGAAATGGACATGGAATTCTTATCTTCACTTTACAAAAAATTTGACCTAATTACCTTCTATGTTGAACAAACAGTAAACTTGGACTAGGATATGATTAATGAAAGGGAAAGATAGACAATGAAAAAGTTGCTTTAGTATCCTAGAAAATCCAAGAATGCATATTGACCCCTTGAAACCAACAAAGCTAGTGTAGGGAAAGAAAGGGAGAACAATCACCAAGGATATGTTGAAGAAGGAAGGGGAGTGATTCATCCATCAAGGTCAAGCGACCTTGTTTAAGGAGACATTTCCCCAACTCCCTAGATATTCTAAATTAATATTTTCTCTTGGAAAATAATGGGCAATGCAACAAGGAAGCAAAAGAAGCTAAAACCCAAAATATAGATGGAAAAATCAGACTTAGTGTTCATCCTAGTGACAAAATGCAGTGTGGAAATATGCTCAAGTTTGCACAAAAGATGTGGAAATGATGCGAGGTTTCAATAGTAGTATCAAGAGGCTTCTGTAGGGTATGGCATTTTTGTGGACCCGAGGAAAGTGTCTCTAGAAAATCTACTTGCAACCTAATGATGGATAACTAGCGATCTCCAAACTATTGGCATGGCAGAGAAAGGCTTGTTAACAAATGTGTATGGGCCAACCATCCTCCAAGAAAAACTAGTCTTCTTGGATAGTTTTAGTTAGATTATCGACACTTCCAATTATAGCCACTTGATCATGGGGGATGATCTAATCATAGTCAAACATCTCTTTGAAAAGAAAGGAGGGGAATGTACATATCTAACTAATGCCTTCTAGAGCTTATAGTGTAGTATCAATTAGTGTAAGTTTGGTGAAAAATCAAATAGAATAAAGTCTTGATCACTTCCTAGTCTCAAAGTCCAAATTTGCAAAATCCTTCAAAACAAACTCCTTCATTGGTCCTAGGGCTAGTTCAGAGCATTATCCTATCACACTCCACTCAAAAGTCCAAGGCATACTAAAAAATACCCCTTATTGTTTTGAAAAAAAATGATTCTCTCATTTGGAATTTAAAGAAAAATTAAAGGAGTTGTGGGAGGGCATAGAATGCTTGAGAGGCTCCAAAATTTTTTCATTGCAAAAAGTTAAGGCCTTAAAAATCAAAATGAAGGAATGGAACAAGACCTAGATACAAAATTTTTCCACCTAAAGAGAGATCTGGAAGCCCAAATTATATGGATGTAGGAGGCAATTGTGGAAAATGGTATGACTGAGGAGGTTTAATTTCAGTAAATGGACCTCTCAAGTAGCTTAGACTTACAAGAAAGAAGAAAACAACGTTTTTGGAAATAGATATTAACAATCCAATGGGTATGATATACTGATAAAAACATGGTGTTTCCATCGTTCCACCTTGCGAAATTAAAATCTCAATAGAATCATTCATCTTTCTTCCTCCTCAAATCAGGTTATGGAGGGGAAATTGAGAGTGCAAAACCACACTTCTCTCAAAACTAGATGACAGAGAAAGAATTGGACAAGTAGGAGGGCATAAATTCAATAACTATTAACATTCCTAGGTTAATATCATTGGATCAAAGTGTTACCTTATTGCATGAAGTTTCGAAGGAGGAAGTTAGGCATGTAGTCATGTAAATGGCAGCTGGTTAATCCCCAAGGCTCAATGGCTTTCTGAAATATTTATCACAAATGTTGGACTTTGTTGGAGAGGATATGTGGGAAGTAGTGGAAGGCCTAACTTGATTCTTCATGCCCTTAATGCCACTTTCCTCACTCTCATCCTAAAAGAAGAAAATGCAAGGAAAATTGATAAATCTAGGCCTATAACCCTTCTTAACTACTCCTCTAAGATTATTTAAAAGGAAATTGCAAATCAATTAAATCCCATCATGGATATGAAGTTTAATTTAAAGGAATAAGGGGGTTTCATATTGAGGGAAGTTAGATCTTGGATGGAAATATAGTGGATCAAGAAGCTATCCATTTGATGCAAATCAATAGGAGGCCAAGAGTGGAGATAAAACTTGTTTTGTCTAAAGATTATCACATGATGAATTGAGACTTTATCAATAGAATGTTATCATTTGTTGGATTCAATAAAGTTTGAGTTAATTGGGTCCATAACTTGGTCAAGTTGGATTTCTTCTCAATATAATGAATGGGAATCCTTCAGAGCCTTTTGTTCCAAGTAGGGGGATAAGCCAAGGTGACCCTACTCCTCTTTCTTATTCATTTTTATGGTTGAAATCCATAGCGGGTCCTTTTCAAAAGCTAAAATACTTACCTTTATCAATGGGTTTCCACTAGTTCCTAGGATAGATGCCCTCCCACACCTCCAATTTATTGATAGCACTATGATCATGGGAGATGCTTTTATTGCGTGAAGTGAAAGATTTTAAATATGTGTTGGATTCCTTGCTTCTAACCTTTAATGGTTTAATCAATGAGGGGAAATTTGGGATTTTTTTTTCTTTCAATAACAAGATATTGGATCAAAGGTGATTTGCATAATTTTTTACTTTTTTAGGGGGTCCCTTTCGACTATCTACATAGGAGTTCATTTGAGTGAAAAACTTTGTAAGAAATATTTCGAGGCTCTCTTCAATTCCAAGGTCCTCTTCAATAGGATTAGGGAATAACTAAATAGTTGAACTTTCAGGGACTTAACACTCATTAATGGATATAATTAGTCAACTTGGTTTTGCAAGCTATTCCCTTTACCTTTTCTCAACTTTAGCTCTGACTTTTAAGGTCCTTAGAGTAATACAACAACTCCAAGAGACTCCATGTGTTGGGGAGATATAATTTGGAGAGAAAATGTTCATTGATTGCTTAGAAATAAATATGTTATTAACATGAGCAAATATGTCACCAAGCAAAAACCCTAGAACAAAGAAACTATAAGTGGTTGACATATTCATTGTGTTCTCTTTGATTATGCATTTATAAGCAGATAAATACAAAGAGGAGAGATCAACTCATAATAAAATTTGACCAGATTAAAGGATAACTCCCTTAGCGTTACACTAATGAGACACTAGCAAACTCCCAACTAACTAGCCATTGACAATTAATAACTTGATGTTAAACACTACACCTCTTATAAATTCTCGACCCCATAAGGGTTGTATCAATTCCCCCTTCTTTAATGAGAATGTATCCCTACGTTTCTCCTTCTTTAAGAAAGGATGTTAAATGTGTTTAATTTGAACTTTGGATTTGTTGTTGAATAAAAGAGCATGTGTCTACACTGATACACTTTTAGACAAACATGCATGGCACAAGAAGAGAGTATCTTTGATGAACACAAGAATTTCGTGGTTGAAGTTGTTGCATCAATTATTTGTATTCGAACACCTCGTTGGTTAGACTTCAATTCCATTGCAATAAGAAAATCAAGAGTCACATTTTTCTACCCTTCTATCTGAAGTATGAGAATGCCCGTGTAGGTTCATGAGCTTTCATAATCTGTGATAAAGTGTTTGATAACATAGCCAATATTGTTTGCAACTTTAAGAGGAAGTGATTAGCCAATATTTTCTATCTCTTTAAGGGGAAGTGATTATCCGATATTGTCTACAACTTTAAGGGAAGTGATTAACCAATATTGTTTGTAGCTTTAAGGGGAAGTGATTGAAATGCAATTCCCACACACAAGCCCCTATTATTAAAAGTGGGTTCCCTAGAATTTCTAGTATGTATGATAGTAGGAATCAACACTCCTAGAATATCTACACAAATCTTAACCAACACGTACATATGATGAAGTGTCAGACATTGGATTGGCGCACAAAGAGGTCATTGGGAATCGAAGGGTGGTGAAATCATTCGCTCATCAAGATTGACATTGCCACACTCTCGTCCAATGATGGGAACACATGTGTTGTTATACTTAGGTGAAGCACACTGGCTCCATGCCAATCTAAAATAACTTTAAGGCATGATACAACTCCACTAGGCATGAAGATGGTGTTTGTACCCATTGTATAACTCACCGAAATAGCGACAAGATCTTGCCACATGTGTAGAGCTCTAAATTAGTCTTGAGAGATGCCTTCTCAAATATTCTCAACATTTACATTTAATATGGAGTGCAATGTCAGTCAGACTAGAGATACTATATTGAGTAATGTACCTTCCATCATGTTTGACTATATAAGAAGGTCTAATGCAAAAATGGTACAACATTGATCTTAGATTTGGGAGTAAGATTAAAGTTAGTAGCCTCAACCCCAAAGAATATGGTAGACCCATATCTACGATAATCACTGTAATGCTACTAGTACCCCTCAGTTCCAAACTAACTACGTAAACAACATTAGTTATAGGAGATCAAGATTGTTGGCTAGTCACAAGTGGCCTAGAAAAACAATCACTAGCATCATCTAGGTTCAATGACTACCTTCTGAAACAAGCCCTTTGATGGTTGCCAACACATTAGAGCATGGAGCAACATTACAAACCATAGAAGGAAAAAACATCACGCCTTGACATGTAGTAACATCACTATATGCAATGATAAAATTGGATTTGCAAAGAAGTCGTCCTTCGAAGTAAGACCCATTTGAGGAGCATAAAATTATATAAAATCTTTGCATAAATAAATTTGAAATACAAGATTTCCAAAAATAATCATGATTTGCACATACATCTTAAGAAACTCGACCTAAACGACAAACAAACATGATAAGTTGCTAAAGAAGGATGCAATTATTGATTTGTCTACAATCTTTTGGGCCATTTAGTTCATGCACAAATATAGACATCAATTAGGGAGAGATATTCAGAAGCATAAAAGGGATCTATTTCCTGGTGATGCCCTAACCTCAATGGGTTCCAGTTCGCTGCCATGTGCTAGAATGCTCTTACTCATTCCCCCTAATAACATTATATAGTCATATGGCTAAAAAGTGGCAAGATTCTTTATGCAGAACAAGGTTTAAAACCAATCAACATCATATTATCTTTGTATTGAAAGCTTCAACTAATTAAATTCTACTTTTTGTGTTTAACGAAGGGTGGATAAGAGGAAGGAAAATGAATACACCTTTGTATGTTATTGTCGTTCTTTGCAAATATGGCAAAGATGACTATTGGACCCGATGAAGAAGTTATGAATGACTCATAAAAGATACTGGACCTTATGAATGTGGATCCAATAGTGGGGACATCAAATGCAATGACAAGAAGGAATTGACGATAGAGAAGGTTAACAAACGTTAAAAGAACTCAACTGAGTTGTGAATTAATCTCGGGTGAATAGCAGGGGATGTTACGCATCAAAAGTATTGTATGTTTAAGGTGCTAGTTCATATATTGATAATGGGAAGGAAGTTGACAACATAAAGGAAGTGGTAGAAATTACCAGAGGATAATGGAAACCTGAATAGGGAAATTAGCTGCACAAAAAATTGGGGAGGAGTTATTGCTAAATGGAGTTCAACAAGATAATAGGCTTAGCGCAATCAAGGATCTCGAAGACTAGAAGAATACGAATGTCGGTATTTGGAGTACCCATCCAGATAGTGGAAGTCTAGTTCTTTGTGTTATATCTTTCTTCAGAGTTATAAGGGCAAGTTGCTAATAGATTGGTATGTCTTGTCTAGAAATAGAGATGGTATATTTCAATGTTTAGTCTATGTGTATGTAGAAGGATAAAGTATAAAGAAAATAGGACTGCTACCTTCCAAGCAGTGATGAATGATCTATTTCATCCATACTTGCGGAAGTTTGTACTTGTGTTCTTTGATGAAATCCTACATCTCCTTAAGAATCATCTCAAACTAGAAAGGAATCGAACCGAGTCAAACAAAAAGCCAACATGAAGAGAACTAATCATGGATTTGAGACAAACATAACTTACAAATAAAACTCGCTCAAAATCTACAAGAAACATAAACTTACACCCAAGTTTTATGGTCCTTATCGAATTAGAAGCATAGTAAATTTTAGGGGCAAAATTTCGCCAATGGGCTAAAATTAAGGGATTCCAAATATTGACTCAGTGAATATTTTATATGGTAGTAAATTTAAAAAAGAAAAATAATTAGTGTTATATATATACAAAACGTTATAATTATATATATAACTATAATTTAGTTATATATATAATTGTATAATTATATAGTGGAGCTGGGTCCAACATGAAAGCTGAGATGCTGGCGCTCTGGTGTGTTCTAAAGGTTGCCAATATCTTTGGTCTTGGAGAACACAAAGTCTTTGGTGACTCGAGAGTTACCATCAAATGGGCTTGTAGAGAATACTTTCTTAAAATTACATCACTACTTCATTGGTGTAATAGGATCAGGGCAGAAATCCAACTTTGCAAAAATATTTTTTTGAACACATCTATAGACAACATAATTCTCTGGCGGATAAACTATGTAAACAAGCGATGGATGGAGAAGAAGGGGTTAATGTGTGGGAAGAGTTTCAGGAATCTCACATCAATGATTTGGGCACAATGAATTTTTTTGAATGTTGACAGTAGAGGAGACATTCGGTTTTGTTGTTCTATGTTTTTTGATATATGTTTGTTGACCGTCTGAGATACCGGTTAGTATTTTTTGGGAAGGTTGATCACTATTTGGTTTATATACCAAGAAGTCTGATATAGACTCGTTTATCTATGTACTATTTGATTATAAATGAATAA
This sequence comes from Larix kaempferi, assembly GCA_027924585.1. Lineage (NCBI taxonomy): Eukaryota > Viridiplantae > Streptophyta > Pinopsida > Pinales > Pinaceae > Larix > Larix kaempferi. The sequence goes on from BSBM01000202.1 coordinate 12,081, forward strand.
CAATAGTATGCTTTTTTTCGCTGAAAAAATGTAGGTGTAGCTATTGCAAAGAGTAGTTAGATGCATTTAGAATCATGTATCACACATGTGACATTAATAAATTAAATAAAAAAAGAATGACCACCAAAAAATGTTTTTTTTAATAATCATTATAATAAAGTGAATCAAGATAGATCCATCTTAACTCCACATCAGTTAAAATAAATCTATGTTGATATATTAACAAATGTTCAATACAATTCTATCTATAATTTTTTTATAATAATTAATAAAAATAAAAATAATGATTATCAAATAATAGTCTGATCTTACTTTAATTATCACTAATATACTATATATTTACAAAAATTCATGGAACATATAAAACATAGTGATTGATTAAACAAAGGTGTGTAATTATCCATGTTCATAATTTCAAATAATTGTGAACAACAAAATATTTACTAAGATTTTGAATTCAATTCACAAATATAATCAATAAATTTTTAAAATTTGTTTAACATATACATTATTAGTCATTCCCTGGGAGGGAGGGTGGGTTTTCTCTTTCTGGTCAACGAGGGATGGTACGGGTTGACTTTCATCAAATAATAAAATATTTTTGAAAATTTAAAATTTGTAAAAAGGTTTTTTTTATTAGTTATAAGTATTGACGTGATAATTTTCAAAATAATTTTTTTTTTCCTTAAAACGATACATCTAAATTTTTTTTTTTCCTTGGAAAATGTCCGTAATTTTATTTCAAAAAGATGATTAAAATTACATATTGCAGATGTAGTAAGATCAACAAGGATCCCTACATTTTCACATATTTCTGTCCCATATAAGCAGAAACAACAGCTTATAATGAGCTGAACCAAAAAAAAAAGAACCCAGATAATGTTGCCTCAAGAAGTAGAACAAATATATCATGAAAAGTGGTGAAATTGTGGCCACCGGTTTCAGGTCTGGTCCCTGAATCCGCCGCCACCGCCACTGGATCGTGCAGACCCAATGGGTCGCCGCGCAAAGGCACCGCCCTCTCTCCATACTCAGAAATATCCATCCAATGCCTGAAAGCATACCACGCAGGCCCAGCCATAGAGAGATGGCGAGATCTCGATTTCTCCAGAGAAGCAAGCAGGGTTTCCTGCAAACCCACAATAACATCGCTGTAACGTCTCGTTTGATCTCTGTTATCTTGGAATGCTCCTTCTTGGAACCCTCGAGAACATTATTTGCCCTCTCACCATGGTTTGCCGCAATGAATCCGGGTCATACCGGGAAGAGGAAAACATGCCATGCATGTCCGTAGCAGCCTGGGCGCGGGCCACTGAACCTCGTCGCCATTGAAGGATCCGATTCTGCAGGAGTGAGGGAAACCTCCATGGATCCATGGCTTCCAAGAAACCCTTGATAGCCAAGCCGCCGTCATTGGAAACCAGCTCGTGGTGGTAAGCCCTGCACCGTGACTCACCGGCCTCCAAGAAAGAAGCCTCAGCACGGCTCCGCAGACAGGTCCCGACGACCTTCGAGCAAGCCGAAGAACTCTCCGACAGGAGCCGCCCGTTGTAGAGCCACCGATGGGTTGGCCTCCCCGCAGCTGAACCGTCACCATAATGCCAAGAATGTTGCCCCTCTGCACCCGCTGCCGCCGCCACAGGAATTCTTCCCTCGCCGTCTCCCAATACAGTGAGCTCAGAAGGAGTCTGACCAGGGATAGAGCCCTGGCCGCCGAGATCAACTCGGATCGGCTCAAAACCCTAGGTTGCAGAGCTCCATCCCCAGCCATCTGCACCTGCATCAATCGCAAAACGATACATCTAAATATAGAAAGATTCATTGACTTTTATTAATGTATTTAGTAACCTTGAATGTAGTTGGTAAGGTCGTGTGGGAGCCTTGTTTTATAGAGGAGTACAATATCCAAGTCGAATGATATTTTTCATAATTTGTTCCAAAGAAGCATTTATGCACAAGGAGCCATAATTTCAGTAATTTCAATTTTGGCAAGGGAAATTTTGCTTGATATAAAGTCTTTAGATCTCAAGGTCTTTGCGAATGTTTTTAATGGGTCAAAGTGTTATCATAACTAATCACTAGCCCATTAGAGGAATCTAAAAATGGGGCAAGTAGGATTTCAATTTAGGTAAAAAAAATGTGGAGTATCATCGAGGAAAATCTACTCAAAGCTTCATATGTTCTATGCTTTTGTGTTTTACATTATTTTGAGGTTTGAAAATCGTCACGTTTTAGTTTATGGTATTGATGAGGGAGACATGATCTTTGTCCATGATTATCTAAAGATGTTGCAATTCAAAATTTACATCTATATAAGATAACATGAGTGACAAGACTCTCAAAGAGGAGTTTTTTTTTCTTTCTATTTTCCCACAACTAGCGGTCCATTGATTTACAATTTTTTTCAAAACCAAAAGAGGCTTTCCATCCTTCATTAATTGTTGTCTCAATGCTATAGTTCTAGTTAAGTTTGTGATGAAGGTAAATTTTGAGATATTTGTATGAAGTACCTTCTTCTAATATTTTTTGTCATACGCAAAATTATCATAAGTGTTTTTTTGGATTTGATTACCAAAACCTTTGTTTTGCCTGTCTTAACAGTCATACATATGCTAGAATGGAAGTCCTTGAGAAATATTAGTTGATTGTTGAGATAGGAGGGACACCTCATCATAAGAACAATATTATCAATGTAAAAAAGAAGGATGATGACTTTTCCAGTTAAATTACTATCATAACAACCTACTTCTTTCAAACAAGCCTCTGACTTGTCAATGCAAATGTAAAAAAGAGTAGGGAATATGGGACAACCTTGATTAGCTTCTATATTATAGTTAATTTCTTTCGACCAACCCTTAGTGTTCTTGAACTTCTCAATAACATTATCAAACAACCTTATCACAATGATGCTCAACTTAAATGGGACATTTATCTCTTCTAATATATTCCATAGTTTATTTCTAGACACTGTGTCAAATGATTTCCTAAAGACAATGAAGCAAAATAAGAGAATGGCCTTATTATTATGACATTCCTATGCAATGATCCTAAGCATAACTTGTTGGTTCATGGTTGAATGGTAGGTACTAACACTTTCCTAGCCTTTAGTTCCTTTTTCCTAACTTTCTAACCATTAAAACAATATTCAAGCAACATTATGGAATCCCAAGGACCCTTTAAAAATACCACGACCGAAGTGTTGGGCTAAGGTATTCTACTAATGCATGAATAAATTCATTCTCTAAATTATACTTAATTATAAACCCAGGGGTGTAATGATTTAGAGGTTCTATGCACTGTATGTGAAACCATGAGATATCATATGTATCCTAAGAATGACATGCAACTAACTAAATCTAATCTACATTAACAAAGCAAATGGTCAACTTTGATAGTTCATCCCCTTGACTCTTCATCCCAATGAGTTCATGATCTTCACTCTTAACTCCCTTGACAATGTGCAAGGGTGTAGAGAGGTCTCATATAACCACTCATGGGTAAAGAGTTTAGGTGAATGTATTAATGAAGCTAGGATCCTAAGGTTGTTACTAGGTCATTCAATCATTACAACCATTAGCAATCATAAAGACCCCATTAAGCATACTTCTAAGCACTGAACATCATAGTGTAAAAGCAATTAAAGAAGTCCATGAAAGCATAGGAACGTTGGAAATGAAAGTATCAAACTAAATAAAATAAAGAACAAGTAAAAGAATGAGAATGCAAAAGGAAAATTACAACCATTAAGCGAAAATAAAACAACCATTTAATCTATGAGTGTGATGCAGGAGCATCAGAGCCTAGGCAGATCAGTCGAAGTTAGTCGACATGAGGAAGGTCGACCAGAGGGAGTGCCAACGACCACTGGTGCGGAAGATCAAATTGGCTGTCGAAGTTAATGAGTCAGGAAGAAGCTGTCGAGGTACATCGACAGGGAGGCAGGTCAAGAGTCGACATGTTGGGTTGACAGACGACAGGAAGAGCGAAAGGCGTTGATGGTCGACATGTGTCGAACCATGACTCCGATAGGTTTGGGAATGAGCCAAGCGAGGCGGACTGGCGAAGCCTAAAGAGTGCAGAGGAAGCCGACAGGTATGTCGAAGGTTGACAGAAGATAGTATGGTCGAGGCAGTGACATGACCGACTACTGTAGCAATGTCAGAAGGATGCGTAGAAGTCAAGCAGAGTACTTGGTAGCCGTTCGGGGTTTCTAAGGAAGTTATTAGCAGTTATTGAAGGTATTTGGGATCATGACAGATGTAAGAAAAGGGAGAGATTGTGCAACACGGTAGGGGCGTTGATAGTTGCAGGTGTAAGGTTTGTCGTTACACCAAAACCTGCAGATGTTGATGAACATTTGAAACCAAGCACAAGTCCAAGGATCCCAGTGTGGGAGATTAGTCCACATTATATTCCCAGAGGTGTGGCGGTTATAACCGATACTCCAACACCCCCCCTCCGGCGTAGCTCGGGGGAATTGAACCTGGGACCTCAGCTCTGATACCATGTAAGGTTTGCCGTTACACCAAAACCTGCAGATGTTGATGAACATTTGAAACCAAGCACAAGTCCAAGGATCCCAGTGTGGGAGATTAGTCCACATTATATTCCCAGAGGTGCGGCGGTTATAACCGATACTCCAACAGCAGGTCTGCAGGATCTGAGGAGATCGACAGATAGAGGATGCGTGTCTCGGGGGTTGGAGTGATATGGGGAACAACAGCAGCAACAGAGTAGAAGGCCAGGGAGTTTTGGATCAATTGGATAGTTTTTGCAGAGCAGTGTTCGGGGAGAAGATAGGTAGATTGGAGAGAAAAGTCACACATCTTCCGAACGCAGAGAGATCGAGCCATAGCTCAGAGTTCCGCAGTGAACCAGGAGAGGGTGAAGATCGACACACTAAGATAGCACATAATTACTTATGTATTGTAATAGGCTAAGGCCGAAATTACTTAGTTATTTCCATTCCTTGGAGTTTGCATTGTAACCGTTTCGGTAGAAGTAATATAAGCTAGCTTCTGGCATCCTGTTTACATCTTGTCTATGTGAATGTGTGTGTTGTGTGTAATTGTTAAGCAAGAACCTTTGTCATAAGGTAACTTGCATCAAGTGGTATCAGAGCAGATAGTATCCTGAGATTTGAAGGATAGCCATATCAGAGCGGGAAGAATCCTATGAGCAGAAGAACGTCAAGTGGTATTGAGCCTGCAAGAGCATTGAACAACTCCAGTTGCGATTGGGTAGAGTTATGCATGACTTGTTGAAGTCCGGTTGCGATTGGATGGAGTGGGAGTTTCAGTCGAGGTTGAAAATGGATCACAGAGGCGTTAATGTCAGAGGACGAAGAGCGCGTGGCGCAGCAGTCACAATTGATTGTGAGATGTTCGACGAGTGCGATCGGACAATGTGAACTTTGACTAATGAATTCACATTGATCAAAGAAAACCAAAGGCGTGGTTGTATTCCTGATGTGTTAGACCACAACGACGAGGGAGCCGAAGAAGTGGAACCACGGGAAGCAACATGAGAAGAACTAGAAGACAAACTGATCAAACTTCTGACGGATATGAGAGGTCGGACAAAGATAGATGTACGTACCTACTCAGGAAGTCTGGATCCAGAAGACTTGATCGACTGGTTTAGAGAGATGGAGAAATAATTCGACATAGAGCAGATCGAGGACCCCAGACAGGTTAAGACTGCATGTCTAAGGTTGAAGGGTCATGCCTCATTGTGGTCGGACAATGTGCAGGTTGACAGAGTCAAGAAAGGCAAGGAAAAAATCAAGTCTTGGGATAGCATGGTTTCCAAGCTGAAAGGGAAGTTCTTGTCAAATGACTACCTGATTTCCTTGTTTCGAAAGTTGCAGAACTTTAGACAAAAAGAGATGACCGTGAAGGAGTACATGAAAGAGTTCTACAGATTGTCGATAAGGTTGGTACAAACCGACGAAGGAGAAGAAGCTGTCGCTAGGTACGTGAATGGCTTGAAATATGCCATTCAGGATGAATTGAGCATGTCAAGATTCAGAGCGGTTGGTGAAGCCTACCAGTTAGCTTTGAAGGAAGAAGAGAAACTATCGAGGAAATTCGCAGTGACTCGAGGTGGGATGATTGATCGGGGTGTGAAGACTGTTTCCGCGAAAGGCCAAAGTAGTGGTTACAGGAAGGAATCCGTTGAAGATAATCAACAGACGAAAGGGACATCGACAAGGGAGAAAACGCAAGAAAACCGATGTGATAGTCGTGAGAACTGCGGTCGAGGTGCATATGGTCGAGGTGGTCCATCCGACAAAAAGGGTGCTGACAGATCAGCCATAATTTGTTACAAGTGTCGAGGAGCAGGAAACAAGGCATATGAATGCCTAGAGAACCTACATCCTGCAGAGGAGTCGAAACCCAGATGTTGAAGGGATGAGCAAGTCGACGAGAGGGAAGAGCCGACATCTGACAGCAGTGGAGGTGGGAAAAGAAAGAATCAAAACCTGACGGCCAGGAGAACATTGGTTCAGGAAGACCGACGCGACGAGAAAGAGCTGGCACAACGAAAGGCCATCTTTCAAACTAAGGTGTGAATCGACGAATGGCGTTGCGAGACCATAGTTGATGGTGGAAGCACTGAGAATATTGTGTCGATAGAGGTCATCGACAGGATCGGGTTAAAATGTTGAGAACATCCACACCCATACTAGATCTCATGGTTGTAGAAAGGACACCATGTGAAGGTGACCAGACAGTGCCTAATTAACTTCAAAGTTGAAGGATTTGAAGACAGTGTACTGTGTGACGTAATCCCAATGGATGCGTGCCATCTGTTGTTAGGGAGACCATGGCAATATGATCGAAATATGATCTATGATGGTCGAGCCAACATAGTCACAGTGTGGAAGAATGGCGTGCAAAGGACTCTTAAGCTGAAGCCGGAGGAACATGCCGACTGTAAGCAAGACGAGAGCAACTTTTGGGAGAAGCGAGCGCTGATGTGTTCAACAAAAGAATTCCTTGCGGAGATGGAAAAGTAGTCGGGGTGTTTTGCTATCATTCCGAAAGGGCCATGTGTCGAGAGGTCGACAATGGAAAAGATTCTGGTCGAAGTCAGAAAGATGCTTGACGAGTTTCAGAGCATAGTGGTCGACGAGACATCGATGAGATTGCCGCCGACAAGGAGCATATCCCATCAGATCGACTTGATTCCAGGGTCGAGTCTACCAAACAAAGCACCGCATAGGATGAGTCTGACATAAGGTCAGGAACTCAATCGACAGGTCTAGGAGTTGTTGGACAGGGGATTGATCAGAGAAAGCCTGAGTCCCTGCACGGTACCAGCTGTATTAGCGCCGAAGAAGGGTGGAGAATGGAGAATGTGTATAGACTCCAGAGCCATCAATAGGATCACGATCAAGTATCTGTTTCCATTTCCGAGAATGGACGACTTGATGGATTGCTTGAGTGGAGAGAAGTACTTCACGAAGATAGACCTAAAGAGCGGTTATCACCAGATTTGGGTTAGAGAAGGAGATGAATGGAAAACAACATTCAAGACAAAGGAAGGGCTGTATGAGTGGTTAGCCATGCCATTCGTATTGACTAATGCACTCAGCACGTTCATGCGATTGATGAATGAGGTACTGAAACCATTCTTGGGAAAGTTTGTCGCAGTCTACCTAGACGACATTCTGATTTTCAGTCGAACCAAGACAGAACACTTGGAGCACATTCAACAGGTATTGCATAAGTTGCAGGACGAGAAGCTGATGGTGAACCTGCAAAAGTGTTTCTTCATGAAGGAAGAACTGGTGTACTTAGGATTTGTAATCTCAGGTAAAGGGTTGGTGATGGACCCAGAAAAGGTGAAGGCAATATTGGATTGGCCGGAATTGACAAGTGCGACTAGAGTAAGGAGTTTCCATGGACTTGTCAGTTTATACAGGAAGTTCATTCGGGGATTCAGTCGGATTTGTGCACCTTTGACAGAGTGCATGAAGAAAGGGGAGTTCAAGTGGACGGAAACTGCCCAGCGAGCTTTTGACAAGTTGAAGGAAAAGGTCACTGAGAGCCCAGTGTTAGCACTCCCAAACTTTGACAAATTTTTCCAGGTTGACTGCGACGTGAGTGGAACGACAATTGAAGCGGCGTTGAGCCAGGAGGGCCGACCAATTGCATTCTCCAGTGAAAATTTAGATGACGCGAAGCGAAAATATTCGGTCTATGACCAGGAATTCTATGCTATTGTCTAGGCATTGAAGAAGTGGAGGCATTACTTGTTTCCCAAGGAATTTGTGTTATACACAGATCACCAAACATTGAGGTATTTGAATACTCAGTCGAAGTTGAATCAGCGACACACGAAATGGCTCGAATTCCTGCAAGGATACACATTCATGTTGCGACATAGGTCGGGCAAGTCGAATAAAGTTGCCGACGCGTTGATTCGAAGAGTTGCATTGCTGAACACGACGATAGTTCAGAAAACAGGAATAGAGTCGGTTAAGACAAAGTATGAGATCGACGAGGATTTTGCGAAAGCATGGAAGGCTTGTCGTGAACCATGGAGTGTCAACAAAATTCCATACTTGGATTATTTTATCTAAGGGGGATACCTATTCAGAGGACAACAATTGTGTATTCCCAGAGGATCAGTAAGGGAGAACCTAATCCGAGAATTGCATAGCGGTATATTAATAGGTCATTTTGGCATCGACAAGACCAGGGCATTGGTCGAAGAGAAGTATTATTGGCCAAGAATGACGACATATGTCGGGAAGTGGGTACGACAGTGTAGAGTTTTCCAGTTGGAAAAAGGGAGAAGTCAGAATGCGGGTTTGTATACACCATTACCTGTACTGAATACCCCATGGGAGAAACTGAGCATGGAATTTGTGTTAGGATTGCTGAAGACGCAGCAAGGAAGCGACTCAATCTTTGTTGTAGTCGACATATTTTAAAAAATGGCGCACTTTATTTCGTGTCAGAAGACAAGTGACGCCACAAGCATTGTTGTTCTATTCTTCAAGGAGATAGTCAGATTGCATGGGTTGCTGAAGAGTATCACATCGGACAAAGATACCAAGTTTATGGGACATTTCTGGAGAACCCTATGGAAGAAATTGGACATGAGGTTGCAGTTTAGCTCGGCATATCATCCGCAGACAGACGGACAGACTGAGGTAGTGAATAGAAGTTTGGGAAACCTTCTGAGATGTTTGACGACCGACAGACCCAAGCAGTGGGAGAACGTGTTAGCGCAAGCAGAGTTTGCATACAACAATTCTGTGAATCAGTCGACAGGTTTTTGCCCATTCCAAATTGTTCAGGGAAGAATCCCACATGGAGTGGTGGATTTGTTCGAGTTACTGACATAAATCAGGAAAAGCGCGGATGCAGAATCGTTTGCAGAGTATATGAAAGAAGTGCGAAAGCACATAGAAAAGAGTAACGCGACATACAAGTTGAGAGCCGACAGAAAGAAGAGGCTATAGTAGTTTAGCGAAGGAGACTTAGTCTATGCACATTTGTGGAAGGAGAGATTTTCGACAAGGACATATAACAAGCTGAAGCTGAAGAAGATTGGACCATGTAATATTCTAAAGAATATTTTGGACAACGCTTATGTGTTGGAGCTATCGAATGAATTGAGCATTTCATCAACGTTCAATGTCTCAGATCTATATAAGTTTGAAGAAGGTTCAAGCAGTAGAAGCGCGGAAGTGTCAGAGATCGACTGGACAACGCAGATTCCAGATCGACAGAAAGAAGAAATCACAGAAGTAATAGAGGAACGCGAATTTGGGTGTATGCGCAATTTGTGAAAGAAGGAATACTTAGTGTGATGGAAAGACAATGAGTTGTAGGAGGCGACATGGATTTCCGAAGAAGAGTTCAGGAGACTGACGGAGTAGTTGAGTTCTTTTTCACCTGGGGAGTTTGATGCAGGAGCATCGGAGCCTAGGCAGACCAGTCGAAGTTAGTCGACATGAGGAAGGTCGACCAGAGGGAGTGCTGACGACCACTGGTGCGGAAGAGCAGATTGGCTGTTGAAGTCAATGAGTCGGGCAGAAGTTGTCGAGGTACATCGACAGGGAGGTAGGTCGAGAATCGACATGTTGGGTCGACAGACGACAGGAAGAGCGAAAGGCGTCAATGGTCAACATGTATCGAACCACGACTCCGACAGGTTTGGGCATGAGCCAAGTGAGGCGGATGAGGCAGACTGGCGAATCCTGAAGAGTGCAGAGGAAGCCGATAGGTATGTCGAAGGTTGACAGAAGACAGTATGGTTGAGGCAGTGACATGACCGACTACTGTAGCAGTGTCAGAAGGATGCGTAGAAGTCAAGCAGAGTACTTGGTAGCCGTTCGGGGTTGCTAAGGAAGTTATTAGCAGTTATTGAAGGTAGTTGGGATCGTGACAGATGACAACACATACAGAGATTGTGCAGCACGGTAGGGGCACTGATAGTTCCAGGTCTGCAGGATCTGAGGAGATCGACAGACATAGGATGCGTGTCTTGGGGGTCGGAGTGATCTTGGGAATAGCAGCAGCAATAGAGTAGAAGGCCATGGATTTTTGGATCAGTTGGATAGTTTTTGCAGAGTAGAGTTTGGGGAGAAGATAGGTAGATTGGAGAGAACAATCACACGTCTTCCGAACGCAAAGAGATCGAGCCATTGCTCAAATTTCCGTAGTGAACCAGGAGAGGGTGAAGATCGACACACTGAGATAGCACACAGTTACTTCTGTATTGTAATAGGTTAAGGCCGACATTAGTTAGTTATTTCCATTCCTTGCAGTTTGCATTGTAACCGTTTCGGTAGAAGTAATATAAGCCATCTTCTGGCATCCTGTTTACATCTTGTCTATGTGAACGCGTGTGTTGTGTGTAATTGTTAAGCAAGAACCTTTGTCATAAGGCGCCTTGCGTCAGAGTGGATGGGGTTCAACCTCCATTACCACTTTGGAGTGGGCTCAAACCCTGAAACAAGCAATGGGGTTAGATAAAATCACAAGTTTGTTAGAAAAATAGGATCACAAAACAATAGCATAAAATAAGATGCATAAATAAAACACATACACACAATACAAGAGAGACACCAATATACGCGGTTTACCCAATCTGGGCTATGTCCAAGGAGAAATTGCCAATCCTTTTATTAATCTATCCAGCAAATGAAGGGATGCAACCCCCATCACATCCGCTGCAACTTCCTCTTCACTCTCTCACAATATCTTTCACACAATCACAAAGATCTTTGCAATACAATACTACCACACACAACCATATTACAATGAATTCATTTTAAAGAGGGATTAAAATGGGAAAATACCACGAGATTACCCAATACCATTGGCTTGCCCCGCCCTGGACCCCCCATGGCGTCGGTAGTAGGGGGGCAAGCCCCCCCACATCCCCCGTCATGGTGTAGGATCCAAACACGGATGAAAAGCGACCTCTGAATCCGAAAGATTAGGCTACACAACCAACAAAGTTACAATAAGAAATTCAACTTGAAAAATACATGTTATTGGCAAATTTGAATTTACATATAAATTTCTTAACAACAAGTGGGGAAAATGAGTGTCCCCTTCTCTCTATTCTATATCTATTTATAATTGAAAAATTTTAAATACTACCTTCAATCAATCCTTGATTGAAGGATGACTGTCTCTTGGATTCCTATAATCATGCAGCCTAGTTCTAAGGAACTTGAGCCTTTCCTCCTATAGTTCAGATGTCTCAACCAACAACTCGAATTAGTAAGCATTATGGTTGTATGTTTCCTTGAATGCTTGACATCCTCTAAGATTTAAAAAGGAAACATGATCCCTTCTTTCCGTCATGTGGAGTAAGTTGTTCATTTATGGAGATTTTTAAACTAAGGCCCCAAGATTTGACTAACTCACATTCATCATTAGTTCCTAGTTTTCGAGAATACATACTCCATTTAAAAGTCAAATATGAGCTAAGCCATATCACATTAACCTAAAAACTCAAGCAATCATAGAAGTAAAATATGCATAAACCAAATATATCGTAATCATCATAATCCATGGAGTTTTATACAGGTCAGTCTTTTAGGGCATAAAAACATATCACATTAACAGTAAGATGGGCCTTATAATCCTACAATCTAGTGGCCCATCAAATTCCTTATAGTTTGGCTAATCATAATGATTACATAACTAGAGGGGTTTTTTTTTATCCTCACTTTTAAAAATAGGAACAATGAGTATTTGATTCCATGGATTAGGGAAACCCTACTTGATTGCTAGATTGAAGAGCTTATAAATGTGAGGGATAAAGACACGGCTTCTAATTTTTAGGATTTCTACTTGATAACCTTTAACGTCCTTAGCTTTCCCTTTAGCAATCCTTTTAACCCCAAACTCTATGTCATCTAAAGTAACAACCTCTTCCTTTGTAATAAGGGTTTGAATGTTGTCCATGTCATCGGGGTATTCATAAATTTCTCAAGGTATGAATTCCGATCCCTCAATGAAATCATATTGTTTTCTTGAGTTTTACAAGTTAGAGTTTGCCTCTAATTTTTTTGAGGATCTAATTTAGAGAGTTGTAAAAGCTTCTCTTGCTTTCTATTTATATAATATATATAATTTCATTTTCATTAGGGATTTTAAACTATTTATCTTGTAAGATTTTAGGGACTTATCAAAAGCTTCCCAATGGCCTTTCTAGCAATTTTACACTATTTTTTATACCAAGGGTTGGCCATTTTAGTTTCTTTTTATGTAAAACTTCAAGAGACAACTTGTTCATACAAGTTGAAAGGGTTGTCGTAGAACTCTAATAGAGGTCTTCAATATTTTCATTACTTAATAGGAGATTTATTTCACTTTATAAATCATTTAGAAAATGATAATCTTGATTTTTGTTGAAGATCAAGTGCTTTTTGTTATATTAGTATTTTCTCCTATGGGATTATTATGCAAAACAAAGTTTAGAATTAGGATTAAGGGTCTATGATCCAGGTTAGGCTCATGGTCGTTTTAGACATCAAAATTAACTATTTGGTTGTATATGGGGATAGAGAATATAACATAATCTACCACGCTACTACCAAGCCCATGAATATAAGTAATCTAGTTGGATTTTAGCCACTTCATTAGAGCATTGTAGATAAATTAGATCTTAAGAATTGCAAGTTTTGATTAGTTTCGATTCAAACAAACTTTCACCTTAATCTTTAGAGCTTCTTTTGTATATGTAAGCTAAAAGAAGGTCCTCGTCTAAGCATAGAGGGTTAGGGTTGGAAATGTTACTCAAGATTATAGCTAGTTGATGTTCTAGGATTAACGTCTCCTAACAAGAGGATATTACCTCCATTTCTTATATTAGAAATATCACGTTCTACGTTGTTGTATGCACATTTTTTTATCTCAATTATTTTCTTATAAAAGGTAAAATTTATAGGTGCACAATAACATATTGTTGATTTGTTTTTTACTAATAATAATGTTTGAGATCACCATCCATACGTATTAACTGAAAATGGTCTTTCTTATGATTCAAGTCTAATATGAATAAATATGTTCTTTATGTAACAAGCTAGGTCACCAATACCTGTGCAGGAGGATCTCTTATTCGATACTTTGGGGTCCCTTATCCCATAAACAAGCAGGTCTTATACATCAATTTGGTGTCTACTTAGGCCAAGCTCTTAAAATTGGATTATTATTATTATTTATCATTTATGAATTAAAAAATATAATTTAAAATAAAAATAAAAATTGTTAGTTAAATTTTAATGTGATATATATAAATTTAGAGAATAAACATTTGTATATATTTTTTTAAATGTATGAATTTAACATTTTGTTTTATGCAAGAATTACGAGACTGCATAATTAACTTGTGAAATTTTGTACTTACTTTTTCTTTTTAAGGAGTTGAATATTTTGGATAAAACATCATTTAAATTTCTTTATTTAAAAATAATAATAATAATTGTGTTGATAAAAAGCAAACTGTATATAAATTTTTTATGTGTGGGAAATATAATGTTTTTATGGTGAGATGTCTCTATAATTTCTACAATCAACTAAGTCCTATTTTAGCACGACTATGTTAGTAAACACTGATAAAACAAAGGTTATGGTAATAAAAATCCAAAACGGTCACTCACATTAATTTTATGTATGACAGTAACCACTTACAAGAAGTTAATTCATACAAAGATTTAGAGGTTGACCTTCATCACAAGCCCGGTTGGAACTATAACATTTAGAAAAGGATTAATGGAGGTGGAAAGCCAATTTTAGTCTTGAGAATGACTATGGGAAATTAAGAAACTCCTCCTTGAGAATTTGGTCACTCTTTTTATTTTATATGAATGTGAAGTTTCGAGCTTCAAAATCTCTAGAGAGTCTTGGAGGAAAATAGAGCAAATCCAAAATCATTTTATAATTTATAATCTTAAGATTAAAAACAAAACAACCTATCCTATCCTTCTCATAGAAGCTAGTCTTTCATCCATGTAAAGTATGGCTATAACGAGGTACTTAATGTAGAAGCACAAACCAACTAACATGAAAGATAAGGCTTCAAAAGATTGCTTCAAACTCTAGTAAAGTCACATGCGACTTAAGAGCGGTTGACATACAGATGCTAATTCTTCACTAAACCATTGGATAATAGAGAATGATGCTACTCTATAAAATTTTGATACCATTAAAAATACTATCACATCTAAATTTAAGGAGAAATTGAGGCATGAGAAATAAATAGAGGATAATAGAAACTAAAAAACTATAATGAGGTTTTCTATTAAAGCTAGCTTAAAGAAGAAAATCAACTTTGTTAAAATAAGAATGAATTATCATGAACTTCATAGTGAATCATGGATTTTGGCAATTCCAAAAGAGTCGTGGGATGAAAAAAGTTGTCATATTTATGACATTAAGAAGGCAGAGGATGAAAAATGCTTCTTCTTAGAGTGTACCCACGTTAGATCTCAATTTCAATATATTTATAACATTTCCTAACATATTAACTCATGAAAACTATAGAGATTTAAGAAAGCACATCTCCAATCTTTTTGAGCATAGAAATAAAATGTTATAATAAATCAATTAATTCATTGCCTTTTTTCTTAAGTTATGGACCAAAATTGATCTCAATAACCATAGGCTTCTAGTCATAAGTGGACAAACTCTTTTTCCAATGTTTGTTTATTTTATCTTTTGTGCGAGGCAAAGTTCCATTTTGATTTATCATTTTTTTCAAAATTATGAAAATATGGATAGTTTGAAATGAGCCAAAATTTCGAAGGACAAAATTACATAGACAAAGTTCCCACCAAGTAGACATATAACTTAAATTGATTAAATGTAATGGTTCACACATGGGTAGTAGAATGAACTCTGGTTAAAACTTCTCTAAAAACGTTAGTCATAGTCATGGGATACATTGGCCTCTAGTTTTGAATCAATTTTTGGTGGCCTTTTCACGAGGGAGGGGTGCCAACCCCTCCCTTGACTCAAATCTACAACCACACGACGATGGGGCTTGATCGAGCTCAAACCTAGATCCATCTCTAGAACCTGTCGCAACCAAAGTCGCAAAGGGAGTGGGAGGGGTAGGGACTTTAGAATATCAACAGAGCTATCCAATGGGATCGATAGGGGGCCCGAACCCGACCAAGAACAACCGTACTCCAGGGAGATGCATCCAAAAATCTGTAGACATGTCAATGTACAAGATTACTTCACTAAGACTAAATCAGAGAATCCAATATATGGAAGACCATGTAGTGATTAGAAATTTTTTGGGCATTTGGCCAACAGAAAGGGCATTGATTTGGTGGATCAACAATAAATGGAAACCCAAATCCCATCACGATCTAAGACTAGGATTCAAAGGCTTCTTTTATACCTTCGATTTTGAATAGAGAAGTTTAGCCTAGAAAATGAAGATTTCACCTATGCTCTAGTCTAGATTCGCTTATACTCGTTGCCTTATGAATATTGGGAACTTGAAACTCTGGGGGACAAATGAAACACCCTTGTCTCCTTTGTTAGGTTTTCATAAGTCACTAGGCCAGGGAGATATACCTTGTATGGTTGCATATGCCTCTACATGAATATTTCCAAGGTGTTTCTTGATGCAATATGTCTAACCCATGAAGACTTGGAATGGATCCAGACATTGGACTCTGAAAAAATTCCTTTCAAATGCAAGAAGTTTCATGAACATGGCCATTTATTCCAAGACTTCCCTTCTAAACACCTTGCCTCAAGTTCTAAACAATGCGATAGAAAATGACTCAAAAGGGTTTATAAAAATGGAAAACAAAAGAAATCAACAAAATAAGCCACTATTCTAGGAGCCAACAAAAAAGGACAAACAAGTAATAACCTTGAAGTGTTAAAGCAAATCTATGAAAATGTCAACAAATCAACAAACCCAGAGGCCGAAGCGCCCCCGACCTCTAAACACGTTGCATCACTAGGGGATTCACAACTGGAGGGACAACCAACCTCTAAGCCCAAAGAGAGAATTTGGAATCAAATTTGGACTCACAATCTTCGGCCAAAAGTATCCATCTTCATGTGGCTAACTGTCCACAAACTCATCCTCGCCTAGGACAATCACCTCAAAAGGGATCTCAAAGGTCCGTCCTTTTTCCAGTGGTGTAAAAGAAGCCCATAATCCATTGACCATCTTCTAGATACTTGTGATTTTGCCTCTGTATTGTGGGACAAGGGAGCTTCCACTTTCAGGATAATTGATAGTGTATCAAGAGACATTACTACTACTCTTGAGATCTGGAAGGAAAACCCTTTAACCAATTCTCTATTAAACAAAACCTAGCATCTATTTACAGGCTTTCTTATTTGGGAGATATGGAAAGAAAGGAACTGCAAAATATTATAGGATAAAGACGAATACAATAATCTCATCTAAGCCATGGTAAGGAAAAACATCCGAGAAACACTCTAGATCCACCCCTGGTCTAATAAGGATCACCAATTTAATGAATGTGAACGAATCATGTTCAAAGCTTGGGAGATAGCTCTTGACACTCCAATCACAAAAATATGTACTTTGTCAATCCAAACTCCTAGACACCTCCACCACAGGGATTCATTAAATTGAACTTTGACGGAGCTTCTATAGGTAATACGGGTCCATTTGGATATGGGGGAGATTTCATAAATGAGGAAGGGAAAATTCTTCAAATCTACTTTGGATACATTGGTCGGGACAACAATAATGCAACAAAATTGGATGGATTATTACAAGGCTAATCAAAACTTGTTGCAGAAGGTGACTCCCAACTCATAGTTAGAATGATGCAACGTCTTCAGAACGACACCCTTATGCGACATATATCCAATAACTGGCACTTGGAGGACGGTCTTCACCAACTTGCATCTCTCCTCCGGCTTATAGCCATGATCCTCCTCTCCCACGTTCAACGAGACACCAATAAACTAACAAACTGCTTAGCAAATGAAGGTGTCCAATCAGGACAATATCATCTGGAACACAACCAAGCATTCTTGCAACTAACTTTTCTAAAAAATGAATGCAGAGAAATCGTTATTACTGATCTAAATCCCCTAAATGGGGTGAGAGGGGAGGATAACCCTACCCATCATGCTCAACATGTGGTGGAGGAAGGAAATGATGGTAAAGAGGGGGGGCACATTGTGGAGGAAGGCAACAATGGTAAAGAGAGGGGGCACATGGTAGAGTGGTAGTCCCTGCATTAACTCAGGCCTCCTTACAAAATGTTCGATCCTGTCTTCTAGCTATAGTTTTACCCCTGAATGGTCATGGCAACTAGGAAGAGGAGCAAACAACCTCGATCTTGGATGTACGTTGGATATATGCCCCAACATGTGGGTATTAACTTCCGTTACATGGATAAATCAAGCACTTATAAGGGGGGCTAGGATAGACAACTACATTTTGTTCACTCTGGTATCACTGGTCTCACCAAGTACTCGTTTGTTGCTTGTAACACACACACACACACACATATATAATAATAATAAATAAAGGTTAACTAAGGGGCACATCCCCTCATGAACAATTGTTTAGGTACCCTTAGGATTTGTATTTATACAACAATATCATTGTATCTTCAATCATTTCATATTATATTTTATTCCTATTCTTATGGATTCTTTTATGTTGTCATATCTATCTTGGATATTCACTATATACACTAGATTGGTTAGTCACATTGCTCCGTGGGGGCACTACCTTCAGTTTTGGCTCTTTGCCAGTATTCTTGGTTGGTGAATCTTCATGTTGTGACAACGGGCTTGGAGTCGCCACGGTGGGGGCATTAGGCAATGACCGATGGAGGCTAGGTTTGGCAAGGAAATCCCCTGGCACATCCGACACAAATAGACCAAGCGAAGGTGGCTCTTATGATGGATCTTCAACCCTAAGGGGGCATGGCTACAGAGTCTCAGTTGATAGACATCTCCCAGATTGAGATCCCAACAATAGGGGCTATCACGAACACAAAACCTTATTGGATTGTGAAGCTTCTTCTGGGAAGAGAGCTCTTGGAATGCTATCAAGCACAATCTAGCATTTTAATGGTCATAACTTCCATATGGGAGGGCATCAATGCTATACACATCAAAGTGGACATTCTCGCAGATGCGACAAACATTCCCCTCTAGATGAACCTTCAAAAGCATGACAAAATCTCTCCCACTCCTCCCTTGGTCTCAAGCGATGGTAGTTATAAGTAGCTCTATTAATCTTTTCCTTTTGTGCAACAATGATTAATATGTTTTTGTGTGTTTAATAGTCCTTTTTGTAGAATGGTGGGCTTTATAAACAATATATGTCTAGTCATTATTGCTCATGTATTATATATTTGTTTTCTTTCAATAACACAAAGTAGGTATTTAACTTTTAAAAATAATAAAATTAGAAATATAGCTTTTTACAAAAGTCATTTTAAATTTGTAGAATAATTTATTAAAAAATATATCTAAGTTTATTCATAAAATAACCAATTTAATAAAGTAACAAATTTTAAAATAATTACACTACAAAGTTTAAAATAAAAAGATTTGTTTTTGACGTTGGTTTTCAGTCTAAAAAACTCTAGGAAATCTTCGCATGGGTAAAGTTAAATGACCAGTAGTTGTACTCCAAAAATTAGAAGAAAATGATTGTCTTTGGCTTTGAATTTCAGTCTTAGAAGATCTTCAAAGTCTCTGCAGCGGTGAAAGTTAAATGACGAGAAGTTGGCCTGTCGGTCAACCCATGGGAGGTTACCATTATCAATCCAAATATCATTATCAAGACCCTCAGCGTCGAGGTTACATGGTGCAGGCAGGATGAGAGACATTTTTATTTCAATTATTTATTCTGAGTGTTGGATGGGAAAGCAGCAAAATTAACTTTAACTTGTTGGAATTTGAAAACCAGTTCACAGAACGGAAGGAGAGTTTTTGTTATATTGGTTGGGGGCAGAAGAAGGAATGGTGAGGTAAAGGTGTATGCGCACTTGCCTTATAACTTTAAAGGCTTTACCTCCTCTGGTTCTTGGACTCTGCTCTTTGAGGGCTCTCTCCGTGGTTATTTATGATTGAACGCCCGCACCCCCAAAAATGTGAAAGGGGCAGTTTCATATATATACACATATAGGTATATATTCTATACTGTAAGCACGCATTTTGGATCGGGATATTGCCGTCCCCTGCTGCCTTATGAATCTAGGAGATGAGGGGGCTCAATAGATGTGACCAAATCAAGTTAATTATGGGTATGGTAGCATTGACCCAATTAGACACACCACGGTCTGTTTTTCTTCTCTCTATTATTAAGGTTTTGAGAGTAATATGGGGAGATGGGAGACGTTGTTACCTACCTTAATATAATTTGTTTATTAATAATAATATAAAAATTAAAACCAATATAAATCTATTTTAAATCAGAATCTATCAAATAAAAAATGAAATCTTTTGAGAGTAATATGGGGAGATGGGAGACGTTGTTACCTACCTTAATATAATTTGTTTATTAATAATAATATTAAAATTAAAACCAATATAAATCTATTTTAAATCAGAATCTATCAAATAAAAAATGAAATCCTAATCTATATTAGATTGATCCACTAAAAAAAGGTATCAGTAAGCAAGTGAAACACAATATATCTAGATTGAGCCACATGAAACCAGCAACTATAGAAAAAGATTGAGATCCAATGAGATATGTCCTTTAGGCCCAGTGAAATAAAAATAAAGCATTGAGTAGGACAACGCTTTCTTCTTCAACTTCAACTACAAGAAGAATAAGCAGCACAAGCAAGCAAATGGCAAGGAGGATAGTTGTGAGTGAGGGGGAGCTCAAGTGCAAGTGCAAGTGCTCATGTGAATTGAATACATGAACTTGTGCAGCTGCCATGGAATGCTATTTAGAACTCTTGGTCTTTCATGTGATGTAGAGTTCTTCAGCAATGAGGATGTTAAGCACGTTGATTGAAATAAAGAGCATTTAGCCCACTGAAAAGATGCATAACCTAGTCAACAAATATGGTAAACCACATCAATTTCATTGAAAATGTATCGAGATTGTTAATTCAAGTGGTGTTGGAGTTCCAGCAAGTGAATCAACCAGTTGTGTGAGCGCACACATGGAAGTAAATTATAAAAAACAATAAAGTATTGGCATAGGGATGCATGAAATAGGAACTATATTTTTTTTTAAGTTTCCTGTTTAATAAACTTTCTTTAATGTTTCAATTTTATCTTTATTTTTGTAGCTAAAGTTTTAATTTTATGATAAGTGTAACACCATGTAATAACAAAATCAAAGGTATAAACCAAATACATGTCTATACTCGACTTTCAATTTCCTCTTAATATATAATTTATGGGATGATCATTTCTGCATTTATAATGTAGACTAATCACTACACCCATTCTTTGATTATGAATTGCCCATGTTCCACTTAAGATATATGAGTTATGCCATTTGAATAATGTGAATCCATTGAAATTATTGAGATTCCAAACTCAAAGAAGGATTTGTGTTAATGATAGCCACATAGTTAGATATACTTTACTTTTGCAAAGTTTTATTTAATAAATTAAATTAGATTAGTGTTACAATGGGTTGGTGAAAATCTATTCTCCGAAATATTTCAAACTTAAAAAAGTTACTGATATCCACATCGTCATTAATTTTGGAGGGTTTTATTTCAACCTAAAATCTGCTTCCTACATATTCCAAACTAAAGAAGTTATTAATAGCCAGTCATATATAATATGATTTTGGAAGATTTTATCTAATAATGAATTAAATGGAGCTAGTGCCCCTGGATATCCCAACACAGAATGGTTTGTGTTACTGATAGCAACATAGTCATATATATAATAATTTTGTGAGGCTTTATTTAATGAATTAATTGGAGTTAGTGTCACAATGGGTTGGTCACAATCTATACCCCTAGAGGCTGTGTAGCAGTGGCCAATTGTGCCCCTTCTATTATACTGACAAGCTGGTCAATGTCAGAGTTTGTTCATGTATTGGCGAGTTGAAAGTACATATTACACACCATTTTCATTATTGGATGCAGATTCCAACTTTCCCTGGACTGTAGGACTGAAAGAATTTGCACATCCAGTTATTGGAACTTTCTCTATTGTTGGACAAGCCGGGCCTACATTTTTTCTTGCAGCTGCAATGTTCGGGTTTGTCATCCAACTGGGTTCTA
The DNA here is from genome assembly GCA_027924585.1 of Larix kaempferi. NCBI lineage: Eukaryota > Viridiplantae > Streptophyta > Pinopsida > Pinales > Pinaceae > Larix > Larix kaempferi. The sequence goes on from BSBM01000202.1 coordinate 33,793, forward strand.
TAGTCGCAGAAAAAGAGCTTAAACTTCGTCAGGTATAATTCATGTCAATCAATTTTTTTTCTTGATAAAAATGTTCCAATGCATTTAGAACATATTTCAATAAGACTATTCAATTTCACTCTTGATTTAGCATTTGAATTGATACAGTAAATTTCTTCTTTTAGTTTGAACCTTGATTGCATTAAACAACTTTGCAATTTGCAAGTTGGTATAGGCATTGTTATCTAACTGTCTTTTTGGATCCGACAGGCAATGTCTATTATGGGGCTTTATAATTCAGCCTACTGGTTGACTTGGCTAACTTGGGAAGGTATCCTTACATTTGTATCTGCTATTCTCTTGGTCCTCTTTGGAATGATGTTCCAGTTCCACTTTTTCCTCCAAAACAGCTTTGCAGTTTTGTTCCTTCTGTTCTTTCTCTTTCAGTTCAATATGGTGAGTACATGATCCATGACAATTATATTTTCAAACCTGTAGAGTGCAGATACTGTTTTTTTCTTTTAAAAAGGAAGAATTTTCAAATACACATCTGAATCATAATACATTAATGTACATAGTGATCACTAGGTATTAATATTTATAATAAACATTTAATTATATGTAGAGTAATGAAGTGTTCTACAATTTCCTATAAAAGAGATTGGTTTAATTTTAAATTTTACATAACATAAAAAAAAAAATTAGTTAAACCTTTTAAACTTTAAATCCCTCTCTATGTTTAATGTTTAAGATAAAGATACTGAGTAAAAACAGAGCACACTATGCATATATGAAACGACAAGAGAGGAAGTATACATGGAGACAATTATTTTGGATTCTAATCTAAAGGCACGAATAACAGATACTCACTTGACATAGATCATGCAACAGGTTGGATTCGCCTTCATGCTGTCTACCTTTATAAGCAAATCTTCATCTGCCACCACTGTTGGATTCTTCATCTACATAATTGGGTTCATAACTCAGGTTTGGTTTTAGCTGTGGTCGCGTTTGCTTCATGTTCTTAGTTTCTATTTTTTTAAAATTCCATGAAGTTAATATTTGCGCAACCTTTTAAAGCACAGCTCATGTAATCCAAAATAGTAATATAAGTATCTTCGTTTTTTCAGCTTATCACAACATTTGGATTTCCATATTTAGATACATATTCTAAGAATCTCCGTGCCATCTGGTCCATATTCCCTCCTAATCTTTTTGCTGAAGGCCTAAAATTGCTGGGAGATGCAACGGATACAGATCAAGATAAAGGAATCAGCTGGTCTAGTAGATCAAAGTGTCCTTCAGCAGATTCTGGCTGTGTGATTAAAATGGTTTGTTCTGCTGATTTCATTTTTTTATCTTTATCATCTCCATTTGCCCATTCTTTTGCTAATCAAATGATATATGAATTATATATATGCGTATTTCCAAGGCCCGATTCATATTTAGCTATTTTTTGAACTAACTTGCTGAGCATTCTAGTAGTTTATGAACTCTATGGTAGAAAACTTAGACGCTTGGTGAATGGGTTAACGGTTTTAGCCCTCCTGTTTTACTATTTTTAAAGACATGAGGGATGCACCTTGTTTCCAGGATGGTATTTTCCAAGGGCTCACCGCAACATTCTTTCTGTGGTTCATTCTGGCCATCTACTTTGACAATGCGCTCCCAGATGTGAATGGTGTTAAAAAATCTTGGTTTTACTTTTTGAAGATATCGTATTGGACTGGAAAAACTAGCAATCAAGTAGAAGGTAATCAGGAAATTTAATTATTTTGCCAATCGTAGTTTCCTTTTCACTGATTTTATTATAGTCTCTAGAGCAAATGACACCCATCGATGTGCTTCATTAAGGATATATGATTTCTGCAGGCGGTGGTTGTTGTAGCTCATCGTAGTTTCCTTTTCACTGACGTTATTGTAGTCTCTAGAACAAATGACACCCATCGTTGTGCTTCACTAAGGATATTTGATTTCTGCAGGCGGTGGTTGTTGTAGCTGTACAGGATCTGTTCCACCATTATCTGAAAGTAGTCCCGATGATGAAGATGTTGTCACTGAAGAATCATTAGTCAGAAAGCAAGCAACTGAGAATACGATGGATCCAAATGTGGCTGTCCAAGTCCATGGCCTTGTCAAGACATTCCCTGGTATAAGAAATATGGTTGGTTGCTGCAAATGCATAAAAACGGCTTCCCATCATGCTGTAAAGGTATATTAACACACAAGAAGGGCATTGTATATTTTGTGACTCGTTCTTAACTTCCTTACATGACTGAGCAGCATAGAATTCAAGATTGATGAAAACATACTTATGCCTATTCTGATTAGATTTATTTTCTTCTTCCTTTTGATGTGACCAAATTTTAGGGCTTGTGGATAAATATTGAGAAAGATAAGCTATTCTGTCTCCTTGGACCCAATGGAGCTGGGAAAACAACTACAATCAACTGCCTGACTGGAATTACTCCAATAACAGCTGGTGACGGTAATTCGCTCTTACCAGATGCTTTTCCGTGAGCTTTACTTTTCCATTTTGCTTGAGAAAGATATTGTCAGTCTAATTGATCTGGGTCATAACTTACAATCAGAATGGTCTGCTATCTTTCTCTGTTAATGCCTAATAATTTGATGCATAATGACGATTCTAATGTCTCATCACAAGAGTAAGAGTATTGAACATTGAATTCGGCCTGTTGTTAGGAAGTTTAATATCATATTCTCCCATTCTTGCATTTGAGTTCCACTTATTGGAGTGCCTGGCTTAAACAGTCATCTGAGTCTGGTTGGTGTATTGGTTAATCAATTACAGCATTGATCTATGGGAATTCTATCAAGAACACAAGTGGAATGTCGAACATTCGAAGTGTAATGGGAGTCTGTCCTCAGGTACAATCTTCTTTTACTGATATTGAAGTAATTGGGACGCAGTTATGATCGAAGATCTTATGTATTTGTATAGAGCTTCATATATTTGTGCATCGTCACTGCAATATGATGTGTTCTAATTTGCATGTTTTATGCAGTTTGATATTCTGTGGGATGCTCTATCAGCTCGGGAACATTTATATCTATTTGCTACCATCAAAGGCATGCCAAGAGCTGCCATTAATTCTGTATGTTCTTAATGACTTTGGTTTTCTAAAAATAATTAAAGTTTCCTGTTTTATATTCTAGCAATTGATTGCTTGTCAAAGTGTCTCCAAGGCTGAAACTTAGGTTATTATCCCGCAGGATGCGGAAAATTTGTTATCGCAAGTAAAGCTATCAGAAGCAGCCCATATTAGGGCTGGCGACTACAGCGGAGGAATGAAACGCCGCCTTAGTGTGGCAATAGCCCTCATAGGAGACCCTAAATTGGTTTTTTTGGATGAACCGGTATTTCCAGTCCTTCTACTCTGTTTACATCTATAAAGCATCAATTGAATTCTTAGAATCTGTTTTTTTTTACTAAACTATGGCTTTCTTGTTAGACTTCTCCTGCTTGGTGATCTAGGTAAGACAATTGTAAACAGATTATTTCTTCTATTGCAAATGATCCGGATTTTATGAGCAGAACGAAATGAATACAGATTATTATCAGATGCTTAACACAAAATAATAGAGATACAGTAATACTGGTTTTCTATTCAATAAGGAAATAAGCTGGAACTGTAAAATGTAGTGGAAAACAAGCTTGCTGGAATGGTGGCGGCTTATCTATGAGAAGAGATGTGACGGCTGCGCTCATTTCCCAAGAAGATGGTTACAATGAAGCTCTCAATGCCTTTTACAATAAACAGGAATGTCAAAAACCGTAGACATCCAAAAACCTAACCCTAGGAGATGAAGCGCCAAAAGTCACGTGGGCCCCGTTTGGGTAAGTTAGTACATCCACTTCCCGAGGTCGTAACTTTTGCATACGATCTCCACGGTAGCCCGTTGAAAACGTCTATCCGAGATTTACAACTTTCCATTGGGGTCAAATGTATGCCGAAGGCAACCAAATTGCCAAAAAAGGTCGTTTAGGGCCTCAAAATGGCCCCGGAAGTTCAGGACCCAAAAAACTGCTAAAAATAATACAATACCAAAATTGCCAAAAAACTGTTTTGAGCCAGTCGGAAAGATGGATGACCACCAATATCCACCTGGATCAGCAAATTACCAGTCTTATTAGAAACTAGTTTCCTTTTGTATGTTTAGAGTTCAGTGAGTGATTGGCACCTAGGTTTTGCAAACCCAGGGAACAATGCAGTCTTTGTACATGGTGATTCCAAAGGAATTGACCAGTGGCCACCGATTAGTGAATTCCACTTATCAACCAATACAATTAAACAAATCCACTTCCCCTTCCAGCATGATATTCGCCCACAAGAAACTTTAAAAAATTGGTTTTTGGCATAGACAAAGAATATATATTAGGCTATGAATATATATTATACATGCATATTTTCCTCCACTTGACTTTCAATTTTTGAGAAAGATGAGCGCATATATTTTATTTCCGATCAAAATATCTAGCCTTGTCTGCAATTGTCCTCATGTCACCTGATTAGCTATTTAAGCAGAGATGTGTTTTATAATTGTAATATTATTGTTTATATTGTTAATATATATCAACATTTACATGTTATACACATATAACATATTATACAAATACTTATTCTATTTATATTATATAATAATATACACTAAATATATTATTTTATTAATTTATATATATATAATACAATAATATTACAATTATACAACATATACTATATAATACTTATTACATGGTATCTAATTATACAACATATACTATATATATACTTAATACTTATTCTGTGGTATCTAATTATTTGCTTCATCTGATTCTTGATTGATGAGATAAGAGATCTGACTATATTGTTGAAAGAAAAAAAGGACCTTTAACGTTCTTTGAACAGTCATTAAGACAGAATTGACAGAAATCTGAACGCCGCAAAAATATCTATTCTTTTATTTTGATTGATTGATATATATTTGTACAGACTACTGGCATGGACCCTGTTACACGAAGATATGTATGGGACATCATTGAGGATGCTAAGAAGGGTCGGGCCATTGTCTTGACAACTCATTCAATGGAAGAAGCTGATATACTGAGCGATAGAATAGCAATCATGGCCAGAGGGAAGCTACGATGCATTGGTACTTCAGTTCGGTTGAAATCCCGCTTTGGGGCTGGCTTTGTTGTAAAGGTAAGTGTGCAAAAAGAAAGAAAAAGAGATAATTTCTTGCAAAATGAGAGCGATTCCTTGCAAAGAGAAGACGGTGGAAATCAGAGTGAGCCAGTGAAACATTTCTTTAGAGAGGTAAGTAAATACATTCTGTAATCTGTTCCTCCCGAAAACAATGGTTAACAAAACTTCCATATCTTTACTAATTCAATAAGTAATTGGTCTATGTTACTTTGCAGCGTTTGAATGTAGAGCCAAAGGAAGAGAACAAAGCCTACATAACATTTATCATTCCTCGTGAAAAAGAGGAACATCTGATGGTATACATTTTTAAATGATCCATATTACCTTTTACTTTTCCTTTTCCCTCTACGCTTTCCCGTTGAAGTTACTTTTGTTTGATCAAAGTATACGCTGATTTCCAAAAGCATTCAATTCCAGACTTTGAAGATCTTTTAGTAACTATCACAATCTTCTGGTAATGCAAATGATCAAGTAGTTTAGTAGGTATTTTGAAATTGACAAGAGACCAAGAAGAGTGCCATCTATTTCAGGATTTCTTTGCAGAACTGCAAGATAGAGAAGAAGAGCTAGGGATTTCAGACATTTATCTGAGTCTTGCAACTTTGGAGGAAGTATTTTTGAACATTGCTAGGCAGGCAGAAGTTGAGTTTGCATCTGCTGAAGGCAGATTGACTACACTGAACTTACCCTCTGGAACATCAATTCAGGTTTGTCATTCTTTTCAAGTGTGTTTTTGTGTTTTAATTGTAAGTAAAGAAGGAAAATGGTCATCAAAGTGTCCATCTCTCAGTGATAATGTAGAGTCCAGACATATATTGGTTCAAGCCACATAAGGTAATAACAAAACTGAATGACAAAATGTCAGACTAACAACAAAAGCCCTCATAAAAGAACATCTAGAGGCAACAAAGATGAAAACCCGAGACAGAAAGAACCTCTTTTACAATGCAGCTGATTGCTGATGTAGGTCACCAAGTTCATAATGATTTCCATAAACGGACACAGTCTAGAGCTGGTGAAGGCCCCCCTAGGAGAGGAAATCAAGAAATAATTCTCATCCCACTGGTTCAAGTTTAACTCTGCCATAGGGTCACAAGGATTGAAATACTATGTCTTGTAACGTGGACCAAGGTGTAGAACTAGAGCCATAGACAAAAGCACCCCTGCAGCAAAAAAAACGATGTTGCATAGGTCTCAACAATTTTCTCTTGATTGTCTCTGGCTGGAGTAACATACAAAGGAGTACTATATCTTCAACGCAAAGCATACTTGGTGTAGGCAATAATATAGACAAAACGATGGGTTCCTTCCATTGAAACAAACAGTACCCTCGCATATCTCAAGCTCTACTCAGCATTAACTAAAGAATAATTGCATGGTAGTGCAAGCCTTCACCAACCAGCAGTCAAGTCAATGGCCTGAACCATGTTGTAGTGGATACATCAAATATGCGGTCACAAGGTTTTTGCTCTATAGGCCAAATGTCTTTTGACAGATTCTCTTCTGAACATGGCTTTCTGATCCAAATCTTCGTCATCTAGGAGGATTATCCCCTTGTTTACAAGCCCCATTTTAAGGTCCTCACTCCATAGCTGAGCTATGTGCAACTCTTTAAGCATATACAGGGCTGCATTATCAATTTGCAAATATCCAACATTGGTATCCTCATTATTTGATAGGTGAGACTGAAATTCTTTCACGGCTGGTTGGCCATGGTGTAAACAATCTTTCTCCTTTCTTTCTGGTCCAATGTTCTCCAGCATATCAGGACAATGTAATCAACCAATCAATCTGCCATTGCAGGGAATCACTTCTCTATCATGAAAAGCCAAGGCTGCAAAGGGGATTTCGATCTTCTATCAGCTACACACGAAATTCATAATGATCCATTACTAAGTGGAATGGATAGTCTTTTCCTTCACTGTTAGATCAATTGTCCTAATCTATGCCCCTGAAATTGCTACAGTTTTGGTTTCCAGAACGTAGAATTTTGTAAATGACATCTTCAAAATATTTGGATAGTCTTTTCCTTCACTGTTAGATCAATTGTCCTAATCTATGCCCCTGAAACTGCAACATTTTTGGTTTCCAGAACGTAGAATTTTGTAAATGACATCTTCAAAATATTTGTAAAACAGGAAATGGGATATATTTTTTTATTTCTGAAGATGGAAAAACCGAACTTAACTCAGTTGGCAGTGAGGAAATCCATCAATTGCTGTAATTGCTGCAAGGGTGTAGACTTTCATTCCCATTAGATGCCTCTAGGTTTTGGGTCATTAACATGTTTCCTTACGTCCAAAGATGTCGAGCTCAGCCTATCAAAAGTAATTCTGAATCTAACTCCAGGACCACAATGAGATTTCAGCTTAGATAGTACCGGCAAAAAAGCCCATACATAAGACCAAATACTACTCTTGATTGAAGTTTAACCACTTGCTTAGGAGGTGGGATATTTATAAATAGAGAAAGAAAAAACTAAAAAACAATTTCCAAGAAATTAAAATACATTGATACAACTATTCAAACACCATGGAATTGGAATGGACGACATTGAAGACAATCAATACACAACAAAAACAATTGTCTTTATATTAGTGTTCAAAAAGATATTAGATCACCGATCAAACCTTAAAAAACACACTTCACTTGCAAAATATTAGTGCTTTAAATATCTCCGATCTCTCTCTGTATTTCCAAATTCTTTTGAGTTTTTCAGGATTTTGATTTATTCGATATTTTCATAATTGGTTAAGTCTTAGTTTATTCTGGTCTATATTTTCCAATCTTTTCCTTTTGATAAGCTTCTTTTTGACCCAGTTTTGCTACTCACAAAATTATTTTAATTTAATATAAATAGTAATGTCCACGAATAGCAAATGGAGCTATAGAAAGTGAAAAGATAAGTGAGCATTTGGAATGCTAAAGCCTCTGTGAGACAAATGCAAAAAAACAAGAGCATACGTTAAGTGCCAAAAGAGATACAATTGAACATTAGTATGCCCAAAAGAACATAATGGGTGAGAGTTTTAAGGGCATTAAGGAAGAAACCCAAAGACAACAGTATTGTGTCGAATCATTCATTGTCCTAACATTTGAGGATGGGAAGATCCTGGTCATACACAAGTTTAAGTTTTGTTTGCAAGATTTTGCAATGTGCATTGTCAATTCGACCTAGTATTGGGATTCACTCATGGTTTCACATGTGACAGGAGCTATCTTGATGTTGGAAGTAATATGCAATGAAATGAGTTGAGTTAACCACGAAGGATAATCTGTCTTTCAGCTTCGTAATATGAAAAAACCTCGAAAAAACCGGGAGAGACTCTAAAAGGCAGTGATAAAGACCACAATTTTCATAATAGGTTAGGCATTTGTAGATGAAATCGTCTTTGGCATGCACATTCTATATGTCAAATGCTCACTTCAAAGATGATGATCTTTATCCATCCATCACAGATAGGAACACACTTGCATCTAGGATTCTAGTGTTCAAGAATGTAACTTCAGAAGATATTCTTATTGTATTTTTATTGTACTTCCTTCGGGAATTATTGATGTTGAATTTTATTATTAAATACCCTAAAAGAAATAATGTAAAACAGTCAAGTTGGCTCAGTGGGTAAACTACTCTAAACAATGGGTAGTCTACCCCAAACAATGGGTAGAACTGCCCTAGTCAGGTTGGCCCAGTTAGGGAAAGTCAGGCTGGCCCAGTTATGTAAAAAGACCAATTTTGTGACTAGTATAAATAGGGTGGTGCCTAGCTCATTTGTGTATCATCTCACTCAAGCAAGTTCACATGAGTAGTAGCAGAAAGGCAAGTTCGCTTAGGAGAAAGAGTAGCTGCATTGAAGACATCTTTTCTTGGGGTTTATATTGTGTCTTGTTCTCGGGTTATTGTACGAGATTGACATTGTACTTTTTGATGAATCTATACTGAAGAAATTTTGCTGGGTTTTTCCTGTGAGAGGGTTTTCCCAAGGTAAATCTTTGTGTTCTCTTGTTAGGTTGTGCTTGTCTATCTTTCAGTGATCCTATTGTATATGGTTATTGTGATAATAATATAAATTGTTTGAAAATCTAACATAACCATACTAGAAGTATCAAAATTCTAACATGGTATCAGAGCTAACTTGAAAGAAGACATTGTGTAGCTGCAATTGCTGAAAGTGAAAACTAGGGTTTATCTTTTCGTAGGATTTTCACCATATTTTGGATGAAAAAGAAGGTCAAGGAAACTCGCCCTAGGAGGGCGCATTTTTCTGTGGAGGCAGAATTCCGATTAGAGAAATTTCATTTTTGGGCCTACCACTACTACTCGGGAAAACTAGGGCATCAAATTTTTGGAGGATGTGTCCACATATTTGTAAGAAAAGGACCTTTGCTCAACTCGCCTTAGGAAGGCGCATATTCCTATGGAGGAAGATTCCAGATCCGAGAATTTTCAATTTGGACCTAATTCTGCAGAAATTACAGCATCTACAGAAATTAGGGTTTCCAATTTTTGGCAGTTTTGTACACAGATTTGGTTGAAGGAAAGGTCTACTCAACTCGCCTTAGGGAGGCGCATATTTCCTCCATTCAGTTTTTCAAGATCCCGAAGTTGAAAAATTAGGGTTTCTTTGATAAACCCTAGGTCATCTTGAAGTCAGATCTTAGAAGACATTGAAGCAAGCACTTGGTTGGAGCATCTCAATTGGTAAGTCTTACTATCCTTATTTCCATTTGAGGTTCTCATTTTATCAAGATGACAAAGTTACAAACCATACCAAGCTTGAGGATAAGCTTGAAGGAGCAGATAACTTTCATGCATGGAAGTGTGATTCTCATTCTAGAAGAGAATGAGCTGGAAAATTATATCAAAGAAGAAGTTGCGGAGCCAGAGGAAGATGAATATAAAACCAAGCACAAGAAGAACTTGATTAAGGCCAAGAGGATCATTGTTGATTCCATCAAGGATCACTTGATCCCCCACATCTCATCTTTGCAAACTCCGAAAGAAATGTTTGATGCACTGAAGAGATTGTTTGAAGGAAAGAACATTAATAGAAAAATGACCTTGATAACTCAACTCAAGGGTGTGAAGATGCAAAGTTGTGAGAGCATTCAATCTTACTTCACAAAGGTCTCCCATATCAGAGATCAACTAGAAGCTATTGGAGACCATGTCGAGAATGCATAACTTGTAATAACCGCCACCTTGAATGGTCTTCCAAAATCATGGGAGTCATTTATTCAAGGAATATGTTCCAGAAAGAAACTTGGCAGATTCAGTGCACTTTGGGAAGCTTGCACTTAGGAAGAAGCTAGGATTGAAGCCAGAGAAGAGAAGTTAGGAAGATGATCAAGCCTTGGCAGCTCATACAAAGAGGAACAAGAAAGAAGATCATTCTCACAAGTCTAGAAGATTAAAAAAGAATCAAAGACCTCCCAGAGACTACTCAAACTTCAAATGCTAGAATTGTCCTAAGAAGAAAGGCAACAAGAAAGGAAGCAAGAAAAGACATCATGCTCATGTTGTAGAGGATGATGAACCTGAAAAGAAGAAAGTAAGGGAAGATTCTTCAAGTGATGAAGAATATGTCTTGAACTTTGGATGTTACAACAGTAATTGGAGAGCAAGAGGGAGGCTTGTACAAATTAAAAGGCAAATCAAATCAAGCATTGGTTCATGACACTATGGAACCAAGTACAATTCAAGGCTTTTCCGACAGGTCTACCCGATATCGAGACTAAACATGAAGGCATATGCAAAGGATGTGCACGAGGCAAGAGCGTGAAGAGTTTGTTTACAAGAAGTGATAACAAAGCGAAGGAGATCTTGAATCCAGTACATGAGGACCAAGGATGAAGACTTCATAAAGTTCCATTCTAGACGAAGAAGAAGATCAAGGTCTTCAGAACCAGATGACGGAGCAGAGTACGCTTCCAGAAACTTCAGTAACTTCTGCAAGGAGGCAGAAACCAAGATGGAGCCTACAAAACACATGAAAGATAAGTATTTACTGTCATTTCAATTCCTAAGTATTTTGAAGGATATTGCTCATAACAGTTACATGTAGATTTGTGATGCAGTTTTGTTTTTATGCACTTGTATATGACTAAGATTGACTAGCAGTAGGCTCATGTAGTGCATGTTATGGGTAAGTGGCCTATAGTGCTGCAAAACATCCCATGAGCCCTTGATGGAGCTAGTTTAGGATGAAACCCCTTTGCTAACATGTTAAGAGCAATGCATGCTCTTAATAGTATGTTCTGGTAGAGATGGAAGGCATCTAGAGAGTTACTGTGTATACGAGATATGGATAAGTGTTGTGCTGAAGCATTGGCTAAGATGCATTAGTTACATGACTGTGTACATTATGCATAAGAAGTTGTCATTACATGGAATGATACTAATCATATGACTAAATTTGACTTGTAGGAAAGATCGCGTGCTATGACCTACAAGACAAGGATGATGAGACTTGTTCCAAAGAACAAGTGATGAAGGTTCAAGCAAATTTACAAAATCAAGCATACTACAAAAGTACAAGGCAAGGTTCATGGTTTCTCTCAAAAAGAAGGAGTCGATTGTGACGAGACGTTGTTGCTTCGGTAGCAAGATACACTACAATAAGAGCTATACTTGCGATAGCTGTAGTGATGAAGTGGAAGGTACACCGAATGGGCGTGAAGACTGCTTTCCTGAATGGTGCGGTAGAAGAAGAAGTGCATGTGAAGCAGCCACTAGGATTTGAGACACATGACAAGTAGACTCATGTGTTCAAATTGAAGAAGGCCTTGTACGGTTTGAAACAGGCACCTAGGACATGGTGTGGCAGAATTTAGAAAAACTTTTCTTGAGTCAAGGAAAATATGCAGTAGAGATCCTAAAGAGATTCGAGATGATGGATTGCAAGTCCATGGCCACACCAATGGCATTGAATCTGAAGTTGTTGTGTGATACTTCTTCAGAAATAGTGGATGCCACGATATACAGGCAAATGATTGGTTCGTTGATGTACTTAACGAACATGAGGCCGGATTTATGCTTTGTGGTGAATACACTAAGTCAGTACATGGTAGAGCCGAGATGTGTTCACATGGTTACGACAAAGCATGTGTTGAGGTACCTGAGGGATACGGTTGATTATGGCCTCAGATATGCATTAGATCAGAGGATTAACCTATAGGATTATGTTGATGCGGATTGGACAGGTAGTGTCATAGATAGAAAGAGCACATCATGGTGCTGCTTCAGTTTTGGATCAAGTATGATCTCTTGGTTTAGTAGGAAGCAGACGATTGTGGCACTCAGTACAACCGAAGCAAAGTATATGGAAGCTTGTTTGGCAAGTTGCGAGGCAGTGTGGCTTCAGAAGTTGCTTGCAGGTTTGTTCGATCTCGAGTTAGAGACGACTTGTATTCTCTGTGACAACCAGAGTTGTGTGAAGTTGTTTGAAACCCGATGTTTCATGACAAGTCGAAGCACATCGAGATCAAGTATCACTATATCTAGGATATGGTGCAGAAGGGAGCAGTGAGGCTCCAGTATATAGCAACAGATGAGCAGATAGTCGATGTGTTGACCAAGCCTCTATCAAAAGTGAAGTTTGAGTACTTCAGGGACAAGCTTGGGGTGGTCCAGATCAAGAGGGAGTGATGAGCATGGATGGGTAGCAGGTAGTCACGGGTTATGTGATGTAATTGAGTCTCCTATGCTATGAGATGATTTGGACATGTGGTGAGGTAACGTAGGTGGTTGCGGTGTGCAACTTAATGTACACTCTTGGGATGAACCCACCAGATGGATTGCTTGGTTCATGAAAGAAGGATGATGTCTACATCTAGTATGAAAAAGGACTGGCACTGTAGAGTTGCATCCAGTATGAAAAAGGGTTAGCTCTGCAGGATAGTTGCATCCAGTATGAAAAAGGACTGGCTCTACAAGATAGCTACATCCAGTATGAAAGAGGACTGGCTCTATAGAGAGGCATCCAATATGAAAAAGGACCGGCTCTGCAGGATAGCTACATCCAGTATGAAAGAGGACTGGCTCTGTAGAGAGGCATCTGGTATGAAAAAGGATTGGCTCCGCAAGATGGCTACATCCAACATGAAAAAGGGTTGGCTTTTTAGAAGTTTGCATCTAGCATGAAAGAGGGATAGCACTGCAATGATGGCTACATCCAACATGAAAAAGGGTTGGCTCTATAGAGGGTTGCATCCAGCATGAAAGAGGGATGGCACTGCAAAGAGGCTTACATCTAGCATGAAAAAGGGTTGGCTCTGTAGACAGGTGCATCCAGCATGAAAAAGGGCTGTCTCTATGGAACTTCTTATGATGTATAGATTCGAGAGATATTAGAAGTCAATGGTTAGAGTATAGAGTTGCAGTAACAGTGATAGAGATGATGATGATATCGTTGGAAGAATACCTTCCTTGTTAAGAGGGAGTGTTGAAGAATGTAACTTCGGAAGATATTCTTATTGTATTTTTATTGTACTTCCTTCGGGAATTATTGATGTTGTATTTGATTCTGTAAATACCCTAAAAGAAAGTGTAAAATAGTCAAGTCGGCTTAGTGGGTAAACTACCCCAAACAATGGGTAGTCTACCCAAACAATGGGAAGAAATGCCCTAGTCAGGTCGGCCCAGTTAGGGAAAGTCAGGTCGACCCAGTTATGTAAAAAGGCCAATTTTGTGACCAGTATAAATAGGATGGCACCTAGCTCATTTGTGTATCATCTCACTCAAGCAAGTTCGCATGAGTAGTAGCAAAAATGCAAGTTTGCTTGGGATAAAGAGTAGCTGCATTGAAGACATCTTTTCTTGGGGTTTCTATTGTGTCTTGTTCTCGGGTTATTGTACAAGATTGACATTGTACTTTTTGATGAATCTATGTTGAAGAAGTTTTGCTGGGTTTTTCCCGTGAGAAGGTTTTCCCAGGGTAAATCTTTGTGTTCTCTTGTTATGTTGTGCTTGTCTATCTTTCAATGATTCTATTGTATATGGTTATTGTGATAATAATATAAATTGTTTGAAAATCTAACATAACCATAATGGAAGTATCAAAATTCTAACAACTAGGCTAGGACTCTCAGGCTACAAGGTAGCTATAATTTAATATATCTTAAAGCACATATGAGGTTGTTCATGAAGTACATGTAATTGTGGAAGTAGTAATGAGATTTTGGAATTATGGGCTCTTTTAGCTTAACTCTTGTTTCTTTCAAGTATGCTTCGTAGACCTTTGCTTGAATAATACCTCTATTAGTGAGATGAGGTGCATCAATGAAGAACTCTAAGGAAGAGGCTTCTTGATATCCAGGTTATTTGTAGGAGAGAAGCTCTAACTTACCAACTACTTACCATATCTTGGCTGCAGGTTGCATAGAAGATTGGAGATTCAGGTAAGGATATCTAGATCACAAATACATGCACATGCACAATTTCATACCACAAAAGACTTTAATAATGCTTATTGTGCTATACTTGCTTTGTGCCAAGAGTGCCACGCTGTGCGAAGATCACCACTGCCAACTCTAGTTTTTCAATCAACAACGTACACCAACCTAGCGACAACTTGGAGTGCCACATCAATGCCATATTAGATTTTATTGCATCAAGAGAAGCAATGATCATTCTACAAGCTGGTATTTGTAACATCAATCCTAATATTAACCCAATTTAATATGTTATAGAAAACTAAAAATATAGTAATAAATTTAATATGAGTAAAATAACAATCACACACACACACACACACACACACACACACACACATGAAATCATATCAACTATTAGTATTAACAGAAGGAAAATTTGAGACATTTATTTTTGGCCCCATTATCCACTCCTTTATATATATATATATATATATCATGTGGTTCATGGCATCGGAGATAGGTGCTTGCTACATCCATGGAAAACCCCCCAGTATTCTGTGAGGAATGTGGGAAGGCCGAATATTGTCGCTAGAAAGGTTGCTCAACAAGAATACTTACTTCACGTCCTCCAACATGGTCTCCATCCCACTCAACCATGTTGAAATCTCCCCTAATGAGCCATTCAAATGGTAGGAGTGCATGTGCCAACCAATGCCACAACTCCCTTCACCCAATTGGATCATTGAGGGTATAAACTAAACAGAAGCCCCACACCCTTCATAATATCACCGTAGTCATCCATTAACAACGAGACATGTGGTCCACTCTCGTGCCAAGAATATGTGGGACTAACTACGAAGCAACAACAGAAATAACCCCTCCTTTACCCTCATGATTTGTAGCAAGATACTCCACAATCCAATTATTCATTAGCAATTTGTAGCTTACAATGATTAACTTTAAATTCCTAAAAGAGGAGCACATTCGAATGAAGGTTTTCCATGGGGTATGTTACAATGCCACATCAGTTAAACCCTTATGCTACCCTAACATTCTAGGCCAATAGTTGTAACTTCATGGGAAACTCATGTCCAATCCCTACTCGGGAACTATAAGAGTTATGGATAGGGACCACCTCCTTGGCCAGGGAACCATTCAACAAGCCAAGAGCCTCTGAAAAGGAAACAAACAAAACACTAGAAGAAGGGGATTGAAATGTATAACCCTATTTCCAAGCCCCAGGAGGTTTCCACCTTCCAACCTCGGGGACCCTAGTGGTCAACATACCATTTATAGAGGTCTTGCTCTGGGAGCATCTATTTTAAACGGTGGAGGATGACAACCTTCTTCTTTAATTAATCAACAACAAGTTTGATTACATCACTGCATGAAAAGTTGGTATCAAACTCCCCCAACTAAGGAGGAGGGTTTAACTGCAATAGATAAGGGTCTCCTTTATGGCTAATGATAAAATCATTCTTGGAGAGGGATTTTGAAGGACGAGAACACCCATCAAACCCTTAGTCTTATTTATGTCTACAAGTGATATTATCTATTTTGGGACTCTCTAGAATAAGGATACGAGTGGCTACAAGTGATATTATGTAGCAAAAAATGGATCACTATGAAGCCCATTATGTTTATTGACCAACTACTTGTAATAAAAGAGTTTCTTTTGTTAGACCACTTCCTATTGTTGTTGTCACTGCTACATCAGTTGTCCTATCTCTTTTTTTGAACACCCTTGAAACCCCATTCCCTAAAACAAAATTGAAAGCCTTTGCCCCTAATTCCACATCAAATATAAGGTTATTAACAATAAATTGTAAATCCCTCGTGGAAAGATTATTAGAACTAACTTCTTTGCCTCAACTTCAATGATCAATACTTTATTGCAAATGTCATAACATTAGTCACCATCCCTACTAGAGACTTCGAATTGGCAATGGCTTTCTTGCTGGAAGTCAACCTTTGAAAGCAACCATCCATCGAAGAAAAACAAATACGAGTCATGAGGAAGTTGAAGATACCTCCAACTTCTCATTAAAGAAACACTATTACACCAATAATGCACATGGAATATGATACAAATTCCTTATTGTCCACACTTTTCCCTTTTAAAGATTTATGCTTTTATAAAACAAATTTCAACCTCAATGTGCTCAAACTAATAGGTGAAAAAATGGGACTTAAGATTGAGCGTTAATAAAAGGCAAGGTGTGGATGCTGAGGTGCTCGTCCTCAAACTAATAGGTGAAAAAATGTGACCTAGGCTTGAGCATTAATAAAAGGCAAGTTGTGATGGTGAGATGCTCACTTTGCTTTAAATATTTTTTATTTTGGATTTCTTTTAGGATTAAATTTAAATAAAAAAGAACTATTGTTTTTTGGTTTTTATTAAGAATATAAGGGTTACTTTCTTTTAAATTAAATATATATATATATATATTTTTGGGGTTTTTATTAAGATACCTTGCAAAGAACATCTTAGATTTAAATAAAAAATAATTATTGTTTTTTCGGTCTCTATTATAAATATCATGCGAGAAGCATTTTAAATTATCTTTAAATATAAGGGAATCTCATTTCTATAGGAGATGTCTCTAGTGAAGTCCAACTCTTCGATATCTGTTGAGGACATGAGAAAACATTGTTGACGAAGTCCTTACATCAGGGGAGCATGCATAGGCCCACTTGCATTAGGGTTAATATGAGTACAATTAACAATAACACAAATAAGTCAGTAAGTATTGTAGGAAATTGTTGCATAGATTGCAACAATTATACATTTGTATACTTACTTTTTACAACATTGAAGAATAATCATCTTTGACAATTGAGGGCTAAGGCTCTATCATTTCTTCCTTGTTGAGGGGAGATTGTCCCCAACGTTTGTTGATGGTACACCCTTTCCAATGACTCTTATCATTTCTTCCTTGAGAGGATATTGTGCACCCTTGCCTATGAAGGACATCGTAGTGTGAAAAAGCTATGTGTTGATGAGATTGGTCTATCCAAACACTGGGAGAGGTGAAAAGGAATGACCATTGAAATTAAATGAGAATGCATGGATCGAATGTGGAACATGCTATTCGACTGCAATTGTTCGAAGAAGAAATGACCTCCTTGCTGAAGAACTAAGATGACTGTGGGATGTTGTGGCACATGTACATAGGATACGACTTCCATATCATTGGGATGAAGTGAGTTGCGAATAGGTTCGTTCTTAGGCTCCGCACGTGGAGCGAAGAAGCGCGACCATAGGCTCAAATTCTGCTGACGTAATAGAGGGAAGAAACTGCTTTTGCGCACATGAGATTCAAGCATGGAGCTGAGCTCTGTGTGTACAACCTGTCACAAGTGGACATTCAAATAAAATTTAAAATTTTAGTGGGGATCCGTGATTCGTTAAATCAGGGTGCAATTAACGGTCGGCCATCAAATCATAATATAATGTAGTGATCAAATCACAATATAATTGTCAAAAGGCCTTTGACCTTCGATCAGGGTTGGAATTTAAAGGGCGTATGCCCATCACGAGGCATTATACCCATCAAAATACTATTAAAAATTCTAACAAACCGTCTCAAAGAACGGACAAACAATTTGCTAGGACGTATTTTTGATGGTTAATTATTTTTTCAAACTATCATTAATTTTTATTAATAGGCTTGTTAAGATATGTGTATGCCTCTAGATAAGTGTCTTGTAGTAGGTGGTTGCTATTATATATGTAATAATGGAAATTGAAACTTTCCCATTTGAGTTTTCCTTTAATGGGGATGGCTTTGCTTTCATTCCATTTCTTCTTTCTTTCTTATATTGGCCTAGCATTGTCCCAATATGGAGTCGTGCCCTTCCTTTTAGTGCCTTTCCCTGGCTTTTGTGCCCTTCCTTCAAAGGCTAAGTCAGTTTTGAAGTCTGAAAGTGCAACTTTGAGAGAGAGGTGGGTACCATTTTAGAAGAAGAAGTTGGTTTTAAACTATGTCAATGAAGCAATTAACCCAAACACCCACCAAGCATCAACAATTTATTAGCTACTAATTGTACCGAGCATCAACAATTTATCAACTACTGGATTTACCAAGCTCACCGATGGAATTTCACACACTTGCTTTTCGGTTATGGGACTCAGAAGTTAGAAGCACAAGCTGAATTTGGATACCCATTTCTCTAGATAGTTTGAAAGTGCTCTCCTCTTGCTGCCACGGACTTGGAGCTACTAATTTTGGTAAGATGTTATTTTAATTTTTTTTATAAATTTGATTATAATCTAAAAACAATTTTAATGAAACTCCACTTTGTACATTTCCAATACTTCCAAGTTAGAATTTATAGGTCTTGTTGCCAAAATCTTTTCATGTATCTATTCACATTTTTTTAAAATGATTTATTTAATATATGTTAAAACTTACAAACATTTTATTATTCTTGTAGTCTTAGTAATTGGTTGGAACAATTACTTTTACTCATGGGCAAAAAAACTTGTAAACAAGCTTGAAGTTTAAAGTGGTTTCTTCTTATCCATTTATAGTCTAAGGGAAAGTGAATGGCCCAAAGAAGAAAGCCAACCATGAACTAGTAGGTACAAATTTTGACCCTTCCCCACAAAAAACACATTGAGAATTAAATTGAACCCCATGGTTGTCAACTTGAATGAAAACATGTATCACACCACTCCTCTATATTAGTAAAACTTTTGTCCAAAAAATAGTTTTTAGCAAAATAATTTTTATATATTCAAATTACTATGTCAAATTATATAAGTTTAAATTATTCTATTTTTATAAAATTAGAATAAAATGAATTACATATATTAGAAAACTAAATGCTTTCACTTATGAATGAAGCTAAACAAAAGAAATTTATTTTATCAAATTCTCATCAAAGTGCATCATGGATAATACATTGAAAACTCCACTTCCGTGAAAGGCTGTAGTTTGGTATGTGTTACTTTTAAGTTGTGTGTCACTTTTAGTAGGTTGTTTTGTTCCACCCTCAACTTGTAGAGTACATGATTAACGAAAAAACATAGGTGCACTTTGGTATGTGTTACTTTTGAGTTGTGTGTCACTTTTAGTAGGTTGTTTTGTTCCACCCTCAATTTGTAGAGTACATGATTAATGAAAAAACATAGGTAAATGAGTCTAATGTTATCTTTTAATTGGAAATTCAACTCAATAAAAACATATATTTTAATTGAAAATTGCACCATTGATTCAACATGTTAACTTTGCAAAATTTTGTATATTACATTTCATGTGGCCACATTAACTTTTGGAGAGGATTATAGGTTCCACTTTTTTTTAAAGTTTATCACTTAATGTTCAGAAATGTAAATAAGTCTATAGAGTTATCTTTTAATTGGAAATTAAACTCTTTAATAAAAACATTTTTTAATTAAAAATTAAATTCTTTAATAAAAACATTATTATTGAAGAATATTTTTTTTTAATAAATTTTTATGGATAAAATGTTATTTTTTCACTTAAAAACATTAACATTGTGTCGTGTTAAAATAAAAGTTCAAAACCTCAAAAAACTTTACTTAAAAAGACATAGATGAAATAAAATTTCAAACACTATTTCTTATGCGCTAAGAGTGCCTTATGTTTCGAGGTAGAGTCGTCATCATTACCCTCATGTGCAGAGGCTATCTTTGAAGGATGTAACACAATCTGCGTAGTTGTGTTCTGTGAGGCATTGTCAAAACCAAGTCTAGGATGGAAGTTTGGACTGGGTGCTTCAAAGGGCACCTCCCTCTTGAAGTGTGAGCCATGTGGAGTAGGCTGCTGAAGGTTGGAAGAGATGAGTACCGGAGCAAAGCAAAGAGTTCTGAACTTGTAAGAATTGACTAACTTGACAATTGTCCCTCGAGAGTCCACTAAAAGCCAGAAACCAGGTCTCATCAAGTACACGTTCCAATTTCAGCTCGTCCACCTGTTTGAAGAATTCTCCTCAACGTTGCTTGCCAAATACATAGTTCTCACGAAAATTGACAAAGGGCTGACCTCACGAACAACTTCTTTCTTGCTCAACTTGCTTAGTCCATGAGCTCTAAGCTATCCCAAATGGCTGACACAACAACATAGCTTTATCGACCTCTGCAACATTCACATTATAACCCTTGAAGGATTTACTGGCAGCTTGAATTGACACGTCGTTGGCTTCTGATTAATATTTCTTCAACCACAACTTTATTGTTCTTGAGCACAAGTGACCAAACAGCATTTCTTGTTAAACTCAATACGCAGCGTTTGTGATCTTGCGATCTTGCTCATAAATAAGACGAGAGATAATTTTATCCACAAATGACCAAGAAATAGGTCAATTGGACTAGACAGTACAGTCAGTGGCCACTAAGCTGCGGGAGTGTCTAGAACAGTCATAGACAGTAGGCTTTTTGCTAGCCCTGGAGCATGAATCACATTTGAAATCAACTTCATAGTTTTTCATCTAGTACACATTAACACTGTTCCTCTTCTAACGACTGCATCACTGAAATTTACTCTCAAAATCACATTTCCGCTGTCCTGCGTTCTCATAAGTGGAAAACAACTCATGCAGATCTATATGCTGGGGTGAACCAGATTCTATAAACCATGAATCTTGGAACTCAGAAAGCGCACAGGTTGACGTCACAAACATGTTTCCAGAAATCATAAAACTTTTCGCTTGAGTTGATGTAGCCTTGCCCTAGCACTTGCTAGACGAAGCTTCACCAGATTTTTCCCTACATCGGGACTGCATATGCCCCCTTCTCTGACATTTTCAGCAAACAATAATCTTGTTATGGTTGTACAAACTCACATTCTACCGCAATTTCTGAAGGGCGGAGACAAGAAACATATAACAGAAATCAACAGAAATCTATAAATTCTCTGACTGTTGCTACAGCCACACAAAATAAAACTTGCAGAACAGAACGGTGCGCATGAGCACCTATCTGATGCACCATCGAGCTCCTCCTTTATTGTATATATATACATGAAAATACAATCGTTTAGTAACTGTCAATAAACTAGTTACTAGAAACTATTTACCTACTAGTAACTGTGAAGAAACGGAAATGGAATAGGTGGAGTTGTAATTAGTTATTTCTCTTTACGGCTGAGTGCTCCTTGCTTCCTACAGATTTTATCTTGGTCCTCATGCGTCTCAAGCTAATGAAGACTGCTTCAGGCCTCTCACTACTTACACGTTTCAGGCGTATGGAGGCTGCTCCAGGCTCTGATACCAATTTAAAGGGCAGCGACAAGAAACATATAACATAAATCAACAGAAATCTATAGATTCTCTGATACCAATTTAATGGACAGAGGCATTCAAAAGAAATGACTACCGGGCTGTTGCAAGTTTGCAACAGCCACACCGAATTGCAGATAAAAAATTCACACACAAAAACTCCACACTATTTTATTCAATTTCGAGAGCAAATACATAGTACGGTGTTCAAGAAAATTGCCAAGAAAGCATTCTAACTGCTAACAAGAAACTGTCAAAATTACTGGGTTTACTGCGGACAGTGCCGGAGTAATTAATTGCATATTCCAACAATTTCTTCTTCTGCCAGGTTGTTCTCTGTCTTGTTTCCTCCTGCAATATAATTGCTATTAAAGCACCCAACTCAATCTTTGTAACCATGTTGTCGATGGAATTTACCAGGTCTTAATCAAGCAGTCTTCCTAAAAGTGACGTAGTCACACTTTCTCAATTTCGTTATCACAAAAACTTATAGTTCCATCATTGCCAATTTTATATTCAGGTGGCTTCAAATACTTTATCTTCACTCATGTTTAACCTGACTTATTTTCAGAAGGTACAACATGTTGACCACTGACTTGGTCTCAAACGATGTGCACAATGTATTACACACCTCCTTTGCTAATTTCATCTCTATTACATGCAGAAGGGCAGCCTGTAAGGCTCAACAGGATCATTGCTCTAACTCTGTCATCCCGTTTCTTCAACTCTACATCGGTCATATCCTTTTCCTTTTGGCCTTTGACTGTGTTCTAGAGGTCATTTTTAAGTCAAGACCATTTGATCTGACGTTGCCATATTTAGCTCCCACTGGATAACTCAACATGGGTTTGTTTATGCAGCTTCCACAAACTTGCTACGTATGAAGAGACCAACTCTAATACTGATTTGTGGTGAAACAAGGTCCAACGGCTTTGAGGGTTTGAACTTTGAACCCAACTGATAGAGAAATGATGAGAACGCTTGTGGATTTTTAGTAAGAGAGTACGTGCAACAGAGAACACAAAGATCAACTGTTGCTAAACAAACGGATAAATACTGAATGCAAAACATTTGTTAGTTGTTGCTTTTCCCATAAAAATCTAATCTATTTTTGTTGTTCTTAGGCTTATATATTCCTGTAATACGCCATTTTCTTGCAGAAATGAATGTTATAAATTGCACAGTAGATGTGTATTTTGATATTGCAAGGCAACTTATGGCTTCTGAAAATCAGTGAGTGGGAGCAGTCTTATTGTATCCTGACTTCACGGCAATACAGTGTGTGGAAGTTGTGTGCCTTTCTTGTTCTGTGTTAGCCTTAAAAAATAATTTTGTATGATTTATCTTAATTGGTTGTTTATGTCAGGTTCCAATTGGGGCAAGGTTTGTAGTGATTCCTGGAACAGAATCAGCAGAAAACCCTGGAGGGTTGATGGTTGAAGTACGCTGGGACCAAGATGACACCGGAGCCCTTTGTATTTCTGGCCATTCTGATGAAATACCAGTGCCACCACATCGTGGCACCAGTTAACAGAAACCGATCAAGAAGGTCCTTTAGAAGATCGTCTTCCACCAATGTAGCACCTGTAGGGTTGGTTATTGAAGAAGATAGGATTTCAGCTCCTTGAACAGGTAACTTCCTGATTTGTTTTGGATCATTGAAATATATAGAAGATGGGCACCATGGTAATATATATTAGAGAATCCCATGATATGAATAGAGAAGGGGGATTGACTGTATACCTCACAATTGCGGCATCATCAATATCTTTGAAGCTTTCAATGCATTCTCCAATCGTAAGCACGTTCCATTATTTTAGTTGCATTATAACAGCTTTTTGTGTTGTCAGTATAAAGAACCCATGAAGTTAGAAAGTCATTCTGAACCCGTTCTTATCTGTGCAAGAGTGAAGTGAATAGCAGTTGTGATTGTAAACTATATATGAATTGGTCGTGTCTATAGAGAAAACTCATGAATTTAGAAAGTCGTTCTGAAGCTGTTCTCATCAGTGCAAGATTGAAGTGAGGAGCAGTTGTGATTGTAAACTATATACGAATTGGGTTTGATGTTTTTGGGCTTGTATGTTTTTTCAAGGCTAACTTAGATATGATAGTTATCTTTATGATTCTGATTACCAATATAACTTTTGTTTTCAATTGCAGTTCGATATAAGCATGGGACGATCAAAGCTGCAAGAGGTGTCTGACCCATAAAAAAGTTAGTAGCAAACACGGTGTGCTGAAGATTATAAGGAGGGTGTGCATTGGCATGATTTTCGCTTGAATTAAAATTTTAATTATATAATATGCTTTCATAGGACGAAGACGAAAGTAGAGGGTGAACAATTATGGAAAAATGTGAGCTGCGACGATCAATTTTTAAAAGTAATATTTATTATGGAAACAAGAGATTCCAAAATCTAGGACAAATCTGAGCTAAATTCCATCTCACTCGTGAGAATTTTTTTGATATGTTTTTTTTTTTCACACTAAAAAAACAACTTTTATTAAGAAAAAAGTTGCATCAAAGGTGTACAATATAGGCGAGCTGCCTAGTCATTCATAAATTGATATAAGACAGTTCTAAGTATATCATAATGGTCCGTCAAAAACTAAACAAAAGGGACCTCTATCCAAACCATAACTTTAGATATAGAAATAAATGCTCCAAAGCTTCAAACATACTGCAGAGAAACATAACTGCAAAGTGAGCCATCCTTGAACTCATTTACAAGAAAGTGGCCTTCCATATCGCCCAATGCCAGTTTAGAAAGATTGTCAGCAACAAAGTTATGCTTCCTGTAGATGTGCCAAAAGGAAACATAATTGAACCAAGAGATAAGAGCTCGAACTCGCTTGATCCAACCATCCAGCTCCACCGAAAAAAAGGCACTACTCCCCCCTTGCCCATAAAATAATCGCGCAGAGTCACCAAAGACATTAAGAGAAGTTAGACCCTTTGTCTTGGAAAAAAAAAGTTAAGCCCCAAAGAGAGACTAATTCCGATCTGGTATTAGTTCCTTTACCAACTCCCATTTGCAACTGAAATGATGATTATGTGAAATTTTGAGGACCATACCCACCCCACACAAGCCCTCCTGTGCAGCACCATCAAAGTAGCCGATAGGGAAACAAGAATCTTCCTCTACATGAGGGAGAACTATTCTCTCTTTTTGGAAGTAAAATACTTACAGGGTGAAAATAACTAGTGATCTTAGCACAAGTTTGAGATATAGTGGACTTCCATCCCTAAAATATGTAATGGTTTCTAACTTTCCAAAATTCCCAGATCGTATGAAAAAGGAGAGCAAGATCAAAAAGCTTACTCTTAATCCACATCCTGTAATTATCACCGAAGGTGTCTCCTTTCCAGGAGAATTGGAAGTTTAAAGTAGTTTCCAGGCAAGCCCAAAGTTTCCTAAACATAGAGCATTGTCCAAAAAGATGGTTTACATCCTCCCCATCTTCGAAACATAGAACACAGCATCCCGGACCACAAAAACCACTCTTGGCGAAATTATTCCACGTTAATATCTTATTATGAAGAACCAACCACATAAAACATCTTATTTTATTGGGACAATTAACTTTCCAAAACATAACATTCTGTCTCCGATGAGCTTCATCAACCTCACCATCCAATAACACAGAATAAGCCATCTGCATAGAGACCATACCATTTTATTTGTTGATACCCCAGCAGATAACACCCTCCTCCAGTGATAGGGTAATGCCCGCATGTAGTAGTTTACTAACATACCTATCCCAGTATCCGTGCAAGTGAGGTTCCAGAGCCAAATCCATAGTTGTACTCCAATAGAAACCATCACTCTCCTGCTGACAAGTCGCCTGCTTCAGTACATAAATGTTACGTTCATGCAAAGCAAGGATAAGCTCATTAGGCAGTCTAAAGTCAGCCCCCAATCCAACAATCGTATCCAGGCCCACATATACCTGTGTACCCCTTCCAACATTCCAACAAATACCCTTGTTTATAATTGGATATGTCTTCAAAAAACTCCTCTAGATAAAATAACCACAAGGAGACTTCTTGCCATTTCTAAACCACCAGGGAAGTGGCATCCTTCCAAGATAGTTATCTCTTATCACCTTCCCCCAAAGGCCAACATCGTGTAAACTCCTCCAAAAGGATTTCGAGCACAGAGAGAAATTGAAAGACCTGAGGTCCTTAATTCCCCATCCATCAAGATATTTAGGACGCGAGATTGAATCCCATGAGGTTAAGTGAAATTTGGCATAGCCACCAACACCTGGCCAAAGAAAAAGAGAGAAGAGTCTGTGCAAACCAGAGATAATCTTCATATGAACAAGGAAAAGTGAGAACCAAAATACTGGAATACCTTGGAGCACCGAACATAAGAGAGTAAGACGACCTCCCATAGATAGATAATTAAAGTACCAACAGTTGATTTTCCTCTGTACCTTTTTGAGAAGCCATCCCCAGTCCACTGAGGTATAACCACATGACTTCAATAAATAGCCGAGATATCTGAACCCAATACCTATCTCCTTCATTGGAAAAGAGAACAAATTACCAATCTGATCCATCAAAACCTGGTCCTTACATTGAAAAAGAAAAGAGGATTTAGTAGGACTAATATCCAACCCTGTAGAATTACAAAAACATTTGGTAATAATTTTAAATTGAATCCATTCTTCATAAGAACCCTTTCCGAATAATAACACATCGTCCACAAACAATAAGTGGGAAATATGAAGAGCCGATGCCACCTTGATGCTAAAGATGAGACCTTTTTGCTTAGCGTCGTTAATAAGGAGACTTAAACCTTCAATGGCCAAAATAAATGGATAAGGAGATAAGGGGCATCATTGTCGGAGACCCCTGCCTCCAGCAAACTGAGCAGGTGGTGAACCATTAACTAGAACCGAATATTTAGCAGAGGTTACGCAAGACATTAACCAATCAACAATTTCCAAATTTAAGCCAACCTGTAGAAGAATAAAATGAACAAAAGTCCAGTCAAGCCTATCATAGGCCTTGACCAGGTCCAGCTTCAAGATAAAAGCATCAAACTTCTTTTGTTTGATAGAGTGTAGTCCCTCCTAAGCTATAACCACAACTTCCAACAATTGACGATTGTGGAGAAACCCGAACTGTTCAGCAGAAATGAATTTTTCCAGAGAGGGTGTGATCCGCTCAGAGATAATTTTGGATACAACCTTATAAAGAAGATTACATAGAGAGATGGGCCTATAGTCCCCAAAGCGCACCGGCTTGTCCACTTTCGGGATGAGAGTGATATAGGTAGCATTAAGTTCAACAGGAATGCGAGTCTTAACTCTAGAGTCTTCAATTTCCAAAGTGATATCAGCCCCCAACAAAGGAAAGAAGTGAAGGAAAAACTCAATCGTCCACCTGTCGGGCCCCGACGACTTGTCCTTCGAAAACTGCTTCAATGTTTTTAAA
Source organism: Larix kaempferi (assembly GCA_027924585.1). Lineage (NCBI taxonomy): Eukaryota > Viridiplantae > Streptophyta > Pinopsida > Pinales > Pinaceae > Larix > Larix kaempferi. The sequence goes on from BSBM01000202.1 coordinate 61,045, forward strand.
ACCTCTTCTTTAGAAATAGGTCTGCCAATAGCCAAGCATGTCTCCTAATCGAACATCCGGGGAAAAAGTTTGATGATATTCAACTGATCCTCCAGGTTGCAAGTTGTGTCTTGTTTATAAATTTCTTTGAAATGACTTACAGCTGCCTCCTTCAAATGTGGTAAATCACTAATAATCTGCCCCTACTCATTCTCAATATCCCAAATAAAATTTGTGAGTCTTCGTTGGTTCGCATACCTATGAAAAAATTTCGTGTTACTATCCCCCTCCTTAATCCAAATCGCACGACTTTTCTGACGCCAAGTTTCCTCCTGTACTCTCAAAAGCAAACTCTTCTCCCCTTCTAAAGAGTGTAAATAATTAATGTGATTGGGATTGAAGATCTCATCATCAACCAACTGAGCAAGAGATTGTAACTCACAGTCTAGCTCAATGAGACGCTTGTCATTTTCTCTTTTCTTCAACTTTTCCCAATTAATGACTTCGTTTTTAATATTTCTGAGTCTCAAAGTTAATAACGAAAGTGGTGAACCATGAAAAATAGAGGCACTAGCATCCCATTTATCTCGGACAAGATCACATAAGGAATTGTCCTTGAGTTAGATGTGATTGAACTTGAAAGGGTACCACCTGAAACTGGAATCAAAATCCAGCTGTAAAGAGACCTCCTTATGGTCGGAGTAACCCATCGCATATGACCAAGAACGATACCTTCCAACACATTTGCATAGATTTTCCGCCATAAAAAACCTGTCAAGCTGTTTGGTTATGCCCTCTATACCACTCCTGCCGTTCGACCAAGTAGGGACAAGTTTATGTGGAACCACATCCCACAAATTGGCGTTTTCAAATAACTCTGTAAAGTATTTATATAGAGGGTCCAAAGCCCTTCCATCTCCCCACACTTCGAGTTCCAAGAGGGTGAAATTTAAATCTCCCGCAACAATGAGATCAAGATCATGTAAAAGGCCTTCCGAATTGACCCGGTCCTAGAAGGGTCTTCTGTTTTGATATGGAGCATAAATATTGAGAATATGCAATAACCTATCAAAACCTTTCACCTTGCCTTCGGTCAGAATTCCTGCACAAGTGTGAAAAGCCCTCAAATCAGCCACTTCAGGGTTCCATGCCGTTAGAATACCCCCTGAGAGCCCCGAAGCATCCACAGCACAAGCCCTCCAACCCAGCTTGTTACGTAAAAAATATTGAATAACATCAGAGGCAGATAACATAGTCTCCTGAATCAGTAAAATGGAAGGTTTGAACCGTTTTATGAAAAACATAAGTGCAGCTCGCTTAGGGCCACTGCAAATCCTTCTCGCATTATAGGTTTTAAGGATCATTGGGTCGGGTAATCCATGGCCGCATAAGATCTAAGGGCCGAAACATGGGAGGATTTAGGCAAATTAGTTGAATGGGACCTACCCAAACCCTTATCAAATAATGAGGTAACAACATGATTCTTACATAAAGGAGAAGACACCCCCTTCCCTCCTTTCCTTTCTTAGGTCTACAAGCCTCTCGAATTGTCACATTTCCTTTCATAGTAGATGAAATATGAATGTTATCTTTATCCCCATTGTCTCGGGCCGAAAATATAGGTAAAGGCTCCTTCATACCCTGTACAATGTCTGGGGGGTGAGGCTTAGGAACATAGTCATTGTCGAAATTCAGTAATGAGGATGGGGAAAGGGTTATGCCCAAAGAAACATCAACAGGGTCGACATGAGACATAACAGGGGTAACCACCTTCCGAGGGCTATCCTCTATACATGGAATGGGTACATTAACCCTGGGCGAAAACAAAGACGGGACATTTTCGAAATTCAAAGACTGTGCATTCAATAGGTCTTTCCTTAAGCGCGGGGAGGAGAGAATATCCAGAATAGGAATAAATTTTGACAAAGTAGGAAATTTTTTGTTAAACATACCTATGCATTCTTGAGCTGAGGAAATATCAAGAGGAATTTGAAAATGGACAAAATCATCACATCCCTCATGCTCCAAATCATGTATGTTAAGCCTACCATTCTTCGGACGGTGCAGGCCCTGCAAGCAAATGTCTCTGGAATGTCCCACTTCCTTGCAGCGGAAACAACAGAAAGGTATCCACCAGTAGTCCAAAAGCTGAATGAAAGAACCCCCTTCCCAGACAATCTCCAATTCCGCAAGCAAACCCTCCCTACAATCGATATCCACAAGCAACCACGAGGATTTTCTTTCCAACCCAATCAGGGTTTCTTCTTCAATAAGGATTAAATGACCGATAGAGTTGGCCACCTCTAAGAAACCCTTAAAATTACAGCATTGCAACAGAAAGTCTGGTAATACAACCCAAAGATGTGTTGGGAACATTGACTTGTACAGTACGTTGATGATATTCTTTTGACCTTGTGATCCATTAAATTTAGGTTGATGATATTCTTTTGACCTTGTTATGCATTAAATTTATGGCTAGTTTGCATTTCGTCTCTTCTATAGCTATAATGAAAGGAGACTTAATCAATATTATGGGTTGTTACCTCTAAGAATGGTTCTAAATTAGAACTTTTGTAATGAAAGGACTTAATGAAGATTATGGGTTTAAAATTAGAACTTTTTTAATGAAAGGAGACTTGATAACTTTTGTAATGAAAGGAGATTTAAGAAGGAGGCTTAATAACTTTTGTAATGAAAGGAGACTTAATCAAGATTATGGGTTGAAATTATAACTTTTGTAATGAGAGTCTTAATCAAGCTTATGGGTGTTACTTTCAAGAATGGGTTTAAATTAGAACTTTTGTTTCCCGAAATGTTTATAGTTCATTTTCTTGAAGTTTGCCATTATATAAATAAGGTTGGGTAGGGTTTAAAGAAAAATTTTACAAATTTATTTTTGTTTGAGTTCCTTGTTCAATGTATAATGGTACAATCCAATTTTAAATATCAATATAGATTTATTGTAACTTTGGATTTATCATGTATATAGAGGGATGTAAATCTTTTTTAAAAGTGTAAAAATTTGTAAAAATGTTTGCATATTGATGGATTTGATCTCAATTAGTTAAAAGTAAAGTGTGTTTGAATCATATATTTGTCCCGAACAATCAATGTCCATTCTTTATTGGGATTCATTCTATTCACATTTTATGTAAAAAAATTCTTTAAACCCTACCCAACCTTATTTATATAATGCAAACTTCAAGAAAATGAACTATAAACATTTCGGGAAACAAAAGTTCTAATTTAAACCCATTCTTGAAAGTAACCCCCATAATCTTGATTAAGTCTCATTTCATTACAAAAGTTCTAATTTCAACCCATAATCTTGATTAAGTCTCCTTTCATTACACAAGTTAAATTTTTATTTGCATTTTGTGGCATAGAGAGAGCAATGTGCCTTTCACTATACATGACGAAAATTTTACCACTTACATTCCAGTTACATGAAATACTAGAAAATTCATCCAGGACATATACTTTTTACAGAAAGAGACTAATATTTCTACCTCTTAGATTATCACATATAAAAATAGAACTTTCAAACCAAGAGGTTTTGTGACCCTCACGGTACTCTATTTTGACCAATATCCTCATTTCTAAATGCAATGTTTCGTTTGACTTCCTTTGACTAATTATATGTTTGAGTGTTCAATTCCTTGTAAACATGTAAAAAAAGGATCCAAGAAACAAAGGTGCTAACTCTTTTAATTGACGAGCAACCTGAGTTAGTCCTGTGCTAACGACTTGAATCTTGTCATTCAACCAATTGATGTCAAAGAAGAATCCCTAAACACTTGAACCCAATCCATATTCCTTCCTTTTGCACACTTTAATAGAAATAACAAAGCCTTAAATTCACCTTCATTGTTTGCCTCTTGGCCTAAATTGGCCATTCCTATCCAAAATTTCTTGTCTGATAGATGTAGAATGAGTCCCGAGAAAACTATGTGATTATGCCCCTGACAAGCTCCATTAAATAAAACACAAGGATAATCTTTTTTTTATATCCAAATTAGTTATACCCCTTGGCACGTTTACCTTTTAGCCTACCTGTAAAATGGAAGAAGACCAATGAACCACTAAGAAATTATGTGTGTTTGAGAAAACCGGTCTTCAAAAACTGCTTCATTCCTAATCAACTAGATACCCCAAGAAACTAGCAAAGGAAAAGCTCAAATTTCCTTCAATACCACTTGAAGGAAGAAATTTCAAAAACTATCCTCCAAACACGATTGATTCCACATAAGACCCAACCCCAAATTTCCTTTAATTTCTTTCCAAACCTTTTTGGTGAACTTACATGAAAAGAACAAGTGCTCAATGGATTCTAAATCTTCAAAAGAAAAGCAAGCAAATTCCTAGACCTACCAAAACTCTCTTCAAGAGGCAATCTCATATTAAAATTCATTTCTTCAGAACCAACTAGAAGAATAACAAAGCTTTGTGAGTAGCTTTTATTTTCCATATTTTATTGGACCACCAAGAATCCTCAACCCTACTTGGATTCTGAAGGCAAATAGAACCCATTTGAGCAGTATAAACTCCCCTAGGGTTGCCAAAATTCTATACCACCTCATCTTCTTCTTCCCTTAACCCTCGGGGGGTTCACTTTGTGAACATACGACATAACATGTATGCTTATAGGATATTAAATAATACCCCCAATTTCACTACATATTAAGGATTTCCTCCAAAAAAATTGTTGAACCCCCCTCCCAATACACATTTACAATTTAAAAAACCTCTATTTTCACTAGATATCTTAGGTATCCACTTTTTTCAATGAAATTTTTAATACCCCTTTTTACTTTTACCCTCATTAAGGTGACATGCCACAACTCTTATAATCCATAGAAACATTGCAAGGTCAAATATGAAATCTTAGCGAGAGAAAATATTTCAAGATGGGGAACAACCCCTTAAACACACGAAAATTGCATTCACAATCATGCCAATCAACTTCACATCGCATTCAATTACAAATCATACCTATTCAAACACCACTCTAACTTCAAACACATTTGGGTTCAAAACCACCTTCACACCGATCATACTTATTCAAACACTAATTTGACTTCACAAGTTAAAATTTACACAAACTTAGACATAAAGTACCTATTCAAACACCTTAGTACCCTATTCAACCCCCTATATGCATAATTATAAACCCCCCGATATCTACATGTTTTTAATATATTAAAAATACCCCTTGACCCTTATATACTAGGTCATATATTACTTCCATATTTTAGAGTACTAAATAATGCAATATAAACTCACATGCTATAATATTTCCTACTTAGTGAACCCTCCATGCCTTAACATGATGTGACCCGATCTAAGGTTGGAGAGAAACATATTCCATCTCTCATCCCTAGTTCCCTCAAAACCCAAATCTTGGGCTCAGAGCCAACCTTGAGTCCAAATTGATGTTGTTAAAGGATCCAAAACTTTATTTATGTATACTTGCCACCTTCTTGTAACTATCTACCAATATCTTTTGAAAGTATACCATTTTCCTAACACGTGACAATCGCATCCATCCCAACTCTAACATGTGTCCCAAAGCCTACTTTCCAAACTAACTAAGGACCCAAAGTAGGGAAAACCAAGGTCAAATATTTCCACTCATTTGAGACACTTACTATGCTCTTATGACGACAACTTATCCAATCCAAATTCAAACCCGTCTCAATGTATTTTTAAATAATAAACTCCTTCATAAATTATCCATAGTTATAAATAACCACAAAGACCTAGCTGCCAACACCTTCCCAAACGTAAAAATTTGTTTTAAACCCTAGCCACTTTGTCTTTTCGGCCTTGTCAGAATTTGCTATCTCACCATATGGGAGCCCTTATATTCCTCACCCCCCTTCTAGAGAAAATTATAACATACTTTCCTGATCTTATTCCTAATACCCTTGGGGATATGAGCCAGTTGGTGCCAGTAGACAAGAATAACTTCCGGGACAATATTAATTAGAATGAGTCTCCCTCCTTGGAAATCCAACAATTACACCAGAAATTAATCCTTTTCTTAATTTTAGAAAGAAGCCATTTCCAATCCTCAATGCTATAACCATTTGGCTTAAGTGAAAAAATTAGGTATTTTAATCCACTCTCCATATCAAAATCTTTAAAAACTAAAACATTTGTTAACTCATGCTATACCTACTTGTCACCGATGGGAATTATATCATTGATTTTTCTATATTGACTTTCATACCCGTAGCTGCACTAAATCAATTTGGTAATAATTTTGTATGTTCTCCCTCATAATATGAGCAATAACATAACAATAAAACACCATCCACAAAAAGTAGACGGGTAAGATGTTCACGACCAATTTTCAAGCCTTTAATCTTATTCTATCTCCTAGCTTCCAAAAAAGCTCAGCTAAGACCTTCTACAACCCACAGGAACAAATAAGGAGAGGGTGAATCCCTAACACAAGCCACGGGTAGGAGTGAAACAGTCTGACCCTAAGCCATTAATTAAAACCGCAAAAGAGGCTGTGACACATTCCATGATCCACTTTACCACTGACAAGTTAAATCCCATTTGCAACATGACTAATCGAATATATAACTAGGAAACACAATCATATGCTTTTGAGATATCCAATATTATAACTGCAATAGGATAGTTTTTTGTATTCATAGAGTGCAACCCTTCTTGAGCTAAACAAATTGCTTCATGTATTAGCCTTGCTTTGAGAAAACAAAACCACTCACAAGTAATAACCTTGAACAAGATAGACTTCAACCTCACTGCAATCACCTTAGCCAAAATTTCCTACAAATAGTTGAACGAAGATATCTGTCTAAATTCATCAAAGGATGAGGGGAGATTGACCTTTGGAATTAGGGAAATGAACACTGAAGTTAAGAATATTGGAATCTTCTCGGTCTGACAGAATTATTTTGCAGCTTGCAAAATATCCTCACCTACCTCAAATTTGACCCGTATTGTTATTATTTTTGTAAATGTAATTATGATTGTGTAAGCATCCCTGGTGAGGAGCTCAAGGCCAAGGCCCCACCAGTGGATCTCGAGCTAGTGTCATGTTTATAAGTCTTAGTTGAAGACTAGAAGATTAAGAATGGTAATACAACTAAACGATAAGTAAGAAGCCCACTAAGATGAAAGAATCTAATGGCTAGTAAGAAATAAGTTTGACAACAAATATCATAAAAATGTCATAAGTGCTTAAGATAAGCTATCTGTTAAATCCTAGTAAAAGGATACTGAAAACACCTTTAGTTGCCAAAAGGCAACGAAAAAAATTCTAAAAGACCTAATGATCAACACTAGGTGTTACGACACCTTGCATTATGAATGGATAGTAATTATAAGTTACGAATATACTAAAATTTAAGTTATACTGGATATTAGTGTAATTAACTATAAGTCAAACATAGAAGTAAATAAGCATAGTGTGGTTTAAGTATTCATATACTTTATATTATTATGTGGATGATTAAATATAACTTCATATATATATATATGCTTGTATGACTATAGTCATATTAGAAATAATTGCCTTTTTCAAAAAAAAAAAATCTTAACATACCATTTATTCTTACCCTAGGAAGGCAAAAGACATAAATGAGTATGTATATCATATTTTCTATTGGAATTTATAAAAAGGATAACATTGTTTAATCTATATATATATACATATTTATATACAAAAGAATAAAGGTATAATACTATCAAAAGAATGTATATTATAAATATACAAAAATAATTGTGTAAAAGATTAAATGTATATGTAAGTAAAATTAAAGTGGTTCTATCCGTGAAATGTAGAACAGTTGGTTGCGAGGCATGGTTAAGACGCCCCTTAAGTAGAAAGGTCATCGGTTCTAATCCTGTGGTAAGTTATGAAATATGATAATAAGAGTGCGGAGGAGAACCCGAGAGAACCTTCGTAGCAAAACTGTCTCCTTAGTGGAGCTCGTGAAATCTTACCTAACCACCAGAATGCTTTTTGTTTTCAAGCCATCTGTCTCCTAAGAGACCCACAATCTCCCACTACCGTCAAGCTCGATGAGTGTTGGAAAACCTTTCTTAACGGGGGTAGCGTGGGAGTATGATCCTCATTCGCTTTTGATGTGGGAGAGGACGGCCTACAAAGAAGAGTTTTCTTTTATTTTCTCGGAAAATGGTTGCACCTGGAGGTTTTATCCTGCTGTCATTTTTGAAGGCGTGGAGGAACTCGAGAGCGAAGCGTTATCAGGAAGAAAGGGCGCATAGTAGGTGGAGGGAGAGAGGTCGTCAATCACTAAAGGCGATTTCGTGCATTGTTGAGTTATGATTTTGGTAATATTACTTTAGGATGTGTCATGTGGTATGTATATAGTTACGATTGGATATAAAATATTATATAATAGAAGAGGGTTATTTTTTAGAATTTTGTATAAAGGTTTTTTATTTTGTGTCTTTATATGAAGAACTTCATCTGTTCAACGGGGAATATGTTTGGAAAAAGTTTCATGTAAGAAAGACTTGAAGAAAATAAGTCTTGCGATAACTGTATCGCAGTAGAATGTAACCCTTTACTTTATTTTAATATAACACAAATCTTTGGTGGACGTAGCCCAAGATGTGGGTGAACCACTTGAAAATGTTCTTGTGGTATGTATTATTTATGTGGATATCTCTCTAGTTATTGTGCTTGTATTTGTGCATCTCCTTTGTGTATTCCCTTGATAATGCGTCTCAGTTGTTTCTTCAGTTTTGTTTACTTCCAATTTATGTATCTTAAACATTTTACTAATATGATGGTTGTTATTTATATCTTTTCACGAGTATGTCTCAAGTTTAATGAGTAACTGCATTTCAAAATTTGTAACCTCCAAGGGTGAATAAAGACGAATATGTTTTATTCATTTTATTTTTATATTCAAGTTAGTAGAAGGAATTGGTTAAGGTGAGACAAGTGTTAGAATTTTGTTCATGCTATTACAATAAGATACTATATAAAGAGTCGTATATGTATGATTGGGGTTGCTTGTGAATTTACAGAAGATCTTGTGTCGACAAGTAAAGTTTCATTAATAATTACAATTGAATAATTAATGTTAAGAAGTTATGAAATGCTATAATGATGTAATGATTATAGATGTTGTGTACACATTTTATCTTCCGCATAGCATTTAATGAAGATTGGATGCTTAGAAAAGTTTTAAATTTTCTTGAATTTTTGGGTATGTGACACACCTACCATGTCAAAAAAATATTCAAAGAACTCCATCGTCCACTTGCCCAGGTTGGGACTCCTCACCATCTTGAAAGATTGGAAATAAGAAGATCCTCCTTAGTAATATCCCTGATGAGAATATCATTTTCCTCCTCCTCAATCAGTATGGGGAATAAATCCACTAGTTTAAAGACTTGTCAATCTCCCAATGAGCCAAATATTTGAAATGTGAAAAATCCAAACTGACAAGCTCGTCAAAACCTCTTACCTTATGAACTCCCAAATCCTTGAGCTCCCAAATGGTGTTCATATTTTTCATGTGGTTAGCATAATTATGGAAATATTTGGTATTGCTATCTCCAACATTGATCCACATAGCACAACCTTTTAGTCTCTAGACTCTTTCTTCATCCAAGATAACTTTGAAGCGACATTGCTCCAAATCTCTAATACAATCCAAATATTCTTGAGAGACCTCCCCCACATGAGTCGAACCAAAAATATATTCTATCCTTTGTTTAGTCTGTAGTAGGTCTTGACATGTTTGTTTTTCCCTCTCTCTAGCCCATGATAATACCTTAGAATGTAATGATATTAGTGCTTTCATTATTTGTATACAAGTCGGGACCCCTACACAATTTTCGACATGAACCCAATTATCCTTAGCTAGAAGATGAAATTCCTCCTCCTTGAACCAATGGGGATTATATTTGAAAGGTGTTCATGGTTTCTTATCCCCTTTAACAATCTCTAAGTAAATAGGGAAACGATTAGAAAATTGCACAGATCCTACCCATGTCTCGAACCTGTCCAACATAGGGATCAGAGATTGATGCGTTAAGAATTTGTCCAACCTTTTGGAAATATATATAGGTCCCGCTCTATTGTCTTTCCAAGTCAGATTAAGTTGGACATGCTCCAAATCAACACAATTTGCAGATTCAAATTTTTCCACAAAGAGCAAGCATATATTTTCTTCCACAAGTCCCCCAAATCTCATCACAATTGTGAGTTAGGATGAGATCCCCATCGAAGATTAAATTATGAGAGAGTGGGACTGATAAAGGGCATATATTATTTCATAACTGCTCTCTTCCAAGATAGGGACCATATAGATTGAGCACGGTGAGAGGGAATCCCAACTCCTTGTATGCATTTCTATACATATCCCTGAAACCACAACAAAGATGTATAGTAATACACAATTAGAATTATAACTTGTAATGACTCCCCCTAAAAATCCCACCAAATCAATCCCAACAAAGTCCCTTCCAAGAAATAATTTTTTCAATGCAACTACAAACCCATATTTTCTTTTAAAAATACAACATTGGGCCGCTCTAACTCCATTAATATTTTGAAGGAAAGTTTCTTGGTCCTCCCCCCAAGGCTCCATACATTAACATATAAAGTCTTCATTCTGAAACCACTTTTGGGGTTGTCTTTAATTTCTCTAAGGACCCTATTTATTACCCGTTGTATTCCTTGACAGACTTCCCTCGATGTTAATTCTCATGCGCTATTTTAATGGCATATTTTTGACCCACCTTCAAACCACCTTCCTTTTTCATATCACATCCCAAACTGTTGAAAAACGTGAGGAATGTACAGTACTTTTGGACTGTGGTAAATATGGGTCCCTTACACTCATGGAATAAAGTGAACCCAAGGAGAGAGTATCCGAAACACCAATGGAACAAGAAGGGATCGAACCATTGTCACAAGCTAGCTTCTGAGTAATGGATTGTTCATTTATCATCCTAATGAGTGCCCCATCCTTAGGGGTACCTTCCCCATCCCCAGGAAGTACCTTTCTTATAGGACTGTTAAGAGAAAACTAAGAAATATTGGAGTGTAAAGGAATTTGAGGAGCATTTGATTTACCAAAAAATGTAGCTTTTAAGGACCCTTTGTGCCACAAATTCTCCATATTTTTCCATTGAGCCTATGAAATCTCACATTCCTTTAAAATTTGTGCTTCGAGCACTCGAATTGCTCCATGATTCTATGATTCCATGATGAGAGGAATCTTCACATCCCCTATCAACATCTCTGAAGTCTTCTTTGAAGGAGCAACCTGCTCTCTTAATAGTGCAACATCCCCTTCCTATGACCGACTAGGTACTTCACCCGTATCTTTTGGGCTTGACTATATCTTTTCTAGGGATGAGATGGGAATTCATGGGAATGAATAATGTCTTTTGGATTTTACAAATTGTTATTATTTTGTTAAGCTCGAACCCCTTGCTCCTTGTCTTCTCCCCTTTTCTTTGAAAAACTCAAGGTGCAATCTTCCAAGACATGACCAACTTTATGACACCGAACACATCGAAAGGGAATGTTTATGTAATCCAATTTTTGAACGTAGTGTTGATCCTCCCACACCAAATTGAGAGTTTCATACAATCCCTAATGAACATCCAACTCCTTTAATATGTGTGCCACCAACTGAGCCATGCTTTTCTTGTAACTATTGTCTGGCACTATGAAATGCCCTAGTGAATTCCCGATTTCCTGTAATCCCGAGGTGGTATAGAATTCAATAGGAATATTAGGAAGCTTAATCCACACAAGGGTACAAGACTCCACTTCTACCCTATCATCAAATATAGGGTTCCATGGATTAATCACAAGCAGAATTTTATCCCAAAACCACAGACCCTGAAACATAGACTATGCATCTTCCTTTGTTCTAAATATAAAACCCATCCAACCTTTGGCTACAAAGTGAAGTATAAGATAATATCTGACCATCGACACCCATGATTTTTGCATCCATTCATTTAAAGTTGTCATCGAACCCCAATGAATTGCAAACTTACAAACTAATGATTCACACTCCAAGTTTGAAATTTAGTTAACACTTACATCTTAGCCAACCACTAAAGAAACCCCACCACCTTGGAGCTTAATCGTCTTCCTCTTCTTGCACCCCTTTAATTTTTCAGAATCCTTTACATAATATCCGTGGAGCTCTGCTATGGAAATATTTCGGCCAACACCTCAGGGATTGAGACAGGGGTAATACCTAGAAGAATATCATGACTACACAAAGACATTGAGTGAGAGGAAGCTACATGAATTAATTCGTTACACCTACCAAGTGCCATTTGTTCACCTGGATTTGCCAAGTCAACATCCTTAGAAATGACCACCTAATTTGAAATTAAATCGTGGCAATCCATCACACCACGAAGATCTGAGAGAATATTAGAACCATTAATCTTATACCTTTCAGAACTAACATTTGGAATGATCACAAGGCTATCCACCTGACCCACTCACACCACTATCCATTGTTTCATACTATGGGTGTCCATTCGTAGGAGGGCTCGAAAATATCCTATCCTCCTATAGGTCATACTCATTTTAATCCATGAGAGGCACAAAAATTGTCCATCTGGACACAAAACTTTGACACCACCTTAACCAATGAAGAAAGGCACCGAGGAAAATCAAGCACCAACTAAAACCGACTGTAGGAAAAAATCTGATCCCATTGTTGAGGTGATCCCTACAAGCAAAATAGAAGATACAAGACGGACCGATCGATTTGATTGCATCCATTGACTCAAAATAACTAGGGACTTGATCCTCAAGATAATCCCATCGGGCCTCCTCGAGCAGGGGAAGGTAGAACCGTCCCAGTCCCATCCGTTCACAATGGATGGTCTTGATAGACACTTTTTCTGCCTCTGTGAAATAAACCGTATCCTTGGATCTAGTGAATCTAGCGGGTCAGAACTGACCTCGGAAAAAGTCTGACCGACCAACATATCGACAAATATTTTTGCATGCAAATAAGTGGAAGTAAACTCCATCCTTAGCTCCTCCTTAGATCAAATGGCACCAGAAATTTCCGTTGCGTACCCATTGGGAAGAAATATTGTCGTTTGATTGAACTGCAATGTACAACATCTAGAGCTCCCAAGCCTTGCACTTCTAGGAACCTTCAATTAGACTGAAAAAATTGAAAAAATTGGAGGAGGATTCAAAAACATAATTTAAACACATAAAAAATTGGATTTTACCAATAAAATGGAAAGGAAATAGATGAACAACTTGTTATAGATAGCAACCTACTTCAGGTAGGCATCCACAATATTGTTGGAAATATCAATGAAAAATCTATGTGCACAACAATGATCCAAGAACATATGAATGCGTAGTTAGGCACATGTGCATAATATTGGGTGGCATATGCACATGTCAATTATATATGGAGCTTTCATATGCTTAAGCAAGATTCAGGTGTGTTAAAGTGCATGTGTTGACATGGCATGGCATTGGGTGTCAAACACGTTATGTTGACAAAGATCAAACCATTGGAGCAATTATAGCATAATGTTATTTTGAGGTTTATCATTCGAGTCAAAGTTGATTGTGGGATCTTATTGAGCTAATGTAATTATCCTTGAGTAGTAAAGCCAAGGATTGATGAATGATTTATGGACTATAATCAATCAAATAATAAACAAGTGACCCCCCAACCACTTCTATATTAGGTGTTACCTTACTTATCATGTGCATTGAATACATTAGAAAGGATGAGAAACTATATAATGTTTGTGGAACCTACTGCATTGATGTGTGAAAGATCAATTTATTAAGTGAAATATTGTATCTTGTGAGCCTTATGATGTGAGAGAATATTGTAGAAGCATAGTGAGCCATTGAGCCATGAGTTGTTGTTGTTCAAGTACCTTTTTGTTGTATAGTGCGAGGTTCAATCCACCGAAGGTTGATCTATAATTCTATGTAACTCTATTACACCGATTGTGGTTTTAATGCTAACAAAGTTAGCTTTTCTGTTCAATTGTTGAGAATTAAGTTGTATGACTTGTTTCTCTTATTGTTTGTTTTTTTAATTAATCTGAAATAGTTTTAAGTTGTTTGTTAGCATTGAAACTTGTAGTAACAAGTTGCAAAGTGTTGTGTTAATTTTTTTTGGACATTGTTCATTAGGAGATGTTGTGTGTTAATGTGATCAATATTCTTTGCAAAAGGAGCATATTGTGTCATATTGACTAATATACATGGATTCTAGGGTTCCCTTAAAACTAGAGTAGCATTAGAGTTGATAAAGATTGAGAGTGTTAACAAGAGTGTACAATTCATGGTAAGCCTTTCCCTTGCAAGTTTGGTATGCAAGTGAACAATTGTAAGTGTGCCATATCTTTCTCACTTGCAAGTATCAAAGTTGTTGTTGCTTTGACCCTGTACATCTATAATCTCACATGATACTTGAGTTGTGTTCAATTTTGATAGTGGTTGTTTGAGTTTAGAGAAAATATTATCTTTTGAGTCCGAAGACTAGAAATTTGGAAACATTGAAGCAAGGGGGATATGTTTTCTCTTCTTGATATTACATGGTATGAAGAGAACTTGATAGCTACTTCATAACTTGTCATTCATGATAAATATAATCCAAATATCCATTCCAAAATAAATAAATATTTATTAATATAAAATGACATGGGATGATTTACAAGAGGTCTCGTGACAATATAAATACTCATTGACTAGTCATGAGGGCGAACAATTATGAACCTTGAGTTTAATTGCTATGTTGTTGTTGTTATTATTATGTAATGCATGTTTATGTGCTTTACATGTCCCTCCCCACCATATTGAAGATTTTTCCTCAAAGCGTAGGTATGGGAAATGTATGTCTTCTTTTCAACTTGAACTTTCACTTCAAGGGTTACTCTTGATGTTGTGTTGCTAGAGGAAACAAGGTGATACTATCATCAATATTGGAATGTGTAATTTTAATATTACATGTGTAATGATGTCTAGTATGACGTTATAATATGTCTTATCTAGCATTGGAAGGCATAAATAACACTAATCTTATGTAAAAGGAGTTATCCTGCATGCATCATGGAGAAATATTCTCCTATACGATTCACTATATAAAGAGGTGGAAAATCATTTCTCCCGCATATATTTTGAGATGCAATTCTTCCATACCTCTTGGTATATGATAGAGGTGAAGGAGAGCCTTTGGGAATACATATATGTTGAGAATTAGCTGATGCGAATATTGTAAAGCTGTGAAGCATATGTGGAGAGGAGGTCACTTATAAGATTGGATATTTATGAAGAATAAGAAGACAATATATTCTCGTGGATGTTTCACATTTGGGGTTTTACCGTATATATGAATGTATCATTCTTTTCTCTTGTTTCATGTTTCTTACATCATTATTTGTTGCTTGTATAGATAGAAGGATAGACTAGTATATTCTTGTTTTGCATGTTAGAGAATGTATTGTTGTATGTTTATGCATATTCTCAATATTCGAACATGGTACCAGAGCTAGTTACTATGCTTTACCTTCATTGGTAAATTTTATTAAATTTTTTTACAAGCATCAAATTCTTTAAATTTTTTGTTGGGTCCTCCATATTTTGTAGATTTGTCATCTGATCTACCAAACCCTTGTAGTTATTCTCTAGATCTAGACATTTGTTACAAGTTTGAGAATTTTTTTCAAACCCTAACCCTCACCATTTATTTTTTAGATTTTTTTCAATTTTTTCTTGTAGATCTGAGTTGAAATACCTTAAATACTAACTTTCTATCAATGATCTATAGTTTTTGTAGCAGATCTAGTTTTTTTTTACTCTGGTTGTGTTTTATTGCATGTTTCTGTATGGGACGATGGTTGGTTCACAACTTTATGATTTTTTGACAGGTTTCGAACAATTTAAGGTAGAAACACAACTTTTGGTTTGAAGAAACCCGTGTTTACATCTTTCCTTAAGCAAAAGCATGTCTCACTTATGGCTCTTCTATATAGAAAGCACGTGTGCATCTATTTTGACAAAAAATATCAAATATGATTCTTTGATCTCTGTTTCTATTGTAGGTTCACATATCCATATGTTAGTTGTTGTTTGGCTTTAGCATTGGTGAGAATTTTTTGGTTTTTATCACTTTTCTGCTCTTTGCGACAAGTCAATTTTTTGCATTAGGGTTTCATTCTTTTGTCACACTATCAATTTAGAAGTTGTCTCTATTCCTTCATTAGTTGGATCTAACTATCTCTATTCCTTCATTAGTTGGATCTAACTATCTCTATTGGAAGAGAAAGATGATTGATGTTCTCAAAAGTAATTAGAACTTATGGGTATTAGTTAATGGTGATAAAAAAGACCGATTGATGCAAAAGACTTGGAAATATGAGAAGATCGATGTGATCAAGCAAGATGATTCACCTATAAATAGTCAACGCGAAATTCAATTTCATGCCGAAATAGTCAACGCGAAACTTAATTTCACACCGAAATATTCAGAAGAGAATTCGGTTTTTCTCCGTAACGGTCGTGAGCCAACCAAGGTTTTTACCAAAATGATCAGTCCATTTTCGTGGTCAGTTTATGTTTTACCCCGAATCATATCGGATCACTTTCATCGTTTAGCTCAAAGAAGTCGGTGTCAAATCACTTTTTGCTCCGATACACGTTGGATCTCATTATAATTTTGCACCAGTAGGATTGTGATTTCGTATCAAATCTTGTTTGGTCCGAAACATACCGGTGTAAAATAACATTTTGGATCGAAACGTACCGGGGTAAAACCAATTTTTGCACCGAAACACATCAGATGGAGAATCAATTTTCCATCGATATAAAGTGCAATCTGATGTGAAAGGGTATCCCAAAGATTTAAATTCATATTCTTTCGAATAAAATTCCATATGGTTACATAAGGTTGTGTGAAAAGTGCTTCGAGCCTACCACTAGTTGTTTAATAAGGACTTAGGGTTCAAAAGTTTGTTTAAAGGGAAAATTATGTTTCGTTTCACTATTAGGAATCTGAGATCCATTCACTCGATCACGCCACTTGGAGCAAGAATTCTGCCAGATCACACGCCAACTCAGGGATGTTCTTAGCCTCGCCAAGTAGGTCCCTTCGTCTTACTTGATAAACTTGTTTATTTTTATTGGTGTTAGCTGGGATTAGGTGAGGATCGTTTTTTTGGCCCTAGTTTTGCAAGTTTTAATCCCGCCATTAATTTCAAAAGGGAGTGGTAGCCTCAGATTTGTCTCTCCTTTCTATATACTCATTGATAAATAGCGAATGAATCCATGATTGAAAGAAACCTTGAACCCTAGTCAGTGAAATGCCAATTGAGGTGTTGGCATGCCCTCTCTCATGCCTTTTCCAAACCGACTAGGAGGTTAGATCCAAACAATTAGTCAAGAAGAAGTTCAGAATCCTAGGGCTTGACGAGCGCATATTTTGCAGTCGCGATTTCGCAAAACGAGATGAAACCCTAAGCTTATTAAGCTTTCAAGAGAATTATTGAAATATGGCATTTAACATTGACAATCCCTAGGAGGGTGTGGATTCATTTCTCGATTTCAATTTGACATGGTTGATGAAGTATTCTTAGAATTTGTTTTTAGCATGAATGCACATTAGAATAAACAATCGCTTCATAAGTAGTTTCATTAAAACATTTTTGTGCATAGTTGGTAGTATAACGCTTGAACTTACCTGAAAATTGTTAAAAATTAATGAATTTTTATAATCAATACTTGGTTTGAAACACTCCTTGTTGTTCAACCTATGCTTAGAAAAATGTGTAAATGTAGACCAGCACCAGAGAAAATGGTTACTTCAATGATTCTCTCCCTAGTCCTCAAAATGGTTATTTTGTTTGATGGGACAAACATGATCTATTATCTTCAAATTGCTTTCATAATAGAAGGTTTTTCTAAATTCACATTCACTTCAGGAGTAATTTGCATTGGAAGTAAGTCTGTAACTAGATTGATAACATGTATATTTGGGAATACATATAGTATCATTTGGTAAACTTGACTAAAATGAAATGGTGCTTTGTTTGGAGATTTCATGTCATTATTTATGGCTTTGATACTGCTCTTGTGTTTCAGGATCCTAACATGTCTAGGAGAATTTATAAACGCAAAGGCAAAGTGGTGGAATCAGATTCAAACATTGAGATAGTTCTAGAGTCCACCATGGAGATCCAGTTCAAAGATACGAGAGTTGTCACTGGAATAATCCTCGAATACAAGTGGGGAGAGATTTACCAACTCATCAGAGATCAAAACATGCCAGATGCCACAATCGAAGAAATGGTGATATATCAAAATATAAAGAAATATGGAATCCACAAGGTTGCTACTCAACCAGAATTGTTCCCATGTTCTGAAGTAATAGGTTGTATCTTGCCCCATGTAGATGCTAAATTCAGGATCATTTCAGGAGCTAATGGAAATGGGTTTGCTTCATTTCAACCTACACACATAAGCAAGGATTATAAATTTCCAACTCCCAAATTCCCCCGAACAAATAATTGGATTAATAGTGTAAAGATAAATCAGTCGGAGTATGCAAAGAAAATGATTCTCCTAGGTAAACAATTGAGGCAAAGAGTTAGTGGGGAGCACGAGACACAAAATCTGAAAACTCCATTCAGAATTGTTGCAATGCTTTTATGCAGAATCTACGGGAAGGAAATTGCAAACGTGTATAAGCTCAACAGGGTTCCTCTAATGTATCACGTCACCACACATGGCACTATATTCAATTGGGCGGACATCATTTCAGAGAACATGGCTGAGGCTATATCAACATCTCAGCAGGGGTTGAAGCAAAACAAAGCTGAATTCTACATTTCCTCTTACCTTATTGATTGTATCCTTATCAAAAATCCATTCCACAAGTTAGGATGCTATTGGGTTCCAGACGAGACTCCTATATATGTGGCATATCAAATCATGTGGGCACATAGACATGCTAGCTTTTACAAGATAATTTGTGAAGAATTTATAATACCTCTTTATCGATTTATTTTCAATCAAGAACCGAATTGTATGTCAGATGCATCCTTAGAGGTAATTAGTGAATACGGATATTATTACTTTACTCCAGAAGGTACCTATCTCAGAATGTATGGAAGTACAAAGAGTTATTCTTTGATGCCTAGGTATGTTACAGACTATGTTATTTTGAAAGAGGCAGTAAGGCAAGTTTTTATAAATGGAATTGGACACTTTTTAAATGACAATAAGAAGGCATCATACCCTCCACTTCCATTCACCATTGGAGCCTACAAATTCACCAAAGTCAAAGGGGCTGGGAATTTTGTAAAGGAATTAGAGGGTTATCACTTTGGGGAGAAATTATTCGTTAGAAATGATAGCTTACAAAAGGTAGCTAAGAATTGTGCGTCATGCATAATCAAATTTGAGTATTTTGATCAATTCTTGAAAGATGAGGAAGTGTATAGGAGGGCGAAAAAAATGGCACACTTGAATAAAAGGTTTGGCATGAAAACATAGGCAATCTCAAGTCAAACAAAAGAAGCCTCGAAGGAAGCAGAAGAAAAGAAATCCAATGAAGAGGCTCTAGCATCATAAAAGGAAATAAGATGCAGGAGGAGACTCTAGCGAAAGAAAATGCAAACAAATTGCAAGAAAAAGCATTAGAAAGAAGTTAAAAGAAGATCAAATTACTAAGTAGCAAGAAGAAAGAAGACAAAGAGAGCAGGAAGCAGAGTAAGCGAAAAGAAAAGAAGAACAAGATGAAGCCAAAAAAAAAATGAAGATGAACAAATGATCAAGAAAGTTGTGGAAGAGAAGAAAATTCAAGAATAAAATCAGAATCGACAAGATATGGACGTAGACAATCCTGTTGATCCTAATCCAGAAATACCAGTTCCTAGAGGTCACCTTCCATTGGACGAGCTCGGACTCATGCCATTCACGCCTTCAAAACAACACTCTGTAGCTAAACTTGACACTATTGTCTTCGATCCAAAGATGAAAACCATCCTGAAGAGAACTGAGAAGAGATTGAAGATTGGTAGTCAACCGGATATTGTAACTGTTCAAGAAAGTACTTTAGTAGAAGGTACTAATAAAGACTCAAAGTTTACGGCTTCTGTAAATGTTGTTGCAGCACAAGCAAGTGCATACAACATAGATAAGTGAACTAGGGATTTGGAATGAATCAAAGATAAGATGATCAAGTTGAAAGATAGCTTGGTACACGCTTGCAGTGAGGGAATAGAGATAAAAAGAAAACATGATTCTCTAGAAGCAGAGAAAGAAAATATTTTGCTAGATCTTCAGAGTCTTGAAGATGAGAAAGACTCCTTAAATGTTCAATTAGTCATAATGGAAGGAGAGAAAGCATATTTCCAAGCTCAAATAAACAAGTTAGAAGGAAAAGGAATTCAGTTGGATCAACAGGTAAGATACCTCATAATTGAAAAGGGATCCTTACAGGCTCAAATAGATGAATTGGCCAAAGAGAAGGAGTCCTTGACAATGCAACTCGAATTTGCTCAAACAAAGAAAAAAGACATGACACCATTTTATGAGCATGCTTGTTAATTGCAGAAGCAACTATTTCATTCGCAAGATATGTTGACGGAGCAAATTTATGAGTTAAAAGAAGTGGTAAATATATTGAAGCAGATATCTACATAAGATTGAACTGTAAAATAGAAATTGGTGGACACCTATAATAAAGTAAAGTTCAAAGAAATCCCTGCACACTTTCCCAAAAGAACAACTGCTGAGTTAAAGTTGGATATAGCTCTCTTAGATAGTTTTCGAAAGTTAGACAAGAGGATACAGAATGAAGTGCAAAGATCAATCACGAAATGTGAAGATATCTATCAAGCCATATAACAACCTTTCATAAATTTCATCTTCCACCCCCTAAGGCTATTGACGAGTTGACACCCAAAGAACAACGTATAACAGAATTGAGAAATGATCTAGATGAGGATATGACTTACATCAAAAGGCTGGGCATGCTCATTGTAGAGGATATTCAGTAGCATATTGGATAAGCAACTCTAAATTATTACCTTCTGGGAGAAAGTCATAATGCCACAGAAAAGGGATTGATCAATATGGTCAAAGAGCTTTCCACACATGAAATAGCCTTAAAGTTATTAGAGCCCCAACAATTGAATGCAATATCTTATGAGAGTGATCTCTGGGATAATTACATTCACATTCAAGAGAATATTCCATCCAATTGATGTAATTTGTAATTTCTTATTTACTTTGGTTATTTTTTGGTGTAACCACAAAAAGACAAAACTCTGGAAACCAAAAGTTAGGATGGAATGTGAAGTGATCAGTCACATAAAGACACTTTTTTGTAAAGATAAATAGGATAGAAAAGAATAGAAGAGGGTTTTTGGTTTGTGCATAGTGAACTAGTACCATTTGGTATGAGAACTACTTTTCAGCTAATGAGAAAGAGCTAATTTGCTGGGTGAAGGCCTACATGGAGTTTTGCATGGAATTTTATGAATGAATGTGTATAATTATTTCTTCCTTTATTCATCTATATGCTGTAAAATATTTCTTGTTCTATTAGATTATTCTAATGGTATGTGAATTATTTTTCCGATTATAATTATAAAATTCAACTTTCTGTGTAAAATTGAGTAATGAATGAAGCCAATGTTGTACCAGAGATATCTTTGTGTAATTATTTTTACAGCGATTATGAATACTTTTCTTTCAATAGTTAACTGTTGATGTTGTGATAAAAGTCTCAGTCATTACTCATACTTTAATTTGGCTCCTTGCAAGGATATATTAAAATAGTTAGTTTAAAGTTATGTCTGTTGATAGAGTATTCTTAGTTGACTGATAAGGTAGAGGTGGTAAGATGATAGGTAAGAACCTGCGCATCACTTGTGAGGCTTCTACTTATCGGTCAAATTTATCTTAGTTAGAATTATGTATGGTTATAATTAGGGCATTTGCATTTGCGTCCTTAAATAATAAAATTTAAGCGGTTATAATTTAGATGAGCTCATGGATGAGCTATTTGGAGCAAAGTTCTTTTCCAAAATTGATCTTAGATCTGGTTACCATTAGATTCGAATGAAGGAATAAGATGTGCAGAAAACTGCTTTCAGATGTCACTATGGTCATTTCATTAGAGAGATTTTGAGGTCAAAAAAGGGCCTCCTAAGAGATGTACTACAAAAATATGAGATATATTAAAATATTATGAATTGGGGGTTTTATGGGGTAGGTATATATGACAAGTCACCTCCCACACTATTTTCTATGCACAATATAAATAACCATGGTTGAGTTACTTTTCAAAATTCACTAGAAATAAAATTAATAAAATAAGTCTACATTGATGTGACTAAGATTCATTGTAAATTCCCAAAAATGTATTGTCCTTTAACATTTATTTGTCTTGAACTTGCAAATGAAATTAAATAATAAAAAATATTTTTAAGAGTTTTTTTTTAAATTTTATGTTGACTTTTTATATTTAGTACTTTTCTCATGAATTTAATAATGTAATTTAATTGAAAATTTATTTAGATGTAAAATGTCAATAATATTATTATAATCCACATTGCATTATTATTATTATTATTATTTTTTATTAGTTTGACATTATGTTATTAAATAGAATGGAGTGAATATATAATTTAAAATTAAAAACATAAAAATGATAATATATTATTTTATAAAAAAATGTGAAAGGACTTTCTTTATGAATTAAGAGTACTTCACTTGAAAATGACAATAATATTATTTTATGTGAAAGTGTGAAAAGACATTCATTATGTGTACTTTACTTGAAAATGACAATAATATTATTTTATGAAAAGACTATCATTATGAGTACTTTACTTTATGACTTAAAAGTACTTATACCACTACCTTGGTTAACTATGTGTTTTCATCCACCATAGAAAATTTGACAAATAAGCATTCTTAACTCATGCAATGCCACCTCACCAAGGGGGATGATGTCATCTACTAGAATGTGATTGGTTGTATTTTATAGTACATTTTCTTTGTTTTGAGGCCCTTTTTTGACCTCAAAATTTCTCTAATGCGAATTTCTTCTTATGCCTTTTGGTTTGACCAATGCTCCAACAACCTTCCAATCATGCATGAACAAAATATTTTGCAAGCAGCTCCGTAAGTTTGTTTTGGTTTTCTTTGATGATATTTTAATTTAGAGTAAGACATGGGAGGAACATTTGCACCATTTAGAAGTTGTATTGAAAATATTACATGAACAATCTTTGTTTGCTAAGATATCCAAGTGTGAGTTTGGGTTGACAAAAATTTTGTATCTTGGGCACATCATTGGGCAAGATGGGGTAAAGGTCCACTTGGATAAAATAAAGGCTATTCTTGAATGGCCATCACCCAAGAACATCACTAAATTGAGAGACCTTATTGGGATCTAGACTTACTATAGGAAGTTTGTGAAGGGGTTTTCCAAACTAACTGTTCCCCTTACCGATTTGACCAAGAACGATGCTTTCAAATGGGATGAAGAGGTTGAAAAGGCTTTCCAAAGAATGAAAGAGGTAATGAGTAATTGTCCAGTACTTGCATTACCATATTTTTCTAAACCGTTTGTTTTGGAATGTGATGCATTAGGGGAAGGCATAGGGGCGGTCCAAAAGCAAAATCAACACCCCATAGCTTTTGAGAGTAGAAAATTGCAGCCACATGGGAGGCTCTACTCCATATATGACAAGTAAATGTTAGCCATCATGCATTCCTTAGCCAATTTTAGACAATATCTGGTGGGGAACAAGTTTGTGGTCAAAACTGATCATAACAGTTTAAAGCATTTACTTACACAAAAATATCTCGATGAAAGGCAACAAAAATGGGTAAGTAAGGTTCGAGCTTTTGATTTTGACATTGAATATGTAAAGGGGAAGAATAATATTGTAGCAGATGCATTGTCTATGAGACCTTCATTTTCCCTTATGGACATTTCAAAAGATTGGAAAGATGTGTTAATAGTAGAGTATGCCAAAGATAGATTTGCTTGTGATTTATTAGATGGGGTCAAGGGAGATGATAGGTACAAGATATTGAATGGCCTAATCTACTATAAAGACCGAATATACTTAGTTCATGGTTCGAACTTAAATCACAAGATCTTGAAGGAAGCTCATGATTCCCCTTTAGCAGGCCATCCTGGTTTCTTTAAAACATATAGGAAGTTAAGAAAAAGGTTCTCTTGGAAAGGGTTGAAGGAAGATGTTTTAAAGTATGTGAATGAATGCAAGACGTGTTAGCAAAACAAAGTTGAACACACCCATCCTGCTGGTCTCTTACAACCATTTCCTATTCCAGAACAGAAGTGGGAAAGCATCTCCATGGATTTCATCACAGGTTTTCCCAAGGATTTTGGTTAGGATTGTATTTATGTTGTGGTGTGAAGACTCACAAAATTTGCTCATTTCTTTCTTATTACATCATCTTTTATTGCTGCACAAGTAGTTGAGCTAATCTTTAGAGATATTTTCTGATTGCATGGACTTCCCAAAAACATTGTGAGTGACAGAAATAACAGATTTATGAGTGCTTTTTGGCAAGAACTCTTCAAATTGGTGGGAAATCAATTGAATCCTAGCACAATATATCATCCTCAAAATGATTTCCAAATAGAAAGGGTGAACCAATGGTTGGAGAGGTACTTGAGAAACTATGTTGGTGAGCAGCAAAATGCATGGGTTAAATGGCTACATTTGGGTGAGTTTTGCTACAATACTACTTTCCATATGTCCATTGGCATGTCTCCTTTCAAAGAGATTTATGGTTATGAAGCACTCACCTTTGTTTATCACATTTTTGGTGATAGTAGAGCTCCACAATCTAAATATTGGGTTGAGGAAAGTCAAGAGATTTTGAAGCTTTTAAAAGACAATTTGTAGGTTGCCCAAAATAAAAATAAAAATAAAAATAAAAAACAGTATGTGGATCAACACAGGAAGGAAATAACTTTTCAAGTGAATGATTTGGTTTATTTGAGGCTGTAACCATATAAGAAAACCACCTTAAAAGGTAAAGGATTATAAAATATTAAACCAAGGTTCTATGGTCCATATAAGATAATTCGAAAGGTTGGGGAGGTAGCTTATGAGATAGAACTTCCAAAAGGTAGAAAAATCCACAATGTGTTTCATGTTTCATGCCTTAAGAAGGCTATTGGTCAACAAATTTCTATTTCATAAACACTTCCTCCATTAGACGATGAAGGACAACTCATACTCATTCCAGAAAATTTTTTCAAAATAAGAAAAAGAAAATTGAGGAGCAAAACCATAAGAGAATATTTGGTACAATGAAAAGATTTTCCAAGTGAGGATGCCACATGGAAAGAGGAACAAATTTTGCAACATCCTAATTTGGAATTGCTTGAGGGTAAGCAATATTGGGTGGGGAGGACTGTAATGTCTCCATCCAAATAAATCACAAGAAGGGAAATTTCCACCAATCTACTAGTTCCCTAGGTTGGGGTGGAAATATGTAGACTTGGAATAAGGGAGCTATAAGACCCCAAATTGACATTAGATTGATAAATATACATTAAAGGGGATAAATAAATAATAATAAGAAGAAAATAAGGTGTCACTTGGTCACGAGGGCGCATAGGTGGTGTGGGACCCACACAAGGCAAGATTCTCCATGCCACATGGCAACCTATTCTCGCCCATTAGAATCCAAGGTGGATTCTAAAGTTATTGGGTGATTTGGAGAGGCATTATTCATGGCATGAATCAAGGCGGTTCGAATTAGAGTTGAAGAGTAACTCCCATGGAAGAGAAAGAGGCATCTTAGAGGTATTGTGGCACTTGGAACTAGATTCCCTAACCTCTATGACAACAATGATGAAGATTCTATGAAAATTATGACAAAGATCAGACCTGATTGTTGACATATGACCTATACGACATGTCAGGGATAAAATATCCTCCAATAGGGTGCATAAGGGGAGTTATGGCAGCCAATATTCCCCCATTCGAATTGATGGAAGAGGAAGGCTAGGAAGTGTTGGACAAGTGGCACTCATGGGAATCTTTCCCTAATTTGAGTTGGGATGAAGCTCTTGGAGGGAATTCGAGACATGGAGGCCTTGGGAGGTTAATAAAATATAAGAATAAAGAAGGAGACCAGATTTTGATCATTTTATCATTTGGAAAAATTTGAAGAGCATAGCTAGTCCTTGCATGGTGGATGTTTATCCTCCTTGCCTTAGAACCAATTTCGAGGGTGCAAGATTCCCAACCTAGTTGGTTGATGGAGAGGCCATTCAGAAATATCAACATAGATTCATGGATATGTTTTGATGCAGTTTCAAACCCCAAATGAGTTCAAGTTCATCTTCAATCATTCTTCTCTATGCCTATTCTACTATCTTTCTCTCAATGTCATGTAAATGTGCAAGGGTGCACTTCTTGTTGCATATAGTTAGTGGAGGATTTTTATTTCGACTTCATGGACATGTTAGTTGATGAATATCTCTTTAATAATCATATCATAAGAGCCACAGCTAGAAACCCCATGTATTTCAAGTGATATTTCCAATCAAGAAAGAGATTCGAGCCATTTTCCCCATAGCATTTGCAAAGTGAATTTGGAATGATGTTGTACCTGTTTTGTATCAGAGTTTGTTGAGATATTTATCCATGTTATGAGATGTATATGAATTTAATTTGATTTTCCAAATGATGTTTTCAGACCCCTGAAGTGTTACTATGGTTTATGATTAAATTTGAGACTCCTTGTCCACCATTTTCACCATAGACTATAGAAGTTATTGTTCATTGGGTTACCTATTCAACCCTAATACAAAATATAATGTTGTAAAAATATTGTAATTAATGTCCTCTAAAAGATCCAAGTCCCATACCAAGAATTAGTTCGTACAGTTTTTGGAAAAGCATTTACTGGAAGACCTAGGGGGTATTTCCACTTCTCAAATTAACTAGTCTTGTCCTTAAACTTATTTCCTTGCAAATTGTAGACCATGGATGGGTATATCCGTTTTTTGGGTGTCTGATAGATGTGTTAATGTGTCCTATTCCCCATCAAGACCCTCCTCCCCAAATTCGAAAGCATTTGGAAGTGTTTGGAACCAGTTGTAAACTACAACCCTAGAGTCAAAACAAGGTGAACCCAAGCATTTTCCTTTGGAGGGATATAACATACCTAGACAATTAAGGAAAGAAATTGTTGTCAAAAGGACCCGACGATGTGGTACCTAGAAGAATAAAGGAAATTCATAAATGAACACCTATGTATTTGGCATATAGTATTGCAGTAGATTATTTGTATATGAAATGACTATTTATAATTATGTATTTGGCATATAATATTGCATTAGATTATTTGTGCATGAAATTTTTATTTGTAATTATATATTTGACGAATAGTATTGCATTAGATTATGTGTCCATGAAATGATTATTTGTAATTTAATAATTGGAAATAATTAAATATGGAGCAAGTGATAGACTAGGAGTCATTAACTAGTCAACTCCACCTACACCCACTGAAATAGAGATTGGAATCCTAGCATCAGGGGACATCTAGGAATAAAATGTAGGGAGTATGTGCACTCTCATGAGAGAGTGACACATGGCTGGGTGAATATTTTTATTAAATGATTTTGCATAAAAGAGTATTTTTGCAAGAGGCGACATGTGTCGCAAAGGATATTTCTATTTAAGCAATAGGTAAGGAAGGGAAAGGGGCGTGCTCCCTAACGCTGGATGACTGCCGGAATGGAGAATGAGTTCTGATTGTGCTTTATATTGTGATTTTGGATAAGGATTTTGGTGAGGGGGAGATCACTCCTGAAGCCTTGCTAGTGTGTATCATCTACAACCTCAAAGGATCGGGGGTGGTTATGCGACTGATTGCATAAGCCTATGGTTAGGCGGAGAAGCTAAAGATTGCTTCGCCTATGGTTAAACGATCCTTTACTTGTGGATGTCAACCGAAGACCTAGCCGACACTTGGAAAAGCTAGGTTGGATTGAAGACGACGACCTCTCCTTCAGCAGGGGATTCGACCTACAGTAACAAGTTCTGTGTTTTGTGTTTACTTGTTAGTTCAAATCTCAGATTTATTTAATTTTATTATTGATTATGCATTGTAAATGGTTTATATTATGTTCTTAAGCCTTAGAAAATATTTTTAAGTAGGACCACGAAAGTGGGGTCGCTACATCTTGGATCTTTATCTCAACACTTGCAAAATGTGATTTTTGAAGACCTATTACTCATCTATATATTTAAGCTTATCGCAAGTGGACAATTGTATTTCCATATGAAATTCCCATTTTTTGCACATCGGACATGATGAGAGCGTCGCGATATTTATTTATGAAAATGTTCTTTGTCACACTGCTCAATAATTAGGACGTTCGACATGTCGCACATTGAAAAATTTCTTTCATGCGACACTATGCATGCACGAAATACTTCTGGCTTTTGATACATCCCGCTAGTGATATTTGTGTTCACTGCAGTATGTCACATATCCTCACTCTTCATTGCATGTCATGTGTTTTTGGTCCCTCAATAGAACGTATGCACTACTCAATAGTTTGGACAAGTGACATGTCGCACATTGAAAAATTTCTTGTGCACGACACTAATTTGGCACAAAATACTTTCGTCTTCCAATACATTATACTAGTTCTATTCTTGCCTAGTTAACCCCTGTGTCACACGTCCTGATTCTTCATTGTGTGCAATCTATCGCCAGTCCTACCCTTTCAATACCTATGACAAATTGGTTGAACCAAATATTCATGGATTGCAACATATTATGCCCACAACGATGTGTCACACATCCTCACTTTTTGTTGCTCACAATTATTATTGCGACACAAAGCAATTGCCACACATCATCGCCTACATCTACTTCTCTACACTATGACAAAACACACATATGATATTTATACCACCATGACACTCATGGCCTTCTCTTCATGCCTCGTGCACAATACATTCATATAGTCAAACTTTCTATTTGCATTGGTCAAGGACTTGCAGCATTGTTGTCATTTCTCTTGTTTTTTATAATTTTTAAGGACATTATTCCTATAATGTTGGGGAATTGCTCAATATTCTTATACAATATATTTTTTCTTTCCATGGTTAAACATTTCAAGATTATTTTATATAATATATTCCAATTTATTTTTTTATAAAGGGATTTCATTCACATTAATGATAAGGTAGCACCCCTTTGTCACATTTGCATTAGTTTAGGGGGACACACTCAGGTTATAGTGTAGGTATGGAACACACTCAATATGGCTACATGAGTGGTTTTTGTGCATGCACAATAGTATTAGATTATGTAGGTTCATAAGCCTATAATATCATTATAATAAGGACATGGGGATTCATGAAAATATACAGTTGCATAACTTCGTATATTGAATTAAGTTAATATTTAAATTAATTATAAGAGGGGGTTAATGGGGGATGTGGAACGAAATAATAAATATTACCTATTATTCTAATTAGGGAAGTTTTGCATGGGGATTTTTTCATGTGGACATGTGTCCAATTGGGGAAAGCTTGGGAAAGCTTAAAAAGGAGGAAATGAGAGGGGGAATTGGTCTTTTCCTTCATTTTCCTCCTCTCTTGCTCTTAGGCGTAGGAGAGGGGATTTGAAGGCTAAGGAATGATTTTGATGATGAGAGTGGTTCATGGCTTAGAATTTCCGAGTGAGAGCTCGGGGGCTCTCAATCTATGACTGGGAGGTTAGTTGGGAGGAGAGTCATCCCCCACCCGTGGTTTTCTATGTTGGTCTAATGATGGTCTACTTTGTCTACATCATCAAAGAGGTACATCTATAAGTTGGTCTTTTTTGTTACATGTACGCATCATTTTCCTTCCACCCAGTTTACTATCATGATTGAGATTATTTTTATAATGGTAAATATTAATTGTGTGGGATAAAATATTGTTTTTAGTTTTATTAAATATTGAATCAGTGTTTGGGTGTTACAAATAATGATGATGATGTCATGGTCATGATTCTTTGATACTAACATGGTTTGTAAGATAAATAAAGGTAAGTAACTTTTATATTTAAACATGGTGAAAATGAAGTATCAAGGTCATTATGATTTTTGTAAGCTAGAATGCCTTTGAAATGTATTTGATTTTTTTGGGAGATGGAATGTTTATGGTTAATATTAGCAAGGTACTTGTTCCACCAAAATTGCACGAGCATGTCATGAGAGAGACTTGAACCTTGGTGTGGGATACAACAATACCCTTCGGAGCATTCACATATAATGAAGTTGTGAAATTGGGTAAAGTTATGTCCAATGTTATTAAGGTAGAATGTTAAAATGAAATTATGCTCAACTTCAACCTTCTTTGTATAAAAAATATTAAATATTGGCTTATTCCAATTAATTTTTAAGTTAGACAAGTATGGACATTTTTACTACTCAAATGATTGGTTTTACTATGGATATTATAATTATCAGTACTTCAAACAATATTCATTTTATTCTTTCAACTTTAATATATTGGAAAAAATAGTTTTAATATTCTAAATTATAAATATATTTCAACTTCTTCTTATTGAAATTATTATTTTAAGTTAAAAATATTATATATATATATTGATTGTAATACTCGGTTGTTAAGCCCTAGACTTATTATTATTTTTGTTTGTTAATATGACTATGGACTTTGGCATTATTATTGTTGTTGTTGTTAAATTAAATAAACAACTAGCTCAACAGATACAAATAAAAGAGTATGGGAGGCCATGGAATCCATAGTGTGAGGGGGAATGAGGACACTCCTAGAACTTTAGAACTTGTTTTTATTCATCGTAGTTCATATTTGCACCTTGGTGACTTTTAGAGTTGTTGGTCACCCAAATATTGTACAATAGACCCTACTTTTGATTATTTTGGCCTATGGATTTACTATTGCACCTTATTCATTCCTTAGTGGGCCCCCCTTGCTTAATGTTCCCTCCTTGGATGAAAGTTACTCTTTTGTGGGCCCCACTTGCACTAAGGCACCCTATCCCTAGATTCTAGGAGTTGTAAGCTAGATTTTAGCTTCCACCTCCTTGATTTTTACCTCCACCTCCAAAAGTGCGCCCTTACTCTCCAAATCTAGCTGGATTTCCCTATTTTTGTGCTTATAGGTCATTTATGATCCTATTGGACCCACTCTTTCACCCCTCATAACTAGTGCGCCCTCCTTATGCTCCACTCCTTGGTTTTTGGTAACTCCTCCTCATGGTGCTAATATGGGAAAGGGAATATCCTAACTAAGCCACCACTCCACTAATTTGAGTTAAGCCTCCATGATGAAACCTAACCTTAACTTTCTCTAATTCATGTTGATTTCCTTGGGTTAGAGTTTTCCTCCTTGTGCTAAAATTCATGTGCTCTCTGCTTGTTGAATCTAGTCTTGAGCTTTGGATCACTTGACCTATGCTATCCCATTATGTTGTGAGTGTTGACAATATTGGGATTGTGTTGGTCCTTAGTGTTTGTTGTGGGATCCTATCAGAGATTTAGTCTAGTTGGATGACGTCCTTGCTTCCTTGAGTTCACTCTACTAGTCCAGGTTCTCACATAGGAAGCTAGGAAATGGGATGGTGATATCCTGAGGGATGAGTTAGGTGAAGGGAATCACATCCCATAGGTAGTGGAGACGGACAAAAAAGTAGTAGTGGGAAGTATTGTGGTTTCTCGGAAGAGGAGTTCCGAGAGTTGCTAGACTGAGTGTGCCTCTACAATTGGATCCATGGCCTCAACTCAGGGGTGGATTGTTCAAGTGAAATTCCACTTGACTGTGTCTATGGCTTGGTGGAATTTTTTCCTGTTGGAACCATTTTCCCTTTTTAAAGATAAGTATTTTTTCATATGTTTATTCATGTTATTTTATTATGTGTATGTTCCCGTGGAGGCTGATTTGTATTGTGTTTATGTTCATGGATTGTATGCTAGGAATTGCATGCAGGATTGATGGACTCATACATTATAAATCCAGATTGCTATGAACCTTCTCTTCCATCCTTTCTCTTTTTTCTTATGATTTGAATGGTTGTAGGTGGAATCCATCCTTTATCTTCTTTCTTATGATTCGAATGATTGTAGGTGGCAGCCATGAGATTCAATGTATTATGCATTTAGATGGTTGTAAATAACAACCATACAAATATGTGGTATTAGTTTTGGATGGTTGTAGTTAACAACCATAAATCTGATTTGTATTAGTGATTGATGACTGGAGGGAGGGAATCTATAAAGTCTAATTTTTACTAGTAAACGATGGTTGTAGGGGATAGCCACGGGATCTAATTTTGAAGGTTGTAGATGGTAGCATGTGTCTCTGTTTTTTCCATGGTTGTGTGGATTGTAGATGGTATCCTATGGATGTGTCCTTAATGTTGTTATTACTTACTAGTAAACCAATCAGCACACTCATAATAGAACTAATATCCTCATATCAATATACAAGTGGATGCTAACAATAACAATTAATTATTTACAATCATGTTTTCAATAATATTACAATCCAATAATCACTATCAAGTGCATGGGATAATTGTATGTTTTTAATCATTATATGGTTACCAGAGATACCAATTATCGTTCCTTACACATGTACAATCAATGTTTTCTATTACAACATAATTGCATTCAATGGTATGCACACTGGGGAATGTTAGGATTGAGTTTCATGTTTTTCATTTTAAAATGGTTAAAAAAAATAATTTATTGGTTGTATGGCTTGTGGGCCTAAGCTTAGATCACCTTAATCCGTTGTGCTATACTGGTCTTAGCCCTCTTCCCTAGGATTCCTAGTGCCTCTAGCCTTAGTTGGGTCAGGGACATTACATATATAAACGAGAAATGTAGAGAATAAAACTAAGTTAAAATTAAATGAGAGTTAATACAGGTAATGTTTGATAATAAGTTTACATCCTTTGAAAAAAATATTAAAAAATAGATAGATAATAAAATAATAGAGCTTGCATAAATGTAGATTAGAATACAAAAAATGGAAAATCAAAGTCAATTAATGAAACAACTAGCTCTAGAAGGAATATTAGGTGTTGGCATTCTTTAGTGAAAAAAAAACCACTAACTCTAGAAGGAGTTGTTGATAGTATAAAATTTTAAAATGAGGAATAAAATTAAACAACTAAAAGAAAAGAAAAATAACAAATTGGCCCTATATAGGTTGGAAGGTAAACTGGATATCAAAGTCATCAAACAAGAAACAAGAAATGAGTATGCCTATAGAATTAGACCATGAGCATAAAAAATACCTTAAACCTCATAATTTTGTGTCTATAAGAGGAGAAAGAAGACGACATACTAGCACTAGTTAGAGAAGAACTACAATATAAATTATAACTGTATTAAAGTAAGCTTTTTTGTGACCATAAATATTATATACTCAAAACTATGAAAGATCAAAAATATTTATAAATGAAGATCTCATTATAGAAAATCAAATTAAATTAAGGAAGAAAGTTCAACATGTAAAAGAAATAAAAAAATAAAAGAAAATGTACAATAATTAGAAATAAAAAAATTATTGTTAAAAATATATGTAGTGTCCCTTTTTAATAAATTTGCTAAAATTGGAAAAATTGCACTTTTTGGCCAATTCAACCCTTAGACTAGTAATGACTCAAATGCTTCCAAATTGCTCTAGATGATTCCAAATTGGTTCTGAATGTGTTTGGAAGGTATTAAGACATAAAAATGAGGTTGATGTATGCTTGGAAACTCTCAAAATACTTCTGCAACATTCAATTACAATCAGGGAAAGATAGGGCAATTTACTAGTCAAATCGAGGTTCAAATCCCCCAAGGGTAGTGGTTAAAGATGGATCTCCAAATGTTGTACGAACTTCCCAAATTTCAGAACAGAGACATGGTACTGTTAAAGGAATTAAATGGGATCCCAAATATATCATCAATAAGTTTGTATAGGCTTCTTCAACTGCCATAAATCAGAGGTTTGTGGACATGTCTTCACATAGGGGGAAATGCTAGTAAACTTCACCACTTGCTATGAAATTCGAGATTTATGCTCCAAGGGATTATTAAATGTGTATGAAACTTCTTCCATACATTAATGAATCTACATAAATCATAAAAATTACATATATGAACTGATACAGGTCGAAATAAAACAACTTCAAGCTTTCATAACAAGATGTAGGGAAAATGGCACCATTTTTGCATTGTTTGGTATTTTTACATAGTTCCACTTGGTATTTCGACCTGAGAGTCTTATGAGAATTAAAAACAGAGTATATATATCAGAATACAAATAAATGGAGCCACAAGAGCTCCCCCAAAGAAGAAAAACATCTCACAAAGTGCGCACTTCCTCCAAGAGCCAAAATATGAAGAGAAAAGTGAGAAAGCTGTGGAAGCAGGTTGAGGATGAGAATGTCACTAGATTCCCTGTAGATTCAACCTTCAACAAATGACTCCATTGTAGATCCAAATGAAAGGTCTGAATGGCCTCTCTAATTTCCAATTAGGATGGGAATCTTTCACCCTCGAAATTGGTACTAAGGCAAGTAGAGTAAACACTCCACAAACATGGACAAGCTGTGCTCTCCAATATGCAAAATGAGAAATGATGAAAATCCACTCTCCTTCTTTTTTATTGACTTTTATAAACTTCCAAAGACCTCCTTAGCTCGAATTCCATCCATGAGATTCATTCCAACTCAAATTAGGAAGAGATTCCAATGTATGCCACTTGTCCCTCCATTCCTAGCCTCCTCCTTCACTCAATTCAAATGGGTGACTCTTTGGATGACCTAACTCCCTTGTGCGCCATCTTGGAGGCTATTTTATCCCTGACATGTCATCTATGTTAGATGTTAGCAATCAGGTCTGATTTGTGTCACAGGTGTCATAGCATCTTCATCATTGTTGTCATAGAAGCTAGGGAATCTAGCCCAAGTGTCTCAATATCTCTCAAATGTCTCTTCATCTTCCATGGGAGTTACTCTTCCAATCCAATTCTACCTTCATTGATTCATTCCAAGTATATTGACCTCCCAACTCCCCAAGAACATTAGAATCCACCTTGGATTCGAATGGGTGAGAATAGGATGCCGTGTGGCATGAGGAATCTAGCTTTGTGTGGGTCCCACACCACCAATGTGTCTCCATGACCAAGTGCCACCTTATTTTCCTATCATAAATATTTATTTAACCCCTTTTAATATATTTATGTCAATCTAATGTCCATTTGGGGTTTATTATCTCCCTTATTCAAAATCCCAATGTTTCCACCCCAACCTACGAAACTAGTAGATTGGTGGAATTTTCTCTTTTGAGATTTATTTGAATGGGGACATTACAGTCCTCCCCACCCAATATTGCTTGTCCTCAAGCAATTTCGAACATGGATTTTGAAGAACCTGCTTCCTTTCCAAAACTTTGCTTCCAAAACTTTCTTTTCCAAAAAAATTTGAAACCAATGAGACTAAAAATTATTCCAGGGTCCTATTGCTTGTATTGCACTCCAACAATTAGGAGCGCTCTCCAACCCATACCATCAGGAAAGGGAATTCCCGGATCCCATTTCCTTGTATGCATTCTTCTAATAATCATAAGTACAAAATATAGATCATCAAAGTACATAGCAACATAATAAAAATGTACATCAAGGAGGTGCCTCATCAAATAATCATGAAGGTGCTTATACCTCCAACCAAGTAGACCACCATTTTCCAAGTGCATACAAGCATCAAGTGATCAATCAAATATGCTCCAATGACATAGGTGAGGATCCCATGTCCTATAATGTTGCTTCAAAAGGATGTAAGATGCATCAAAACAATCATCCATGTGTCCTTTCATCCGAGAAGTGAATGAAGAACCTCCACTAAAATTTGAACCAAGTAGGGAGCAAAGAAAATAATGAGCCTTCAAGGGGCTCACATAAGTACCATTTATGCATCCATGGATATGTGTATCATCAATAAATAACAAAGAATGTTGCTTACAATTTAAATAATAAGGTTCTCTATTCATGTCATCATCAAAAGGAGAGATAGGATTTTCATACTCCTCAGGTGGCACCATTAGAAAAAAACCTTTCACCCAATTTTCATCCCCAATTGATGTGGTTGAAAAAGAAGTAGGGGGTGCGAAATTATGAACCAAATTTAACTCTTTGAAACTCTTACAAATCGAAATATTTAATTCATCTTATCCATAATTGGATGGTCCAACTATTGTGATATCATGTGCCTCCTCCAAGGCTTTGCAACTCTCTCCATGAGTCAACTCATAATCCCTCTGAACAAAGATAAGTTCTTGTCTTTATTCTTGTTTGAGTGTAGAATATTCAAGCACCTTCATATCAACATGTACCTCATGTTCCACCATTACATGAGGTTCCTCCTTTGTGACATAAATTCTTTCATCCATTGCCTTCTTTTCCTGGAAAGGAGAACCACTGCTCCCTCCTATTGCCAATTTGCTTACAAATTGACTAGCCAACAATTTGAACCCTTGCATTAGCTGTTTTTTCATGTCTTCAAAGAACGGTTTCAGGAATTTTATAAACTCCTCATTCTCCTCTAAGTTTCCTTTCTCATCCTTACTCATGGTTACCAAAGAATGCACTTCTTCTCCTACTTCTTCCCTCTCACCAAAAGTAATTTCAGTTTCAGTTTCTAAGGGTGGGGGCTCATTTCTTTGACTTCTTGTACTCATGAATTTTAATCCACATCAGGTGCAAGGAACATGTTCTGATACCACTTGTAGTGTCCCTTTTTCATAAATTTGGTAAAATTGAAAAAATTGCACTTTTTGGCCAATTCAACCCTTAGACTAGTAATGACTCAAATGCTTCCAAAATGCTCCGAATGATTCCAAATTGGTTATGAATGTGTTTGGTAGGTATTAATACATAAAAATGAGGCTGATGGATTCTTGGAAACTCTCAAAATACTTTTGCAACATTCAATTACAATCAGGTAAAGATAGGGCAATTTACTAGTCAAATCGAGGTTCAAATCCCCGAAGGGTAGTGGTCAAAGATGGATATCCAAATGTTGTACGAACTTCCCCAATTTCAGAAAAGAGACATGGTACTATTAAAGGACTTCAATGGGATCCCAAATACATCATCAATTAGTTTCTAAAGGCTTCTGCAACTCCCATAAATTAGAGGTTTGTGGACATGTCTTCACATAGGGGGAAATGCTAGTAAACTTCACCACTTGCTATGAAATTCGAGATTTATGCTCCAAGGGATTATGAAATGTATATGAACTTCTTACAGACATTAATGACTCTCCATAAATCATAAAAATCACATATATGAATTGATACAAATCATAACAAAGCAACTTCAAGCTTTCATAACAAGATGTAGGGAAAATGACACCATTTATGCATTGTTTGGTATTTTTACATAGTTCCACTTGATATTTCTACCTGAGAGTCTTATGAGAATTAAAAACAGAGTATATATATCAGAATACAAATAAATGGGGCCACAATATCTCCCCCAAAGAGAACAACATCTCATAAAGTGCACCCTTCCTCCAAGAGCCAAAATATGAAGAGAAAAGTGAGAAAGGTGTGGAAGCAAGTTGAGGATGAGAATGCCACTAGCTACCTTATAGCTTCAACCTGAAACAAATGAATCCATTGTAGCTCCAAATGAAACGTCTGAATGGCCTCTCCAATTTCCAATTAGGATGGGAATCTTTTACCCTCGGAATTGGTACTAAGGCAAGTGGAGTAAACACTCCACAAGCATGGACAAGCTATGCTCTCCAATATGCAAAATGAGAAATGATAAAAATCCACACTCCTTCTTTGTTATTGAATTTTATAAACTTCCAAAGACCTCCTTAGCTCAAATTCCATCCATGAGATTCATTCCAACTCAAATTAGGAAGAGATTCCAATGTATGCCACTTGTCCCTCCATTCCCAGCCTCCTCCTTCACTCAATTCGAATGGGTGACTCTTTGACTGCCCTAACTCCCTTGTGTGCCCTCTTGGAGGCTATTTTTTGCCCTGACATGTCATCTATGTCAGATATCAGCAATCAGGTCTTATGTGTGTCATAGGTGTCATAACATCTTTATCATTGTTGTCATAGAAGCTAGGGAATCTAGCTCAAGTGTCTCAATATCTCTCAAATGCCTCTTCCTCTTCCATGGGAGTTACTCTTACACTCCAATTCGACCTTCATTGAGTCATGCCAAGTATATTGACCTCCCAACTCCCCAAGAACATTAAACTCCACCTTGGATTCAAATGGGTGAGAATAGGATGCCATGTGGCATGAAGAATCTAGCTTTGTGTGGGTCCCACACCACCAATGTGTCTCCATGACCAAGTGCCACCTTATTTTCCTATCATAAATATTTAGTTAACCCCTTTTAATATATTTATGTCAATCTAATGTCCATTTAGGGTTTATTAGCTCCCTTATTCAAAATCTCAATGTTTCCACCCCAACTTATGAAACTAATAGATTGATAAAATTTTCTCTTTTTAAATTTATTTAAATGAGAACATTACAATATTTACCTACAATGTATACCAAAAATATATAAATAAATAGAAATTTAAGACACACCATATTGTTCTTTGGAAATGTCATGACCTCCCATAAAGTAACAATGCCATATTAAGTTAGATTCATAATTAAATTAAATAAAAAATATATTTGAAATGATTACACATAATAATTTTTTTCAACAACATAAACATAAGATACTCATAAAATAAAATATAATGAATTCTAAACTTTAACACAGTTTAAACTTATTTGAATGATTCATTAGTAATGAATTTTAGACTTTAACATAGTTTAAACTTATGTGAATGAGTTGACTAATGTTCTTTCAACTTATATGATTCAAGATACATATTAAAATGTATATTCATTGTATTCCATAAGTCCAACCTTTATTAATTAAACCAAGAACCAACACGTATTTTTATGGCGTCACCATTATATAAATTTATAATACTATATAAGGAAATTCATATTTTTATAATTTTGAATATAGGTTTGACTTTTTAATATTAGTAATAAATGAAGCATTTTATATTGGAAAGTATTTTATAAATATTTTAAATTTACAATCTTTATATTATATATTTAAATAGATTTTAGAGTAGTTTTAATTATGAATACTTAATTTACAACATTATTATGATTAATTGTGAGTTTTCATTTCTAATTTAAAACATAGAAATAAGAAGGATTTGTCTTATGGTTGGTATGAAATAAGAGATCATATAACAAAGGAATTGGAGGCATAGCTTCTTACATAAAGAAAAAACATATCTTCATATTAAACTTCATAAAAAAATCATTTCAATTAATACATGTAGATAGACATTTCATACATTAATCCTAAAACGAATTATATATCAATATGTTATTTGTGCCTATTGATCCTACCTTTTATAAGAAAAACAATTTAGATAAAAATTGTCCTTACAATGGTTTCGAATATGATTAGGGAAAATTTTAAGAATCCATAATTTTCTCAAATTGTAGAAACTTTGGCGAATCTTAATAATTCTTAAATTTGAAACCATCAAATGTTTGTCGATTTTTAAGTAAAAATATTGAAATTTCTAAGGAATTTATATAGTGTTTGGATAATTTTGGCTTAGTGCAAAACAATTATCCCATGGAATTTGGGCGAATCATCTTTGAAAAGAAGGCCAATTGGTGAATCATTTTTTGGAAAAAAAAGGTCGAAAATAGCCCATGGGCTAAATTTCGCCCCTAAAATTTTCCTTGAATATAATATTTAGAAATGAAGGCGATATCCTCTTGCTAGGTGACTTTAATGTAGAACAACAACTAACCAAGGTATTATCGTAAGAAAATGATTCTAGCCCTAACCCGCTATGGTTAGATGAGGACCTTACTTTAGTTAGCATATACAAAATAAGCTCTAAAGACTTGGCCATGAATCTTTGGAATTCTCAAGATCTAATAATTTGCAATGGTTTAATAAAATTGCGAAAATCCAACCAAATGACTTGTATCCATGGGCTTGGCATTAGTTTCATAGGTCATTTGATATCCCATATTCAACAAAATAGTAAATTTTGACATATTAAACTACCATGAGTCAATCTTAAATAATATACCTTTAACCCTAACTCTAAACTTTGCCTTGCACGAAATCCCCATAGAAGAAAATTCTTATACCCAAAAGCACTTAAATTTGAAATAAATAAAGCTGATATTTTTCTAAAGGATTTAAATAATGAATTAAATCTCCCATAAAATAAGAACAATAGTTAAGACCTCTATGATATTTTTTCAACCCTCTTCAACTCCATTAACAATTTCTCTATCAAGGTATCATGTATAATGGAAAATGTAATAACCAACCCTTGGTATGATAAAGAGTGTAAAATTGTTAGAAGATCCATGAAGGATTCTTCGAACAAGTCCTTAAAATCTAACAAGATAAATACATACAAAATTGTAATTAAAAGAAAAAAGCGTACTATATCAATAGAAGGCAATAGAAGCTTTTACATCTCTTTAAGATAAATCCTAATAAATTATGGAGGCAAATTATTTCTCATAAAACTCAAGAAAACAATATGATACCTTAACATAAATAAAAAACACTTAACCTTTGACATAAATAAAGCTAATATTTTTCTAAAGGATTTAAATAATGAATTAAATCTCCTATAAAATAGGAACAATATTTAAGAACTCTATGATAATTTTTCAACCCTCTTCAACTCCATTAACAATTTCTCTATCAAGGCATCATGTATAATGGAAAATATAATAACCAACCCTTGGTATGATAAAGAGTGTAAAATTGCTAGAATATCCATGAAGGATTCTTCGAACAAGTCCTTAAAATCTAACAAGATAAATACATACAAAATTGTAATTAAAAGAAAAAATCGTACTATATCAATAGAAGGAAATAGAATCTCTTACATCTCTTTAAGATAGATCCTAAGAAATTATGGAGGCAAATGATTTCTCATAAAACTCAAGAAAACAATATGACTTCCTTGAAATATTTCAATTCTTACCTTAAAAATCTCTATGAATTTCCTGATGCCATAGACAACATTTAAACTTTGTTTACATAAGAAGATTTTTTCCTTAAAATACATAGAGTTTGGGGTTAAGTATCTTGCAAAAGGGAAATCTAAGAACTTCTAAGGCTATGAAGTTGAAATCATTAAAATTGGATGGCCTATCGTTATCCCTCACATTCACAAGCTCTTCAATCTAGCAGTGAAGTATACTTTCCATAAATCATAGATATAGAGCCTTGTGGTTCCTATTTTTAAACCACCCTCTATTTATATAATCATTATGATTAACCCTCTTTTAGCCAAGTCATATGGAATTATTATGAAAAATAAGAACATATGGCTAGAAAGCCAAGGAAAAAAAACTAAATGATAGGATAGATTTTGAAATGAATATAATTTGTTTACTGAAGGAATACCCAATGTAAACAGGACAAGTAATCCATGAACAAAGAAATGTATATGATAAATAAGAGATATGAGATATATTTTTACGGTAAAACTGGGACCCAAATAAATAGGTCTACTTGTCTCTTTTCACATGAAAGGACATGTCTTTTAATTAACTTAAATAATTTCTAATTTCTAATTTTATTATTATTATTATTATTATTATATTGTATATGTACATTGTCCCCCCCTTAGAAATGCTTTGTCCTCAAAGCATTATTATGAAAGACTTTATTCTTTGTTCTTTCTCGTGAAGTATTCTCATGATCTTTTATGCTGGTAGCCTCTACACTTGATGAAACAATATGATTTGTTCTTTTAAACATTGAGTAATTTAATGTTGCATCATTTGTGAAGTGGTCCATCCAAAATCTACCTTCATTGGAATTGTTTGTTGATCGATTGTTCGGACGTCTCATTTTAGGATTCCATGGAAGTTGTCGATTTCGTCTTCAAAAATTTTCAATGTGGTAGTTAGTTTGTCTGTAAGAATAATACTATTTATTTTGCTCTCTACTTTGTCATTGATCATAATGACTCTTTGGATGATGATAAGGTATTCGAGTCGCTTGTGGAGTTTTTGTAGAAACTTCAACTTTTTGTGCTTCTGGTGATTTATAGGTTGATAATAATTTGATTGAGTGTGTATTTTTTTCCTCTTTCCACAATTTGGAATTCTATTTATGAGGGTTTGTCTAGCTTCTCATATTTTAACTTTTTTATTTGTTCAATCAAACCCTCGTTGAGATTTTTTAAATGAGAATTTTCTTATCTTTTTTTTTATAGGTTTTTGTTGAACTCTTTTTTCGATATCTGCTTATTTTTGTTTAGTTTCTCGTGTGTTTCTTGTAACGACGTCTTATCATTCTTTAGCTTCTTAATTTGCATAAGTAAGCTTTGATTATGTTGCTGTAAATGTAAAAGTTCTTCGTCATTTTCTGGCTTTTTGACTTTGTCTTCAAGGTTTTGGTTTTCTGACGGCTCTTCTTTTAATCTTTTGATTTTCTCAAGTAACCTCTTATTAAGATTTCTTAGGTTAGAAGCTTCCTGATCTTTTTTAGATAATTTCTTTTCCGGACCTTGATTTTCTTGTTCTAATTTTTTTTATCTTGCTTTTTGTCTTTTGACTTCCTCATTTTTTGCGAGTAGATTTTGATTGTGATTTTTTAAACATGATAGTTCTTCATCCTTCTATGATAACTTCTTCTCAAGGTCTAGGTTAGCTTGTTCTAATTTTGATTTTGAAGTTTTTGGCGAGATATTTCTTTAATTTTGTCATATTTTTGTTTCTCGATTTTTAGCTCCTCAATTTGTGCAATGAATTCCTTAATACACCCTTTTAGTTAGAGATTATCTTTCTCTTTTAACTCATTAAAATAATTATGCTTCTCAATCTCAAACTGTAATTGTGTGTTGGTTGCTTTATAATGTTCTAACTCGCCCAATGTTACTATTGCAACTGCTCTTATGAATCTACAATTGCTATAGTTTGTGATTTTTGGTTCCATAATATGCTTATTCATTGCTTCGTCTTCGAATATTATTATTTTTTCCTTCAATTAATAAAAAAATTTCTCTGAAATAATTGATTTAACTTCAACACCTTTTTAATTGACTTTTAATATAATCAATTTTTATAAAACTCTTTTATAGTATATTCCTTAATAATCTAATTTAATATTATATTATTTACTCTCTCTATATATAAAGTATACTCTTTAATATAAATCTTTGATGTAGTATCAATGTACGAGTAATGCTTTTGATAATATGGATTTAAAGTTTTTTTAGATTTTGAATATATTATTTAATATCCTAACTTCGACATGTGCTAAATAAAGAATTTTCCGCTTAATAATGGGCACCTTTATAATTGGTGTATATATGCTTCTATGTTTTTTATTACCTTTCACAAATACTTTGTTGATTTTTCCAACACGGGTTGGAAAATAAAACCACGTGTCGTTTTTATAAAACCGTGTGTCAATTGAATTTTGAGTTGTGAATGACCAAGGTTCAAGGTCAAAGACCGTAAACAAAAGAAATTGTAGTCAAAGACCGTAAACAAAAGAAATTATAGTCAAAGACCAATTTACCAGAGAAACTCTGAAATTTATATGGCCAGAGGCTAATAGCCAAAGGTTGGATTAGACTTACTCTGATACCAATGAAACAAATATAATTTGTTTATTGAAGGAATACCCAATGTAAATAGGAGAAGTAATCTATGAACAAATAAATGTATATGATAAATAAGAGATATGAGATATATTTTTACAATACAATTGCGATTGAGACCTAAATAAATAGGTCTACTTGTGCCTTTTCACATGAAAAGACATGTCTTTTAATTAAATTAAAAAAATTCTAATTTTTAATTATTATTTATCTTTTTTATTATAATGATTATTATTATTTAATATTTATATATTTTATCAATTATAGATTTAGTAGCTATCTTTCAATTGTGGACCTCCTTGTTATGCTTAGGATCATTCCAGAGGAGTGTCATAATAATAAACCAATATCATGTGTTGCCTTGTTGACTTTAGAAAATATTTTTACATATTACCTAAAACTAACCTTTGGAATATATTAGAAGAGCTAAAAGTTTCTTTCGAGTTGAAAGTTGTTGCAATAAGGTTTTATGAGAACGTTATTGCCAAGTTTAGGAATATTAAGGGTTGGATGAAAGATATTAAGTGTAATATAGGATTTAACCAAGGTTGTCCCCTTTCCCCTACCCATTTTGGCATATGCATCGACAAGTTAAAGGGTTGTTTAAAAGAAGTATGTCG
The DNA here is from genome assembly GCA_027924585.1 of Larix kaempferi. NCBI lineage: Eukaryota > Viridiplantae > Streptophyta > Pinopsida > Pinales > Pinaceae > Larix > Larix kaempferi. The sequence continues at coordinate 105,391 of BSBM01000202.1, forward strand.
TGTTGACACAACTTTATTTAGAATAATATTCATCCTTCTTCTTTATGTTGATGATATTTTTCTTAAGATGAGGTGTTTTCGTGATCTCAACAAGTAACTAAGACTTCTCAAAAACTTATACTCTAGTATAGGTATGGTCGTTAATATTGACAAAAAATGTTATGATTATCAAATCCAAAAATATCACTTACGCTAATTTTTTGTATGACACAATTTGGAGGAAGTGACTTCATACAAATATATCGGAATAAAGCTTCATCACAAGCTTAACTAGAACTATAGCATTGAGAAAAAGGATAAATGGAGGGTGGAAATTTTATTTCAACCTTGAAAGCAGTTGTAAGTCAAGGGATGGATTTAGTTTTGGCGTAAAAAAAAACTCTTCCTTAAGAATCTCGACAATTTGGCTATCCTATATCGTTGTGAAGTTTGGGGCTGCAACATCTCTACAGAAACGTGGAGAAAGATCAAGCAAATCTAGAAGCATATTATAACTTATAATCTTAAAACTAAAGGTAATACATTATATATCATATCTTCCCAGTAGAAGGGAGTCTTCCCCATTGAGAGCATGGCTATGACTAGGTACCTAATGTACAAGAACAAGATCATAGCCATGGTCATGACAAGGGTCATGATTATCATAACCCTACCATCATCAATAAAAATGAATTCATAACTTTTTATAATATTAATTTTAAAAGATGTTAATAAATGTTTATGTTATATATATATGAAATTCTTCATCATTATGATCATCATCTCAAAAAAACAAAATTAAGCCATTAAATTTATTTATTTATTTTATTAAAAAAAATATATAGAATCAACACATTTTAATAAATAAGTACGGAAAGTGTATTCCATATAAGAGATATAAACATCCACATGAATACAAATGAGGAAGTCATCATGGGAATATAAGAGAGGAAGGCACCTGATCATCACTGGTGGTCATTATCGCTATCACCATCATCATCATTATCATTATCATGAATAAAAACCATTCATATCTTTATAAAATTAATTTTAAAAATATCTAATAAATTGTTATGTTATATAATTAAATTCATCTTCACCGCTTAAATATTTTTTATATATTAAATTTATTATCTTCTATATCATTTTATAAAAATATTCAATAATTTTTTGATCATATATATTAAATTATTATTTCATAAATAATTATTATTTTTCTTTTTTTCTTTATCATTTTTTATGTTTTATATACTACATCATCATTGCATCATATTTTTCAATAGGAAAAAAACAACAACATGGTTCTTGCTATTCCAAGGAATTAAAGACAACATATGTCTTACAATCTCATATATCATCTTCCAGAACTGAAGATGTCTATCATGAGTATCATACCATATAATCATAGTGTCAAAGTTTCATGTCCCTTCCCTAGTGGCCTTGGTCAAGACTTGGATCCTCCCATCCCTAGGGGGTCTAGGAAAAATAATTAAAAGAAGAATAATTAATAGGGGTAAATTTTGGCACAAGGACTATAATAATTATTAAATTTTAATATTTTGAGTTTTAAATTATCTTTTATACTAAATTCCTTATCATTATTAATTAAAATTTTGGAAAGCATTTGATGATGACATGGCTAGGACGACGCATAAGGTCAAGGTGGACCTCACCTACCCAAGTGGAGAAGATAGAAATATCAAAGAGTCAGCTAAAAGCAAGGTGGCAACATAAGAAAGTGGAAACTGGAAAAAGCAAGGAAAAAAATAGCCAAAAGCACAAAGCAATAAAGTTTAAAAGAAGGAAAGTGCAGAAAGAAACCAGTTTGGAAAAGCATACAACATTCATAAAAGCTAAGTAGGGCGCACTTGCTAATTCCAGTGAAAAGACACAAAGCAGGCAAGTTTTGCAAAGAAATATAATTGCTAATTCTCTCAAGGAATGCACCCTTCATCTCTCACACGTGTGGATGAACTATTGATGAATCTACCTCAGCTATAAAATGAAGCTAGGGTGCACTACTCACATCTTTTGGTTAATTAATTTTTTTCTTGAGAGCTCTTGCTACTCAAAGTTGAGAGATGTGCCTCAACCATTGATTGGGAGATGAACCCCAATGTCTTTCATGTCCAGTTTGTCCATGATCAGATACAAAGCCATGGAATGTTGATCTACAATTCTACAACATCCCAATATTGAAGAATATTAAGCTTCTAGAGATTGATCATCAGTCAGAGTGCTATTGGAGAGAGTATTGGAAGAATTCATCAGAAAGAGGTGTTCCATTCTAGTGAAGGCACCCAGTTCAGTTCAGAAGGTCTAGTGCACCCATCGTCTACAGCCAAAAGCTCTATATTCGTCCTCCTATCAGATCCAGTGCAGAATTCTATCTCCTTCTAATCTTCTCAAGCTTATTCTCTCAATATTGTAAGATTCTCTAGCATTGGAGATTCACTGAAGGATTGAATGTAATAATCTCTCTATTCTCTACTCAAGACCTATGATTTCTACCTTCTTTTTTTCAATTAATTAATATCAGAACCCTTATATACTTCAGAAGTGAAATTGTAATCCTCTAAGGCCATTTGGAACAATCTTTTCAAAGACTAGTTCATTATGCACTTTTATTTAACTAGTTTTACCATTTATGAAATTCACAAATAAGCATGAGTCATTTTTCTGATATAAGTATCATTTGAGGATCCTGAGACACTAATGAAGCTATCTCAACCCTTTTCCCGAGGATTCTAATATTCCTAAGCCTATTTGGAAGAGCTTGGAAATCCACTAGTTGAGCAGTCCTAATTAGCGCCCTTGACTCTTTTGCTCCCAAACACCCCTAGATCCTCCCAAATTCTCAGAATATTTTGACCAATTCCTGATTAGAGTGATAAGGAATTATACCCACCATTCGGTTTCATTTAGGTGTAAACACTGAGTTTAGTTTTCATATGTTGGTGTGCCCAGGAAGCATTGGAGTAGACTTCAGCCTGGCTGATGTTCGAAACATAAATGGCCCCAGTAATTTGTGCATAGGAATCAGAGTTGGCCTTGTTCTTGACATGTTTTTTTGTTGCACACATCCCCATACATATAGAAAAACATTAATATCCCAAATCCTTAATCATGGAGTCATTTAATTGTGCCTTTGACCAGTTCTTTTCTAACTAGTTTTGTAACTAGTTTCTGCTTGTTAAAGTTGTGTTGTAAAGTTGTAATTTTTGCATAATAAAAACTCCAGATCAGTCTAGGTATATTACAGTGGTATCATATCATAGTCCTCTGAAAATGCTCTTGAAAAATTATGATGAGTCATAAGAGAGTTCCATTCCCCAAAGGAAAGAACCCTGAAGAACCTCCTGCTGAAGAAGAGGTAGAATCTAATGGAGGAAAAATGCAAGGAGGAAGAGATATGTCTGACTTAGATGAGAAGGAAGAGATCAAAATATTTTTTCAAAGTATGTTAAAAGGGATGCATGACATATCTCAGAACATCATTCAACCTGGGCAAGACACCAGCGAATTCTTGGCTAAGCAACTAGGACATAAAGATGGAGAAGGGAGCAGCAGTGGCTCTCAAAATGAAGAAAGGAAGGTCCCTGGTGGATCTATCTTTCTGAAGACTAGGCCCCATAATAGGCCTAATGAGTTCAAAGAGGAATTCAAGGATCAGCCTTGACAGACCATGCCTAAGTTCCTTGAGGAACACAAGGAGGATCATGAAGTACGGATTGAATCAATGGCTTCCTGGGAGGAGCGGTATGTAGAATACCAAACCTTGAGTGAAGAATGAAGAAGGGCATTTCCTTTCAAGGATTTCTATGAAGAACAGTATAAAAATCATCCAAGAGGAGGTCATAGGCTTCCAACACACAATTATGAGCTGAGAAATGTCATTGGTAAGATCCAATTACCCTTCTTTGATGGATCCTCTAAGTGTACTGCAAGCTCCTGGGTGCAGAAGCTAGACACTTATTTTCAATTAAATCCCATGGCTGAGAGGCATGCCATCAGAATGGCAGCTTTGCATTTTGAAGGAGAGGAAAATGACTGGTGGTTCCATGGCATGAGAACCTTGAGCCATGATCAAGTGACTTCCTATGAATATTTCACTAAGAGACTAGTGGAGACGTTTGATAGAAGAGACCCTGAAATATCTTTCAGGGAGTTGGCACATGTGAAGCAAACTAGAACTCCTGAAGCTTACATCTCAGAGTTCCAAAATATTGCAGTGATGGTCAATGGAATCTCTGAGGTTCTCCTTATCCTCTTGTTCACGGAAGAATTAGCAGAGCCATTGAGAGGGTTGGTAAAGGCATACCGACCAACCACTTTACAAGAGGCAGTGAGCAGAACAAGGGATCTGCAAGATGCCATCCCAAGAACAAGTTATCCTCCAAGGTTAATGTGCTTGCAAAATTTCAGAATCAAAGACCACCTTTCAGGAATGTGGTTTCCCCGAACAAGAAGGAATACTCATATAGAGATCGGGATGAGTTAAGAAGGAAAAAGCTTTGTTTTTCTTGTCAGGAACCTTGGGTTCTGGGCCACAAATGTGCTAAGGTGAAAGCACATTGCATTGAGGTATTTTCAGAAAGTGAGGAAGAAGAGGCACCAGTATATGATGGTTATGAAACAACAGTAGAAGAACAACCCCTGCATCCAGAAAGCAAAACTGCAGTGTTAAGTGGAGTTCCCCGCTTCCATACCATGAGATTCAAAGGGGTTATGCGAGGACAAAAAGTATCAGTTTTGGTCAATGGGGATGCCACCCACAATTTTATTGATGCAACCATGGTAGAGAGGAGAAATATAGGAGAAAGCTACAAATAGACAAATTTAAAGGTTTCACTGTATTATTGTGGGCAACAACATTATGGAGTGTAACCGATGGATGCCAAAATTGCAAGTGACTCTTGGAGACCATGTTGTGACTAACAACTTTTATGTTGTCAATGTGGCTGATACTAATGTGGTGTTGGGAGTGTAATGTTTGTACTCCATTGGGGAGCATTTAGTGAATTACCAAGCTTCAAATATGTTGAAGGGAAGCAAGTATTTTTGAAGGGTGTCAAGACCTTCCCAAAACAAGTGATTTTTGCAAATAGTATGAGGTCGGTATTGAGGCATGGTGATATTGAGTGGGTTGTTGAATGTTTCATTACCACTCAAGATACTTCCATAGATGTATCACACCATCCAGAGGACATCCAAAGGCTACTACACAAACACAAGAAAGTATTTGAACATATTCCACATGGCAGGCGTCCTGACAGAGGTACTAAACATTGGATTGAGCTGGACGCTGGCACACTTCCTATCAAAATCCATCCTTATAAGCACCCCAAAATATTCAAGGATAATATTGAGAAGACCATCAAAGAGATGCTTGATATGGGATTCATAAGACCAAGCTCAAGTCCCTTTGCATCATCAGTGGTCTTAGTCAAAAAGAAGGATGGAACAATGTGCATGTGCATTGACTATAGGGCCTTGAACAAGAAGACCATCAAAAACAGATATCCTATCCAAAGGATTGATGAATTGATGGATGAGATGCATGGAGCCAAATAATTTTCTAAGATTGTTCTCTGCTCTGGATACCACCAAATCGGGATGAAGGATATTGAAGACATCCAGAAAACTGCTTTCCGGTGCCATTATGGGCATTTTGAGTTTCTTGTCATTCCTTTTGGCTTGACCAATGCACCGGCTACTTTCCAATCCTACATGAAGAAAATTTTCAGTAAGAAACTACGTAATTATGTTCTTGTGTTATTTGATGATATTTTGATTTACAGTAGGACATGGGAAGAACGCTTGCATCACTTGGACAATGTGTTGACAATCCTGTTAGAACAGTCTTTTTATGCCAAATTGTCCTAGTGTGAGTTTGGATTGACCGAGATCCTCTATCTAGGTCATATCATTGGGAAAGAAGAATTCAAGGTGAATATGGATAATATCAAGGCCATACCTGAATGTCCAAGCCCAAATAACATCACTCCCTTAAGGGGATTCATTGGTTTCTGCACCTACTACCGTAAATTTGTGAAAGGATTTTCTAAGCTAACATCTCCTTTGACAGATCTCACCAAGAAGGGGGCCTTTTGTTGGTTAGAGGAGGATGAAAAATATTTCAACAGAATGAAGGAAGTCATGAGCAGTTTCCATGTACTTGCACTTCCCGATTTCACTCAGCCCTTCATATTGGAATGTGATGCCTCGAGAGAAGGCATTGGAGCAGTTTTGATGCAGAATAAGCATCCCATTTCCTATGAGAGCAGAAATTTGTAGCCACGTGAGAGGCATTATTAAATTTATGAAAAAGATATGTTGGCCATCATGCATGCCCTGGAAAAATTCAGACAGTACCTAGTAGGAGGCAAGTTCATAGTCAAGACTGATCACAAAAGTTTGATACATTTCTTGACCCAAAGAGAGTTGAATGATAGACAACAGAAATGGGTAAGTAAGGTTCAGTCTTATGAATTTGACATAGAATACAAAAAGGGTAAGATGAATGTGGTAGTTGATGCCCTCTCTAGGAAACCTGCTTTTTCTTTGCTGCAAGTCCCAACTGATTGGAAAGTCCAACTAGCTATGGAATACTCTAAGAACCAGTTTGCTTGTGAAGTATTGGATAGGTTGATTCAGGGTGATGCATACCAAGTCCTCAATGATGTCATATATTACAAAGACATAATTTTTCTAGTGCCTTGATCAAAATTAAAATAAAATATTTTGGTGGTTTCCCACAGTGCACCAGTAGCAAGCCACCCTGGATTCCTAAAAACTTACCGGAAGGTGAGAGAGAGTTTCACTTGGAAGGGCCTAAAAAATGATGTGTTAAGGCATGCAATGGAGTGTACTGCATGCCAACAGAATAAAGTTGAGCATACTCATCCTGGAAGTCTCCACGGGGGGTTCACTTAGTGAACTTGTTACATAGCACGATCGTTCGCATTATATTAAAGAATATCCCTAATTTCACTAAATATTGGAAAATTCCTCTTAAACTTTAATTGTTGACCCCCCCTACCAATATGCCTTTCCAATTAAGAAAACCCCCAGTTTCACCAAATATTGTATGTATCCATTTTTATCAACCCATTTTTAATACCCCCTTTATATCATATTATCAGGTTGTAACAAACAAGAGCCCTAACTCCCACCGGGGTTGCAAGGGTGACTGATCAATTTATAGCGTTGGATAGTGGAAGACCCAATGAAATAGTACTAGGAAGGAAAATGCGTAAAAGGAAACACGGTCAAGAGATCAACATAACAAAGAATGTAAAAGGATGATAGTCCTATAGTTAGTGCAATGCTTAGAAAATATGAGAATTGCAGATGTTTCACACCATAGTCTATCAATCTACCAATTTTATATCATGTAAATATAAGTATAGTCATAGAGAGCTCATGTTTTCTATAAGCTTAATAAATTAAATTCCATAAAAATTCAAAATTGAAACCCTTTCGTGGATGGACTCCCCTACTTTCCTATCAAAACAAACATCATTTATGTTTGAACCCAAATGAACATACAAAATTTCTCTTACTTTCCAATAACACCATATGATCATGTGCATAGCTTGGATTTGGGTCACTCACAAGATGTAATGAATTTCCTCCACTTCTTCTACATTTATTCTTGCAATGAAGCGAATTAACAACATTTAGTTACCATTTCTTGGGTTATATCTAGTTTTTTTTAAATCTTTATTGGGGAGGGAAAAATCTCAATTGTTAGGTTTCAAGCATGGAATAGTTATAAAGATACACATATGGTGAAAGGTATATGATGCCATTTCATGGTAACGATAACACATAGGGTATGTAAATAAGGATTAATATTTTCACCTATGTTCATGTCAGTTTCAATAAAATATTAAGACAGATGCCTTGCATATAAGAATTGAAATTACAATTATGAATGTGCCAAATATAACTCAATCTAACAACTATTCCTAACTGGCAATGTGAAAATGTTAAAGAAGAATACAAAAAGTTGAAAGAAATAATCGGTCAAGAAAGATTGATCTCACTTTTCTTGGTTGCAATGAGCCAAGAAAGATTGATCTCACTTTTATGAGTTGTCATGGAGCAAGGTTTGATTGAATCTCAATACCCACCTAAACCCCAACTGAAAAAATGAAGAGTTAGATCTTTTACTTGAATACCTACAATACAATTGTTCAACTCTGGAACTCCCAATTAGCTACATCTCTTAACTTAAAGATGAAAACAAATATAACATCAATAACCAAGCCTAAATAAGCTATTAAATGAGTATGGATCAAGGCCAGTAATCCAGAGAGACTTCCATCGATATTATCATTGGTGCATTATTATCAGATTTATGCAACACTTAGGATCATAAGCAATATCAAATAAAAATGGAGGGCCCTTAAGTTTTTGGTGGGTATGAATTGAGCCCATGATTTGGAAGTATGAATCCATCCCATGATTTGGAGGTTATTCCTCAGCCCACCCAAATAAAATAACCCTCAATATTTATATTACTATGTCAAATTAAAAATTCCCCTTGACCCCTTAATATGGGGCAATATATTTTTTAGGTTTTTAAGAATATTCAAACCTCCAATATGAATGGACGTGATATGATATTGCCTAGCTAGTGAACTCCCCGTGGAAGTCTCCTACAACCCCTACCAATTCCAGAACAGAAATGGGAAAGTGTGTCCATGGATTTCATCACAGGTTTTCCCAAAACCCAAGGTAAGGATAGCATCTTTGTAGTAGTTGAAAGATTGACTAAATTTGCTCACTTTTTTGCTATCACATCAACTATTACTGCCAGTCAAGTTGCTGCACCGTTTTTTAAAGAAGTATTCATATTGCATGGTCTACCCAAGACTATAATAAGTGACCGAGATAGCAAATTTACTAGTGCTTTCTGGAAAACTTTGTTTGAACTAGTTGGAACTAGTTTGAATCTTAGCACAAGCTATCACCCTCAGACGGATGGAAAAACTGAGAGGGTAAATCAATGGCTGGAGGGTTATCTCAGAAATTATGTTATCTGGCAGCAGAAATCATGGTCCAATTGGCTACATTTGGGGGAATTCTGTTATAACACAACATTCCATCTTTCCATTGGAATGACCCCATTCAAAGATCTGTATGGGTATGAATCCCCCACATTTGTAGATCTGATTTTTGGGGATTGCAGAGCAAAAAAATAAAAGGATTGGCTGCAATAAATCCAAGAGGTACTCAAGGAACTCAAAGAAAACTTGCAGGTTGCACGGAACCAACAGAAGGTGAATGCAGATAAGAATAGAACAAACCGAACCTTCTAAGAAGGTGATTTGGTCTACTTGAGGTTGCAGCCATACATGCAATCCACTCTGAAAACAAAAGGGGCTGATAAATTGTTGCCAAGATTCTATGGACCTTATAAGATCACAAGGAAAATTAGTGAAGTTGCTTATGAATTAGATCTTCCCTTAGGGAGCAAGATACACAATGTTTTCCATGTGTCGTGCTTGAAGAAAGCAGTTGGACAACAAGTAAGTGTTTCAGAAGAATTGCCTCCTCTTGATAATGAAGGACACCTGGTCTTAGAACAAAAAAATATTTTGCAATTTAGAGAAAGGAAGTTGAGGAGCATAATCATTAAAGAATATTTAGTGCAGTGGAAGGGGTTGCCTAGTGGAGATGAAACCTGGGAAGGTGAACAGATTCTGCAACATCCTAGATTGCAATTGCTTGAGGACAAGAAGTCTTGGGGAGGGAGGACTGTCATGTCCCTTCCCTAGTGGCCTTGGTCAATACTTGGATCCTCTCATCCCTATGGGGTCTAGGAAAAAAATTAAAAGAAGAATAATTAATAGGGGTAAATTTTGGCACAAGGACTATAATAATTATTAAATTTTAATATTCTGAGTTTTAAATTATCTTTTATAATAAATTCCTTATCATTATTAATTAAAATTTTGGAAATCATTTGATGATGAAATGGCTAGGAGGGCGCATAAGGTCAAGGTGGACCTCACCTACCCAAGTGGAGAAGGTAGAAACATCAAAGAGCCAGCTAAAAGCAAGGTGGCAGCATAAGAAAGTGGAAACTGGAAAAAGCAAGGAAAAAAACAAGCAAAAGCACAAAGCAAGAAAGTTTAAAAGAAGAAAAGTGCGTAAAGTAGCCAGTTGGGAAAAGCAAGAAACATTAAGAAAAATCTAAGTAGGGTGCACTTGCTAATTCTAGTGAAAGGACACAAAGCAGGCAAGTTTTGCAAAGCAAGATAATTGCTAATTCTCTCAAGGAATTCACCCTTCCTCTCTCACATGTGTGGATGAATTGTTGATGAAGCTACCTCAGCTATAAAAGGAATCTAGGGCACACCACTCACATCTTTTGGTTAATTCATTTTTGTCTTGAGAGATCTTGCTACTCAAAGTTGAGAGATGTGCCTCAACCATTGATTGGGAGATGAACCATGGAATGAGCTCTTTCATGTCCAGTTTGTCCATGATCATATCCAGAGCCATGGAATGTTGATCTACATGTCTACATCGTCCCAATATTGAATAATATTAAGCTTCTAGAGATTGATAATTAGTCAGAGTGCTATTGGAAAGAGTATTAGAAGAATTCATCAGAAAGAGGTGTTCCATTCCAGTGAAGGCGCCCATTTCAGCTTAGAAGGTCCAGTGCTCCCATCATCTACAACCAACAGCTCTGAATTCATCCTCCTATTAGATCCAGTGTAGAATTCTATCTCCTTGTAATCTTCTCATGCTTATTCTCTCAATATTGTAAGATTCTCTAGCAATGGAGATTCACTAAGGATTGAATGTAATAATATCTCTATTCTCAGCTCAAGACCTCTGATTTTTACCTGATTTTTTTCAATTAATTAATATCAGAACCCTCATATACTTTAGAAGTGAAATTGTAAGCCTCTAAAGGCATTTGGAACAATATTTTCAAAGACTAGCTCATTATGCACTTTTATTTAACTAGTTTTACCATTTCTGCAATTCACGACTAAGCATGAGTCATTTTTCTGATCTAAGGGTCATTTGAGGATCTCGAGACACTAATGAATCTATCCCAACCCTTTTTCTGAGGATTCAAATATTCCTAATCATGTTTGGAAGAGCTTGGAAATCCACTAGGTGAGCAGTCCTAATTAGCGCCCTTGACTCTTTTGCTCCCAAACACCCCCATATCCTCCCAAATTCTCATAATCTTTTTTTTCTCCTGATTAGCGTGCTAAGGACTGATATCCACCATTCGGTTGCATTCAGGTGTAAACACTGAGTTTAGTTTGCATATGTTGGTGTGTCCAAGAAGCATTGGAGTAGACTTCAACCTGGATGATGTTTGAAACATAAATGGCCCCAGTACTTTTTGCATAGGACTCAAATTTGGCCCTGTTCTTGAAAAAAAATTCTGCTGCACACATCCCCATACATTTTGTAGAACCTTAATATCCCAAATCCTTAATCCTGGAGTCATTTAATTGTGCCTTTGACCAGTTCTTTTCTAACTAGTTTTGTAACTATTTTTCTCCTTGTCAAAGTTGTGTTGTAAAGTTGTAATTTTTGCATAATCTCAAATCCAAATCAGTCCAGGGATATTACACAAAGAAAGCTAAAACTTCAGCTGACTTCCTCTATTAAACACAGTTTTTTCTAACCCCACATATTCTCAACTAATAAGTCTAATTCCCAACTAGACTAAGCCAAAAAATTATTCAAAATTACCAAATTATATAGTCATTCACTTAATTCAGTTTATATGACAAAATCATATGAGCCTTCATAGATAAGCTCCTCCTCCATATATTCTTCAAAGAAAAGTGTACCTTCAGGACCATCAATGGTACTTTTTTATAATTCATCATCATTTGTATTGAAATCCCTGTAGATGTGCCTAACAGAAAAGTCCTTGAAGGAGGGAATAAGTAAGGAAATTCTATAACAACACTGCTCCAAAGCAATTGCTTGTAATTTTGTCCATCCTTTTGCCCAATTTATAATAACCTATGAATCACCAAATACTTGCAAGGATACAATTCCATTCAACAATGCAAACTGTAGTAGTCCCCATAGGGCCGAGATTTTTTCCATAGTATTTGTGCCAATGCCACAACTCATCCATAACCTGTAATTATGGTCTATATTAATTCGTGTGTACATCCCAACACCACAATTTCCATTTTGAGTAGCACCATCAAAGTTTCCAACAGTCGAATGAAAGGAGATAATAGGAGCAATTTTCTTTCTTGGCTTCTTGCTTTTAATATATTTATAGTATTCTTTATACAAACCCAAAAATTTCAAGCTTTTGATACCAACATTGACAATTTTATTTTAAAAAATAACAAGATTTCTAGATTTCCAAATTCCCCCAACATATAAATACTGGAAGAAGCTTGTGATTAAGAACATCACCAAACCAATTCTCTAGATTTTCTTCAATAAAACAAGTACCCCACACATGTTTGATCTGCAATTCTTCTAAAATGTTCTTCCATACTTGTTTGCTATAAGCAGAATGAACCATAAGATGAAGAATAGTTTCACCCTCTCTTTTGCAAAGAACACAGAAGTTTGGACCTATCCAACCCCTTCTTGTAGTATTATCCCACGTTAGAATACAATTTTCTAAACACAACCAGTAAAAAAAAAAAAACATTTAATCTTCAACGGGATATTCCACTTCCATATTTTTACATACCACCATTTGCATTCACCCTTAAAATTCTGTTGATATATAGCATTCTAGGCATATTTTCCAGTCATTGAACTAGAATATTTATTCCATGTCCATACTACCATGTCCTCCACCTCTTTCAATCTGATCCTTTATCTGATTAAGGAAAATATGTATGGATTCCATTCATTTTCCCATTGACCTTGTAAACCCAAATCTTCTTCACTCATCCAGTAGCAATTTGAATACCTCATCCAAGTAGGTATTTTAATATGATTTAGAGTACATAATCCAAATTTTGCAATATAATCCAAAAGAGGAGTGGAGAGCCTGTAGGTATCCTCCCCACCAATGAAGGGATCAAATCCAATAAGAATCTGATTTCCATTACCTATTTTCCAAGATTACCAATGTATAAGCCAAGGAAAATCCCGAATAAACCCACTCCAAAAGTTGGAAACCCCTTTTGTAGTTTTATTGGGATTCCTAAGCTAATGAACCATTGAATTACCTTTTAAGTATTTTCCTTTGAGCACATCATTCCAAAGACTTGTGCTAAATATACCACACCAAAAACTCTTAAGCATAAAGCATGGTTGAACCAATATAAGTTTTTAATATCCCAACCTCCCATAGTCTTGGGTAGATATAACATGTCCCATCTCACCAAGTGCATTTTCTCTCCCTTACCAGAACCAAACCAAAGGAAATTAAATATTTTCTACCTGATCATTTTCAATGTTGTATAAGGCATTTTTGCAAGAGACATCCAAAAATCAGGTATACTTACAAGAACTGAACGAACCAGAGTAAGTCTCCCCCCTAAATATTAAAATATGAAACGCCAATTTCCAATTATCTTTTCCACTTTTTTGACAAGCCACATCCAATCTGCAATCTTATTGAGGTTTAGCTTCAAATAACATCGAATATATTTAAAACCAGCTTCAATATCCTTCGTTTTGTATGGAAAGAGAGCAGAGATATATGTGCAAAAGTATCATCATTTATAACATTTTTTAGGAAGTAGGATTTATTTGAGCTCACCTCCATTCCAGTTGTTGCACAAAACAAGGATAAAATAAAATTATTATATATTTCAATTTTTAAAAACTTTTAATATTTTTTATATTATATACATTAAATTAATTATATTATTATAACAGTGTGTGGAATAAAATTTAAATACTTTTAATTTTTTCTTCAATATTTTTAATTTAATTTAATTTTTAAAGTCAATTCCCTCTAGCTCACTCGTTTAAGGTGTGGGTCTCGTCTACTTAGGGATGACTTAGTTGGGAGGCAATACCCAAAATCTAGCCAAGTTGAGGCTGGTGGTCCAGGTTGGGTGTGATCCCCAAGTGATTTTGATGGCTTAGATGCCCCTGGGTCATGGACAAGCCACTCCTACAAGTTAGGGAGATTCGAGCAAACAAAAACAAAAAAATTGAATTTTTAAAAACTTTAAATAATTCAAAGCAATTCATGACAAGTAAATGCCATATAAGAAATATAAATTATATTTAAGGAGGTTATCATAAGAATTGATTTTCCATACATACACATAAAGGATGAGACCGATAGGCTAATATGGGCACAGAATACAACAGAGGGAATTTATGCAACTAAACAGGTTTATGACTTATTAATGGAACATAAGGAGAGTTGGTGGTGGAGTCCAATCTGGAAGGTAAAAGTTCCTAAAAAACGAAGTTGTTTATGTGGCTCACTCCATAGACTAAGATTCCCACTTGGGAAAACATACAAAAGAAACATTACTGGGGACCAAGTATCTTCTATCATTGTAGGCAGTAAGGTGAGGAGGTAACCCATCTTTTCAATAAGTTCCCCTATGCAATACAAGTTTGGAATAATGTAGGAAAATGGATTGGAGTAAATGGTATATGGGTTGGGGACACTATGGAAGAAGGATTTCACAATTGGTTCTAGAAACAAGATCCGAAAGCTTATCGTGTTGCATCTTACCTAATTGTGTGGAGCATCTAGGTGGCATGAAATGCTCATATTTTTGAAGGGAAAACCATTCCTACATTCTAGTTACCTGGAAACATCTACACACTGGCTCAGGTATACAAAGCACAAATCAAATAAAACAAGAGAGACCTATTGGAGTATTAGACATAGATCGGTCGAAGCCATGGGAATTTTTCGACGACGCATATTAGTGGGAGGAGCACAAAGGAGGACTTGGAGGTATTATATTTTTTTGAGTGAATTGTTACATACAAATGATGGAAAACATGGGAGAAGGAAGCAACAACCAGGTGGAACTACTTGCTCTTCGAGTGGTTATGCGAGTAGCTCATCAGTGACGTATAAGACATCTATAGGTATATGGGGATTCACAACTGGATATCAAATGAATGAATTGGGGCTAAAAAATTGGAGATGTGAGTTTTTAGAACTAAGTGCTTGCATTAAAAAATGCTATCAAGCTATTTGAGATGATATCCTTCAAGCACATATACAGAGAACTAAACCAGAATGTGGATCAGTGATCCAAGAATGGACTGACTAGACAACCAAGCAAACTATATCGACAAGAATTTGATGGCGGTTCATTGGTTTAAACAAGCTGTGAAATATGATTAAAATAGAGTTTTAGCTATCTTCATAATAAGGTGACAAAATGAGACAACTAATTTCTAAATGCACAAATGACTTTGGAAGCATAGTTCGTGTATTAAAAGGCTCAGTTTTGGATGCAGAGGCAATTCTTGATGTGGATCAGTGATCCAAGAATGGACTGACTAGACAACCAAGCAAACTATATCTACAAGAATTTGATAGCGGTTCATTGGTTTAAACAAGCTGTGAAATATGATTAAAATAGATTTTTAGCTATCTTCACAATAAGGTGACGAAATAAGACAACTAATTTATGGATGCACAAATGACTTTGAAAGCGTAGTTTGTGTATTAAAAGGCACAGTTTTGAATGCAGGGGCAATTCTTGTATGCACAAATTTTATAGAATGATACATTAGATGCTTAGTATTCTAAATGCTCTAGAATGATATAATTTTAGCTTTTGTATAATGAACAATAGAAGAAATTTGTAGAGAACACTACATTTATATAATGATATAATTCTAGTTTTTTATGATAAACCATAAAAAATATTTATAAAAAAAATACATTACAATGCTTATATGAAAAATATCCTTTTCATAAAATTATATTTACTAGCAACAACAAACAATTATGTGAACCTTCCACATGATTAAAAAAATGTTTTGACTTTCCAAAATAATATACCAGCATAGATCCATTCTAAATACGAATCTATGCTGGTATATTATCTTTTTTTATTATTTTTGGTACTTCGTTACACATCCTCCCATGATCCCTTGAGAAAGCTTATAAGAAATGCTGGCGTTTGTGTAAGCTCTATTGATAAGAGAAATCAAAACGTCTTCTGAGAGCAGAATATAAAGAAAACAAAAAAAGGATGCCTAATTGCAACTGAAGGCATTTGTTTTTTTTTATATTCTGCTCTCAGAATGCGTCTGAATCTCGCTTAAAATTTATAAGCCCGTATAACAAAATTCTTGATCCCGACTATAATCTGGTAGGGGGCATTCTTCCCTGCGAGGTTGGATTTTTCATTCAATCTCCTTGTTATGATTTTGTATGGACTGCGAACTCCTCCTCCTCTGTCATCAGCGGTATCGTCAAAAATATTATGGCAAACAATCCCGGAAGAGCCATTCCTCCCTCCAAGATATAATACAAATTCAAGAAAATGGATCTCATTACAACAAAATGTAGGTAATTTGTTAACATATATATAATTTTCTTTCCAAAACTGAGGACTTATGAGATTTGATCTTTGAACCTCTGCTCGGAAAGATTCAATGGTGCTTTCACTTGGTGCAGGTTAAAGAATTTGCAACTCCAGCGGACGTGGCTGGCGGCCAATCCACTGCGATGCACAGGAGCTATTCATTTTTTTTCTGGGGAGTTCGAATTCTTCGGTGCAGAGGTTAGGGTATGGAGTCCAAACCAATTCTACCAGTAGGCGGAAGCGAGGGTACACTTTAAAATTCCAGATCCCTCTTCAAGTCGCTGCAGAACGGGAAATCGCTCGGTATTTATTGGGATGTAAGTCTTCAATTCTTCTCCTCCTGGAATTTTTGTATCACGGAATTTGTTTCCTTAAAGTGGTTTGATTCTCTACCAGAGTAAACGAATTTTAATTTAAACTAGCATACCCCAAAGCGGGGAAATGAAACAACGAATTTTAATTTAAACTAGCATGCCCCAAAGCGGGGAAATGAAACGCTGAGAAGAACTTCATATGTTGTAAAATCAGAAAGAAATGAGGAGAAGAACTTCATATGTTGTAAAATCAGAAAAATTTGTCTGTATGTAGACAATATAATTTTAAGTGTTTAAAATAAAGTCTAGCTAGTTTATGGTAGGATTAGTAGTCGATAAAATTGAAAGGAAAACTCTATTGCAAGTACTAATAAGTAATAAATATATACCCATGTAATCGATGGCAAGTAAAATGATTTGTACATTAATACAAAAAGGTATACATGTGTGAGTAAAACAATACAGGGCTAGGTAGTGATCAAGTTTGACTCTAAATATATTGGAAATCAACATCGGTAGTTTCATTTGGTAGAGGGAGTGCAAGGATTGGAGATCGCAATTTTAAGTGTGAAAGGGATAGAGATTGAAGGTATGCCTCTTGTTTTTTTCAAAGTGAGACATATGAAGTGTCTTTCGTCTTTGCATAGTGTTTGAAGGAGAACGATGATGTAATTTAGATTCCTTCTAACCTTGTAGTATGTGCAATTGCTCTCAGGGTTAATCATTGACCTTCATTGTTACCATTGTCAATGGTTGACCTTGTTAATGTCAATCCTTTGGATTTATGGATAGTCAATGCCCAAGCCATATTGAAGGGGATTTGTGGTTGTTTCCCAAGAGCATGACCTACAACAATTAATCTCGGAAATAAATGAATGACATAGACATAAACATAATAGCAAAGTTTAAACTTTTGTTACAAAGGAATTAATTCAAGCTTCATCTTCTTTGAGGTATTCTCCAAGTGACAAAATGACATGCGAAATGGCAAAAACTATTTTAAAAAGAAATCCTGGGTAAATGACAACAGTAATTGTATGGATATTCTACAAGAAAACTTGAGTGCAACGAATGTCAACATTCTTTAGTATAAATGGAGAGTTTTTCATAAGCATATGTTGATCAATTAGTCTTTGTAAAGGCAAACTCATTATGTATTACATATGATTGGTGCAGTAACCACACATGTATATGTTTGAAACTTTAAGAGACGAAGGTCCTACTCCTACCTATGAGTGCTTTACTCATTTCATGGCCTTTCAACCAAACATGTGTTGTAGATGATCATTTTGTATTCTAGTGTGAGATATATATTTAATTAATGTTGGAAATGTTCTCATTTACATTATTACAAAGTCCCCCTTTCACATGCCTAACATATGTGTCTTGGAATTGTTTTTATGACATAAAATAGCTCTCTAAACAAAATTAATATCTTATATTGGTTGATAGAAGTAGTCCACAAAAGCATATAAGGCTCATTTACCACGATCCCTATGCAAATGGGGGCAATATCCAGAGAGTGGTGCTCCCTACTAACATCATGGTGTATTGGTTGCAATGTGAGTATGTTTGTTTTAAAAAAAATGCCCTTTATTAACTTTCCACTTATTATCCTAAAAAATGCTCATGACATACATAGAATGGAAGAATGTAAAATGCTCATGACATACATAGAATGGAAGAATGTAAAATGCTCATGACATACATTATATCAATAAGTTCATACATGTTACCCGGAAGATAGCATGCTCATAAGTAAAGGGAAGAAGTAGGCACAACTTTGTACCGCCCTGGAATGGCTTGTATTCAGTTAGTGGTGTATTTTACTGGCACGATGGCACAGGGCAAGGGAACGGTACAAGCACACATCTCTACAGCAATAGCACACAGTACAACACTTGAGATGAGAGGAGAGGAGGTCAAGCAGACACATCATGTTACCTTTCAATTATGTAAATCCAGGAAACAAAGTCAGTTCAAGCCGTTGTTCCAGACGTTCAGTTAAGGCCAGATGTAGTCAGTCTATTTATGTGAAAAGCCAGAAAACATACCGAGTGAGGTAGGTGGGTCTACAACCTTAACACTACATGCATTACCTCGTGCAATTTACCACTGGGATGATTCCAACCAATGGATGGCATGATAGGAGGGAATTACAACATAGCATACCCATTACGTTAAAGCCTGTCAACCTCTTTATTTAATCTCATCCCTCCCATCCTATTACCTTAGCTTTTGAATGAAATAGACTTTGAAACTCTGCCTAAGAC
The DNA here is from genome assembly GCA_027924585.1 of Larix kaempferi. Taxonomy (NCBI): domain Eukaryota; kingdom Viridiplantae; phylum Streptophyta; class Pinopsida; order Pinales; family Pinaceae; genus Larix; species Larix kaempferi. The sequence goes on from BSBM01000202.1 coordinate 124,456, forward strand.
CTCACCCTTGGAAACTTAAACTATGCATCAGACTTACTCCCGCTGAGATAATATATACAACAAAGGCTAGCATTTAGATGCAAGGGGACACATTATCATTGGGGATGCTAAAATGCAAGTCGATATCAAATACCCGCATAAAAATCCTTTCCAGTGTAGTCTTTTCCAATAACAATTGCGATTGTACCATAAAATCCAAGGAGGTAATAACTAATTCAAGCAAGAAAGAAACTAAGGCAGTTGAAGGGAAATGAAAAACAAAGATTTTGAGAGAAATATGATGAATCTGCTTATGATGGAAATTATTCTCATTTAAATGCCATGGCCTCAACGTTGTCTTCATATGTTGGATACCCAAGACACTCAAAACAAACACATGGAGGAGACGCCAGTGTTCTAAGACATCCTCTATCTTATATATAGCATGATCGAAACATGAAAATGTTCCAATAACTTCTACTGTTGAAAGTTCTTCCATCTCATTTTTAAAAGTTGACAGAAGTGTGTGTCATGAATTTCATTCATTTTTGGATTGTAGGGATCGATTGTTGTATACAATGGTGGCCAGTTGCAAGGGAAAGAACCAATGGAAGCTGCGTCAGATGGTGTTGGGACATCCTCAACCACGGGGGCTTCACTAGAAGGCAATATAATACCACGTTCATTCGTATTGCGGTATTAAATATTCATGAAAACCTAAAAATTATATTGCTTATATATTAAGGGGAAAGGGGTTTTTTTTTTATTTAATGTAACAATACAAAAATACTTTGGGGTCTTTTTTACATGGGCGGGCTGACAAATATCCGCCAAATGGAGATGGCGGGATCACGACCGGATGAGAAATCGGATTGAGGCAAGGCTCAAGCTTACCAGTACGCAGGGAAATCGCGTCCTGAGGCATGCTTGAGGCCAGGGGGTTTCGTGGTGAATTGGGTTTCCAGTCGATCATAGTCGAGAGACAGTGGCCATTGACAACCAATTGTTACCAATATCACTCGGCCAGTTGTTTCCAATAGCCTTGGGAGGCTCTAAGCCTCCAGGGCTTGTTATAGGTCTTCGATAAGCCTTGGGGGCTTGAATACCCAACAACTCGTGCCTATTACAGGCCTTGGGAGGTTTAGTCAGCCTCCTAGAGCTTATTACAGGCCCTGGGGGCTTGGATACCTAGCCCACAACAAGCTTAGTCAGCGATTAGGGAACTGTAACATGCAATCTAAATGTTGTACTATGTGCATTGGCTCTAGTGACATACAAGAATTGATCTCCTATCTCTTCATTAGACCATTAGATGTTGCAAATCATAATGATATGTGGTTGAGTAATTGCATTGTGGGTGAAGTAATGTGCATCCACAATATACATCGAAAGAAGCAAGGTGCATTGTAGAATGCATGTGGGGTCATAAGAGGGGTATCATATCAATATTCTAGGTAGAATTATAAAGGGGTATAAAAAATGTTAATGAAAAAATTGATACATACAATATCTAGTGAAAATAGGGGTTTTTTAAATTGGGAAGGCATATTGGGAGGGGGTTAAAAAATGATTTTGGGTATTGTTTCATATGCCACGAACGAACGTGCTATGATAGTTGTTTATTGAGTGAAGCCCCCGTGTCCTCAACGAGGTCTAGGAATCCATCGTTTACTTTATTGGCTGCTAATTTGCATTCTAATAGAGACAACAAGCCCTCTCCGGAGGACTCAGAAGGTTTGATTTTAGGATTTAAAGTATTGATGTATGGTAGTTGTTAATTGGAAGTATATAAAATGTTTTCAGAGATAGGTGAGAGATTATCATAGATTGATATTATATTGTTTGAGTTGTGTCAGATGAAAACAATGGAGTCCGGGAAATTCATGTAACGACGGAACAGTCGAGAGCAGATTCGAGCAGCAATGAGATGAGAAGACCTATGCGTCGTCTACATCACAGCTGGTCTGATACATCCATGGTGTTGTTTGTATCAAGCGACAGCGAAAGTATAAGCTTGAGCAAAGAATTTGATAACGTTCTTACGACGACCATGAATAATTATGTGATGCCCAGGTTTCAATAATGGATCATCATCATTCTCATCATCAGATCCCGGTTTCGATCTTGCCCCTGCCTATCCATGATATATCCAGGCTGCAGCAACACCAAATTTATCACAACCCCACCACCATTGTTCATGAGACTGGCACTGGAAATAACATATACAGTCCTAACAATAATTCCCATCTTACCCAGAATGGGAATGGCGATGATGCGAAGCCTTTGGTGGTCGAGAAGCCCAAGAAGTCGGAGAGTGTTGAGAAGATTGTGAGATACAGATAATGCCAGAAGAATCATGCGGCCAACATTGGAAGCCATGCATTGGATGGATGTGGGGAATTCATGGCCAGAGGGTTAGAAGGCACAACGAATGCTCTCAAATGCCATGCCTGCGGTTGCCATCATAACTTCCACAGGCGAGAAATTGAAGGCAAGGGAGGGTCGAGAAACTCGTCCTTGCAGGATGGGTGGTATCCTGACAGTTTGGCTGGACCGGCGGCAACGGAGGTGCTAGTGTTCCATTTTTCTCCTCCCCATCTCCACCGCCCACTGGTGCGCACGCATCGGGTCCTCAGGTGCTGATGGCCTTGAGTTCCACCTGCACGCTCGACGACCTGGACCAACACTGAGAGATAGGTGGCGGCTCCTCATTTGCCGTCGACAGACGACGAAGGCCTGAGAGGAGCCGACCCCTTAAAATACGCCTTCGACCTAAAAATAAAATGAAATTGATCTTTGAGATTGAATTTCACAACAAAATTGAAGTTTTTATTTTAAAATTTCCCAAATATAGCGACTAGAATTACAAAGTATTCACAATTTTCATTTTTTTTAATTTGTGAAATATAACGATAAAGGCGACCAGAATTACAAAGTATTCACAAATTACATTTTGTTTTTTATAAATTTGTGAAATATAGTGATAAAGAGGACAGATCGTAGTGCGATAACCAATACGCAAATCTATACTATAGATTTAGTGAGATAACCAAACAAGAAATATTTACAGCACATTCAAAAGAAAGCAATAGTATGCAGATTGAATACCTATATGTATTTCAATTTGTAATTTTTTTAGTTGGTTAAGCGGAACAATTATTTTATGGTTAAGTTGGAGCGATCCTTAGACACCAACCTTCAATTTGACTGTATTTTATGATGTATCCTCTCATCTAAGTCATCTCTAAGAGAAATTAAACTAAGTCATATTGCAGAGGAGATCTACACCTTAACCATATAACCTAATAAGAATTCACACCAATTCACAATTGTTTAAAAACAACATAACCTTTTATTAAAATAGTATGGAAATTTTACTTTTTCAAGAAGTAAAAAATCTAAATTTAGGTTAATTTGATATAGTTGTAAATAGTTTAATAATTTTTGGAGATCTAAATGGATTGAAAGACCTTTAAAATATTGAAAACATGGAAGAATCGTCTCTATTATTTTGATTCATGGAAATATTAATATTTGTTTTCAAATTTATTAATTAAAATTTGATTGAAATAAATAAATTCAAAATTTTTTAAATAAAGAATATTTTTCTTTATTTTAAAACATTTTAAAATTTATAATTTTAAAAATAATGACACCCAATCAAAGAATGTACATGGGTTCTACTCGTATAGAATTTCAAGTAGAGACAATCGAGATTGATGCCCCTGACTGTGCGAGCTTGCTGCAAGCGAGTCCCCCTCTGCGGCTAGGGCTCAGCCCACAAGCTCCACGATCCTTCCTATTGCGTTCCAGCCTTCCGATTCCTGCTGCCCCCTCCTGGGATTAGGGCTCGACCCTCGAGCTCCACCCTCAATGGCCTTGGGAGGAAACTCAGGCCCTCCCCTCCCTTCTGATCTTCCCGATTTTTTGTATCTCATTGCAGCTCAAGGGAAAAAGACTCTCACCACTTCTCAACAGAATTTCGTGAAAAAAATCGACAAGATACCCACCGTTGCACTGTCGGTAGAGAAACCCTACAAGGAAACTCTTAATCTGTCGGAACAAGCACTGATTGGCCAGTTCACAGGTCTATGGCCTTCTTTGAAAACCACTGAAATATGGGTGCAGAAAAATTGGAGACCTCTGATCTTAGAAGAAGTAAAATCTTACTTTCTGGAAAAAAGCTTCTTTGCATTCGTCTTTGAAAGCAAATAAGATCGTGAGTTAATCTTCAGGAATAGACCATACTGCATGGGGCCACAAGGGATTTATATGAACAAATGGAATCCAGATTTTGACCCATCCCAAGATATCCCATCTGCAATCTCGGTTTGGGTGAGACTTCCGCATCTACCCTCCATTGCTATAACTAAGAATCACTAGAATCCATCGGAAACACCCTCGGAAAATACATAGACAAAGCAGATCGAAAAGACCAATTTTCATGTGTAAGAATCTGCGTTGAACTAGATCTGGAACATGGATTCCCAAAAGCGATAAATCTCACAGTGGCAGACTGGTCTCACATCCAGGAACTAGATTACGAACAAATTCCATTTAAATGCAGGTATTTCCATGAATATGGGCATTTCGCTCAATCATGCAAGAATAAGCCCTCAGATCCGGAGCCAGGAGGGAAACCGGAACAATGGACAACTACTCAAAAAAATGCCAAATCAGGACCAAAAACTCTACCAAAAGGTCAAAGCTCAAGGAAAGCAGACCACCAGCATCAAAATACTCTGGTTACTAACAATAGGAATACTTTCAAAGCTATTGAAATACGAGAAATCCAGGAAATCCCCAAAGCCCCAGAAGAAGGAGAAATCCTTGAACAACAAGAATATCAGGAAGCACCCCAAATCCAAGAAGATCTAAAAGACCTCCAACCCCAGAACACCCCAAGCCCCAAAATACGTAACTCGAATAAAGGCACACTTTCACCTTCCTATGCAGAAATTACAAAATCCAAACCAACGGTCTCCCCTGCATCTTCGGAAGAAATTACTGACAGATCATCCAAAAATCTAGGACGAAAAACGAGCAAAAACCTAAGGGAAGAAGAAGCTGGACACAAGAAAATACAAGGATCTCAAGCAACAACAGACATGTCCTTTAGCAAGAATACTAGAGCTAGAATAGCAGGAAAGAAAATGGGAGACTCAGTAGGGGGAGGGCCCTCCTCTACCCAAAATAGTAGATAATGGAGCTAGTCTCTTGGAATTGCATAGGATTGGGAAGTCCCAACAAACTAGAAGCAGTTGAATATCTCCAAAAAATTGGCATGCCAGACATCTTCATGCTTAAAGAGACCAAACTCGATGAAAAGGCCGTCCTAGCCATTGGAAAGGAAAAATGGAAGAACAATGCAGGTATAGTTGTCAACGCCGGAGGGGCCTCCGATGGCCTCGCAACCCTATGGTCTTCAAACAAATTTAGACTGCATAGATCCTTCTCCACTCAACATTGGATCTACAGATAGCTCACTCATGCCCAAAGCAACAATCAAATCGCACTCTTCAATCTGTATGTTCCTAACCTATACTCCGAAAAAAAAGATTGTTGGAAACTCCTGGAATATTTTCTGGACGCATATAAACCACAAAATCTTATTCTAGTTAGCGACATGAACATAACTCTCTCCACAACTAAAAAAAAGGGAGGTCTCATTGGAAAGGATATATTCAGATCTTAGGTAGAAACCCTTATTCAGATATGGGATCTACTTGACATCAAACCCAAGAAAGGAAAATTTACCTAGTCAAACAAGCGACTAGGAAAAGGAAACATAATTATGGCCCGGTTAGACAGATTTCTCGTCCAGAGCATCCTTTTGACCGATGGACAGACAATCATCTCAAAATTTATGGCAAATTTGGCCTCGGATCACAAGCCTATCCAAATCCAAATTCAAGAAAATGAATATCTCGGTCCGATCCCCTTCATATTCAGTCCCCAATGGCTAGATTACACAAGTTTTTGGGACACACTGGACAAATCCTGGAGAACCCCCATCTTAGGTTCACCAAGATTTTTTTGGGAGTGGAAGCTCATTATAACCAAAAAGGGCTTAAAGAAATGGGCCAAAACTAATTGCCCCTCACTCTCTAACTTCAGAAAGAAAGCTGTAGATGAATTGGAATCCATCCAAAATTCATTGGACAAACATCCAACCAATAACACCACGCTCCAGGAAGAGGTCAAGCATCAGATTAAGGCCTACCAAGCCTTTCGTAAAGAAGAGGAATTTTGGAGATTGAAATATCGAAGCACATGGCTCAAATCTGGCGATAGGAATACCTCCTACTTCCACAAACAAACCAAATCTAGGAACTCTATTAACTACATCTCAGAAATCAAAACGGATAATGGTTCGACTATCAAAGGACAAGGAAATATCAAAATCGCAGCACACAACTATTTCTCAAATCTCTACACGGAGGACGACAATACTGGAGAGGAAGGAGAGCAAACTCTCCTTGAGCACATCCCAAAGAGCATTACGCTTGAAGACAACGCCGATCTTCTCAAGCCATTCTCTGAGAAGGATGTCATCAATGCTATATGGTCTTTTGATCCTAACAAAGCCCCAGGACCAGACGGATACTCAATACACTTCTACAAAGCCTGCTGGAAGTATATTAAAAAATATTATATGAGAATGATCAGGAATTTCCATTCAAAAGAAAAGATCGGAGGTTGCACCAACTCCACATTCCTGGCTCTTATTCCAAAAGAGACAAATCCCAATTCCTTTGGCAAATTTCGACCAATTTCATTATGTAACTCATCATACAAGATAATATCCAAGATCCTAGCAAACAGAATGAAGCCTCTACTCAATAAAATCATCTCAGACAATCAAGGAGGCTTCTTGGAAGGGAGACAAATCCTCAACAACGTCATTCTCATTCTGGAATCTATCCACTCCAGCAAGATTCACAAGGAAAAAGGTATGTTGGTCAAACTCGATATGGCCAATGCATTCGATTGTGTCAAGCATTCATTCCTCTTTAAAGTCATGGAAAAATTTGGATTTGGGGAAACCTTCATAAGCTAGATCTCAGCTTGCATAAGAGGTCCCTGGATCGCCCCTTTAGTAAATGGCCTCCCACTAATTTTTTCCAAGCCACACGTGAAATCCGACAAGGATGTCCCTTGTCCACCTTTTTGTACATCCTTTTGGCAGACTCACTCAGTCGAAATCTGAAATCGGACCTAAACACAGGCTCCCTACTGGGTCTCAATTTAGCCTCTGACTCCATGCCTCTCAACCACACACTCTTTGTCGATGACTCCCTCTTATTGGGAGGAGGTTCCTCCATTATTACTCGAAAATTCAAACAAAATTTGACATGTTATTGCAATTCCTCAGGAGGCAATATCAACATCCACAAGAGCGCAGTCTATGTATGGAATCTGAACAATGCTTCTGTAGCCAACATTGAAAAAATCCTTGGAATCAAAGTTCACAAACATTGGGACAAATTCATATATTTGGGCATCCCAATTACACAAGGACATTCAAAATCTAGAATTTGGGAAGAAAAGATAAGCAAAATCAAATCCAAAATAAGAATACGGGAAGGACATTGGCTCCACAAAGCTGGAAAGATGATCTTAGTAAAACTTGTCTTATCAGCTCTACCAATATATCAATCTTCTCTCCTTTTGGCGTCTAAAGGAGTGTCAGATCATATCAGTAAAATTATGAGATAATTCCTCTGGACGGGAGGGAAAAACAATGAGAACAAAATTCATTTAGTGAATTGGAGCATTATAAAACAACCAAAGCATTTGAGTGGTCTCCAAATTTGCGATCCTCTCTAGGAAAACATGGCAATGGGAGGCAAAATACTTTGGAAAATTATGCACAACAGACAACATCGTTTCAGTCAATTGTTAAGATAGAAATATTTAAATTGGCAATAATCTAAGGTGTCTTGACAGCAAGCCCACCTCCAAAGGATCCTCGATTTGGTCCTTATGCAAAGCCACATAGAAATCTTCTCTCAAGAACTCTACTGGGTTCCTGGAAATGGAAGAAAAATAAACATTTTTATTGATAAAATAATGGGAAACAGACCGCTACATAATATTCATGAGCTCCACGATATAGCTCAATGGCTTGCTCATCAAGGAATCATAACATTGAACGATTTCAGCTCCTGGGACACCTCCAGCACATGGCAGAGATGGACAAATTTATCAATCCCATCCAATCTTGAATCTTCCAGAATCCTCCTCATAAAAAAATTGAATGGCTGCGCTCCAACTCATCTCCATGATAAAGATGAACGTGGTTGGGATCCAAAAGGAAATTACACTACAGTCCTAGGCTTCAATGCTCTCCAAAATCATGAAGTCTCAAGAAAAAGCTTATGGAAATTAGTTTGGAATCCATTTGGACTCCCCAAGATAAATTTCTTCATTTGGACTCTTGCTCACTGGAAGGTTCTTACCGGAGACAACCGAAACAAAAGAGGAATCATTGGGCCACATTGGTACCCTCTATGGCGTAGGAATTCTAAAACTTTAGATAATTTATTCCAAGATTTCCATTTTTCAAAAGATGTTTGGAACCACATGCTCCATCAACTTAATATAACCATGCCGACGTTCAACACCACCACTTGCCTATTCAAGGACTGGAAATCCATCTAGCCCCTCCCCCTCTCCAAAAAAAAACTCTGGCTCCAAATTTGGATAACGCTTCCCAAATTTACTTGCTGGAAAATATGGATTTCCAGGAACAAAGCCATTTTCCATGACACCTACTACACCCCGTTGCAAGTCGCTGGACAATCCAAAGGTTTTCTTATAGAATGCTTGAATTCCTCCAAGCTCAAAACGGACACAAATATCAACACAAATGAATTAAATCGGATTGGAACCATTTCCCCAAGCCCCCCAAAAAATATAAACCCTCGATTTTGATACTTACCGCCATGGCAAATCATACTTTCCAATTCTGACTTTCAAGATTGGAGAAATAAGCAGTCTATGGACAGTCTACATTTTGATGGTGCATCCAAAAGAAACCCTGGAGTGGCAGGAGCAGGGGGGGTTTTGTTGTCTACTGGAGGAATGCCTAGAATAAGATACAAATGGGGATTAGGAACTTGCTCAAACAACTTAGCAGATGCCTTAACTTAGCTAAAAGGTTGCCAGATCGCCAAAGAACAAAGAATTGAAAAGCTACAGGTGTTTGGGGACTCTCTTGTAATTATCAAAGCCTTCAATTCGAATACAGACTTCAACAACTTGGCACTAAAACGGATTGTTCATCAAATTCAGCAAATTGCAAACTCATTCAATCAATTCAGAGCATTCCATACTGCGATAAATTTAAACTACGAAGCAGACTCGGAAGCAAAAGTTGGAACTAGCCTTGAATCTGGGAAAATCGAATTCTCCAATAAAGAAATGGGTTATCATCATATCCCTTGAGCATTTCATACTTGCATACTATGAGCAATTTAAGAAGCGATTGACTTCTGAACATTTGGCACCGAGCATGAGATATTGTCATCACGTAGAGAGACACTGAGCCATTATGCAACCACTCCATGGAATTCAACCAATTTCAATGTTTAAAGAAAATGAAATTGCAATTGTCAAACGACTTCAATGGTTAGAGAGAAAATGCAGCCAATTTATAGATCAAATCGCAGAGCTATTATGCAATTTGGTCATCAAAATCGATGGAAGATCATGCTCAACAACCTGGTTTACAACAATCAATTTCAAATAAAGAAAGAATTTCAATTCATAGAGCAAAACTCTATTGAATTTTCTGAACATTGTACTTAGCCGGATTTAGCCTCAACCACGGCTCAAGATTTATTTATTTATTCTTTATTAATATAATTATTTGTTTCAATTAAAATAAAAATAAAAATAAAAATATATTTATTTATTATAAAAAATAAAGTCTATTGCCCTTTTATATATATATATAATAGAAAGTCAAAATAATATTTATTGCTAAGGCTCTTTTATATCTTAGAGTGTAACCAGGTAAGTATTAAAAAGCCAAATCTAGGCACACGTGTAATTGATCTCAATTTCAAATGGAACTTGGAATATGAGTTAGTAATTTTAATTATTTTCTTATTAGAGTACATGATTATATTTATTTTCACTTTATCTCTAGATAAAGTTGTTGTAGTAAATTTGAATTTGATTTTTAAAATGAGGAAAATACAAATCTGGACCGTGTCGAAATGCTCCTTGGGCGTTCGTTGGTGGGTCGCCTGGAGTTTACGTCTGGCTCCAAGGCGGAGATTTTGGATTGGGTTCAAAGCAATTGGACCCCACTTTTGGATTATGTTCATCCTACCTGAGCATGGGAAAACGGGTATTGTTCTTGGTCGAAAGTGGGCTTTTAAAGATGGTTCGATCTTCCTTAAGTGCTGGCATATTACTTTTGATCCACTGCGGGAACAACAGACAAGGAGGCATCTATGGATGTTGCTTCCGGGGTTACCCATTGCCATTTGGACTAAAAATATACTCATTGGGTTGGCACATTCGTTCGCACAGACAAGCGCTCTTTGCACGAGGTCGACAAACTGGTGGATAGGGTCATGGTCGAACTCGACCTTGGAAAAGGCCTACCGACTGAAGTTGAGATTATTTGGGGTCAGATTAAATTTGTGCAAAAATTGGATTATTACCGGATTCCTTTCAGATGCTTCAAGTGTAGGGAGACTGGCCACGTTCTAGCGTGATTCCCCTCATTACTTGTGCAGAAGTCTGGGGGTAATGATTCTGCGATGAAGGACTAGTCTCCTATGGCTGAGCGGTGCCTTTCGACGGATATCCATACACCTATTTTGCAATCTCCGGGTAAGTTTTTAAACACTTCACATACCCCATATAAAGATGTTACTAGTGAAGAATTAAATTTCATTATTAATGAGGAAAAATCCCTTGATAGGCGTATTTATGAGGGCAGGGTTAAATTATGTCTGGATTATGCTTTTGATTCTTCTGGGGTTTTCTTGTCCACATGGGGTCGAGGTGGACTCCTGTGAAATTTGTCGTAACCCTACAAACATTGTTGACGACCCTTCCTTTGACATGGTTGTGGTTTCCTCAGACACATGCCCTGGTTATGATTCGAGACCTCCTCCTAGCGCTGACCCTGTTACTACTTTTCCGGGCCCGAATATTACTTTTCCCTGTACTGATTCGACCCCTGCTTCTATTGATGCTCCTACCGTTTCTTTGACCGGTTCGGCCCTTATACATTGTGATCGAGCATTGAATCCTATTGTAAATGCCCCGGCCTTTACTATCAACGACTCTCCTGTTATAAGCCCTGTTGTGGCTCATATTGAAGATGGGTCTCATACCTCACCTAACACTATGGACCCGCCGGCATATAATGTGAGTTCAGTGGTTTCTTCGGTTGGGATCTTGGATGACTCAGACCCTTGGACCCCCCTGACTATCTATTTAAAAACCCTTCTAACAAACCCCACATTCAACCTATCTCAACCAATAGGTTCTGTAATGTCACGATTCGGAAATCTAGAAAGAAACCAGTGGTTGGTGAAGGGGCTGTTGGGGATACCTTCATACCTCTATCTGACAGGCTTGATAAGAGTGAGGTGGTGAGGGAGCAGGATTTATCTGCTAGTATTGTTGAGGCACTTAGAGCAGGATTGCCTCAAGAGGAGGTTCCTTAATGTCCCTACTCTCACTTAATATTAGGGGTATGGGTAAGGCTACTCGGGCTAGGGCCTTCACTCATCTCATAAATGATACTAGCCCCTCTTTGATTTTACTCCAAGAGACCATGTGCCCTGAACTAGTGACGATTAAGAAGCTGTCTCTTATTCTTTCGGGTTGGGAATTTGCTGCGACTGATGCTCGAGGTATGTCGGGTGGTTTATTGGTGGGGTGGAACCCTAAACATAATGATTTTCGGGCCTTCAAATATCGGTGGGGCATACTTCTGGAGGGTGTCTTTACTGTTACTAATCAATCTTTATCAGTATTGAACCTATATGGGCCTTACCAGGATCGGATTTCTTACTGGTCTACACTTTGCAATTCTAGAATTCTAAATAAACCTTATCTTATCATTGTTGGAGACATGAACTTCACCAGGGGTGCAGGGGAAATTTGGGGAACACATGCTCTTATGGATGATTTAGTAGGTTATTTAAACTCTCTACTGGATACTTATGACTTGGTGGATGTTGTTCCAGGTACACTCATGCCAACTTGGACCAATGGCTGATATGGCAGTGAGGGTATACACAAAATACTGGACCTCTTTTTAGTCAAAGCTGATATCATAAATTTGTGGGGTAGACACAAGTCTTGGGTTGGAGCTTCAAAGTTTTCTGACCATTGGCCTATATACTTACAGTTTGATGACACTATTTGCAAGATTAAATATCCCTTCAAATTTAATTGTACATGGCTGAACAATGAATATTTTTGTATGACAGTTAGAGACTTATGGGTTAATGATGAAAGGGATCCTGACTTAAATCCTATGGACTCCTTTGTGGAGAGACTCCGAAGACTAAAAGGTATGGTATCGCAATGGATCAAATGCAAACAAAAAGCAGATCGGTGTATCTTTAAGGAATTGGAATTATAGCTCCAGGAGCTGTCACAATTAAACTTTAGGGTGGATTGTGATGCAGAGATTGGTAAGAAAATCAAAGAATATGAAAAAAAAAGGATGAACTACTTTTGCAGGAAGAATTGGAGTGGAGACTCAAAAGCAAGGTGATATGGATTGAAGTGGGGGACAGGAATTCGAAATTCTTTCATGCATTTGCCACACATAGAAAGAATACCAACAATATTTGGGAACTGAATTATTCTACATGGAACACTATCAGAGGCTTGGATGAACTTCTAATTGCTGCTAAAACTCATTTCAATGGGACTTACTGTGCGGATGGAAATATCAGTCTTATTAATCAGGTTAGGGTGGCCAGACATTATCATGTTATGGTAGATGAGTATAATGTTGCAGATTTATGTAAGGATTTCACTCTACAGGAGATTGAGATGGTTTTGAAAGGGTTTGCCAAAGACAAAAGTCTTGGCCCAGATGGGTGGACAGTTGAGATTTTTCTGGAGTTTTTTTATGTTATGGGACAAGACATTCTGGGAATGGTGGAATTCTCAAGGGTTGAGGGCTATATTACAAATAACCTAAATTCTACTCTCTTAACACTAATCCCTAAGGTTGGAAAGCCAAGCATGTTTGGTGATTTCAGACCCATAGCTCTATGTAATTTGGCATACAAAATAATCTCAAAGATTATAGCTCTCAGGATCAAACCTATATTGTCTTTGCACATTTCCGGGGAGTAGTTTGGGCTTTTATAGGATCGACAGATATTAGATTCCATTGGCATTACTCAGGAGGTTATTCACATGGTGAAATCCAGGAAGATGGCTGCATTACTACTGAAAATTTATTTGGAGAAGGCATATGACAGAATTGATTGGGACTTCCTACGTTTGATTCTTATTCAAATTGGCATCCCACCACTCTTTCAGCGTTGGATTATGGCATGTGTCTCAACGGCTAACATCTCGATACTGGTCAATGGGGCACCCTCAGAATTCTTCAAAATCTATAGAGGTGTGCGACAGGGATGTCCCTTGTTGCCATTAATTTTTCTGTTGATCATTGAGGGTCTTAGCAGGCTGACTGGGGCAGCTAAAAATTCTCGTATCATCAAAGGCATTACTTTTACTGAAGGCTTGTCACATACACATTCCCTATTTGTTGATGATGTACTCCTTGCTGGATTGGACTCTGTAGTGGAATGGAAAAATTATCATTCCATCATCAACGCGTTTTGTGATGCATCAGGTATGTTAGTTAATCACAGGAAATCCAATATTTATCATTTTGGAATTGATGCACAAAAATTGGGTACTTATAATTGTATGTTGCCTTATCAATTCTACAATCTGAAGGTTGGTTTTAAATATCTCGGTTATTTTCTTAAACCCTGCACATAGAGAAGGAATGACTGGTTGTGGCTGGTTGAGAAGGTGGAAAAAAAGATTAACCATTGGACTTACAGACTCTTGTTTGTTGGGGGAAGACTTACACTGATAAAATCTGTTCTTACAGGTATACCTGTATACTGGTTCTCACTAATGCAGATCCCTTGTTCTATTATTAACTGCATTTGGAAGTTATTTTTTAGTTTTCTATGGTCCGAGGGAACGACAAACAACAGCATGGTTATGGTTGGTTGGGAACAAATTGCCCGCCCTGAATGTGGGGGTGGATGGGGCATTAAGAACCTGCCACTATTCAATTGTGCTCTCAGGATGAAAAGTTTATGGCGTGGGATTTTTGGCCCTACATTGTGGACTGAAGTGATCAAGGAAAAATACATCAAGATGGATGTATATAAATGGATTCGGTGTCCATTTAAAAAGCAAAGGGGAGTATCACCGATTTGGGCTGGGTTTATAAAAGTTTATAATTTGATGGCCAATTATTTGTCCTGGAAGGTAGGAAATGGCAATAATATATTAGTGGGGATTGATCCAATTTTGGGCATGGAAGAAGATTACACTCTATCTGAGGAAACCATCAAAACCTTGCATCAGTTTGATTATGCAACACTCAGCAAGATCAAAAGAGTTAATTATAGATCCTTTCAATCTTATTGGCTAAATGCTATGGAGTTGGGACTGGAAGGAAATGAGGCTACTGAATGGAAACACTACATTGGAAAACTCAATTCCATAGGTTGCAGACTTATAGCTGAAAATGATTGTATTATCTGGACAAAAAATAAGGCAACTGACAAGATAACTGCAAAATTGGCTTATCAAACAATTATCACCCACAAGGGTATGTACCCTACAAACTGGTGGTATAAGGCTATTTGGAAGTGGAAAATACCCATGAAGGTTCAATGTTTTATGTGGCATGCCTTAATGGGTAGTTTGAAGACATGGGATAATCTGGCCAAGAGGGGGTGGGTTGGCCCTGGTATTTGTTATATATGCATAAACAACACTGAATCTTCCCAACATATTTTGGTGGAGTGTGAGTTTACTAGAACTCTATGGCACTTGATCATTTCACATCTTCAGTTGGAACAGATTTGGGAGATGGGAAATTTTTTGGACAATGTATATAAGTGGTAGAAGTTGTGTAGAAGCATTACACATCTTCCTGCACTGATTTCCTGGCAGATCTGGTGGGTTAGAAATAGGGCATTGATTGAAGATGAGCGGCCCAAAATACACTCCTCTTTCTACAAGTCACTGCTATTATTAAGGATTTCAATCTTAACCATAGTATGAGAAATATTAGAGTTCTTGGTTCTTTCTCCTTTACTTGTCATAAACCGGTGGGTTTTTTTGATGGGTCGGCCATAGATGGCTCATGTGTTATTCGTGGGGTGATATATATCAACAATGATCATTACTTTACACTTATGTTGGACGTTGGAAACGGCTCAAACACCAAGGCTGAATTACTTGGGCTTTGGTGTGTTATTATTGTGGCTGCTATCATGGGCCTACAAGAGTTGATTGTATTTGACGATTCCAGGGTGACTATTAAGTGGGAACTTAAAGAATATCAATTAAATGTCATCTCTTTACAACATTGGTGTAGCAGAATTCTAGAAAAAATCAAGCACTACAAAGACATCACTTTTAAACATGTCTACCGACAACACAACATAATTGCAGATGAACTTTCGAAGAAAGTGCATGGAGAAGCTGAAGGTGTTGTCATTTGGGAAGAATTCTTGGAAAAACAAAGCTGTGATAGGGGGATGGTCAATCTGTTTGACCACTATTAACTGTGCAGGACTACAACTTTTTCATGGGTATTGTTGTTTTTTATTGAAAATTTTTGTAGTTTTTGGATGAACAATGTAACTAAACTCAGGCTAAAGTTTACACATAAGTCTGCTTGCAGAATTATGAATATTGTACTATTTGATTCGCCTTAATCAATATCAGTAATACAACTTTTTTCCACTGAAGAAAAATAAAAAAATAAAAATAAAAAATAAAATAAAATAAATAAATTATTTTTCATCAAATATTTTTTATTATTTTTATAATTATTTTATCAATCAAACTTTTATAATAAATTTGATGACATTTAAATATTTTAAAAAATAAATTTGATAATATCTAAACATTTAAAAAATAAACCTTGAAATATTACAAATAATAAAGCATTAATAATCAAATTTTTATAATAAATTTGATGACATTTAAATATTTTAAAAAATAAATTTGATAATATCTAAACATTTAAAAAATAAACTTTGAAATATTACAAATAATAAAGCATTAATAATAAAAGGGAAAAGTAATATATAAATGAATATTAATATTAATGATTTACATGCTAAAATAATGTACAAAGGAATCTTGCTAATATTCAATATCAAATAAATAAAGATTTGGATCAAAGCCTTGTTGTTGGATGAAGTAAAGATGTTTTATAAAATGTGATTAATTATAACATGTTATATTAATTATATTGGTTTGGAAGACCAAGAAACATTAAATATTATATTAATTAAGTTAATTAAGGGAGGATATGTAATATATATTTTAATAAATAAAAAACCAAAGAGTATATGTTTATGCGTATGACTAATAAATGTTTGTAGGGGTCATGAAGGGGAAATCAAAATGTGGGATTTGAGCTTTGCAACTAGTTTTTTTTCTTCATGAGTTAAGGTTTGTAGTTTAAAAGGAAACTCAACAATTCCTAGGATTGGCATATAGCTTATAGCTTAGTGACTGGGTTGGGGTATAATTGGATGAGTGTCATACTATTTTTTTGTTTCAAGAGCTTTCATTCTACCCAACATTCATTGTATAATTTTTTGCACCAATAGATGTGTAACCTACTTAGAACTTAACATTTTATGTTGTGGAAAAATGTTATTTTAAAATTTATTGTAAAGTTTTATGTTGTTAACCAAAGATGGTCAAAGATGACTGTAATTGAATATTTTTATTATTTAATAAATAAAAAGGAGAGACACATATCCAAAGGGGTTGTTGAAGAGTGTTCACTAACCCACTAGGAGGAATGACACGTGTAGAATGCAAAAGCTACTGATGTCAGAAACAACATTTACTTTCCAGTTGATGCAGGAAGCATCCTCCCTCAAAAAGTGGTCATGTTCCCAAAAAACAGGGAAAAACTGAGCAGGTGGCTCATTAATTACAAAACTGACCCAAAGACCTAGGCAAGCAATATAACCATCGAATGAGCAAGAGGCTCACTACACTAGATTTTGTGGATTTGCTGTATATTGAAAGGTTAAGCACACAAAAGATTCAATGAGTGGAGAGCTGAAGTAAAGTTGTGGTTAAGTGACTGAAACAAACAAAAGTTACAGCATAGAGTATTCTATACTTTGTCTTCGTCCTAGTGGTTCGGTGAACAGGCTCGGGGGTTCCAAGCAAGTAATTCGGCTATGCTGGAAGCAGGTTGGGAGGAACAGTGACCTTTGGAGTGTGTTGTCGCCTATTTTCCAGGTTCCTCACTATTATATTTTCTTACAGATAAATGTTAAAATTGTAGTTGATAGTTAACATACTGCTATGGTTTATATGATGTTAGTATTTAGATTAGAATTTTATTAATTATCAAGAATAAAT
This sequence comes from Larix kaempferi, assembly GCA_027924585.1. Lineage (NCBI taxonomy): Eukaryota > Viridiplantae > Streptophyta > Pinopsida > Pinales > Pinaceae > Larix > Larix kaempferi. The sequence continues at coordinate 142,090 of BSBM01000202.1, forward strand.
GTTAAATGTATGTTAGTAGGTCATCATTGTTTTCAGTAAAATTATATAGTATATGCAATAGATCTCTTAGACAGTTTAGACACAGAAAAATGAGTAACAGTAAGTAGAGCCAAGAGGCTGAATACATCCCTAGTATATAAACAGACCCAAAATTCTATTTTCTTTATCTTAGAATAAGATCATCTATATGGCATATAGGGTTAGGTTAGTCTTTGAAATCAGAACACCCACAGATAGTTGTTTAAAATATATGTGTGTGTGTATGTGTGTGTGTGTGTGAATAGTAAATTATCATTGTTTTCCAATGAATTACATTTTGAATGCAGAGTATCTCTCTTAATCACATTTTAACTAACAAGTATAATTTCATACCATATCGGCATATTAGTTATATAAATATACAATTAACATAGAATTTGAATAATCACTATTGAAGTACAAAACACCTTCCAAATAGTATACAGCTATACCAAATGTGAAATACTTTTTACAAAGAACATAGAAATCATAAACAAAAATTCAACCACAGATTTGGATCAAATCCTATAGAGGGGCGAGGCTCACCCAAACTAGAAAGACTAGGTCACGTTACATCACAAACCAAGCACCTCGGTGCTTACTATTTTTTCAATAAATAAATAAATTCCATCTGTGGATAGGTAAACAAAGATCGCATTCAACCTAAGCGAAATAAAAACAGAGTTTAAACATTTTAGGAGAAATTCTGGAAAATACAAATAGTACAGGATGGGATCGAATCCCTTAACCAACATAACCTTTCCAGCTTAATCAAACATACTTAGAAATAAGTTGTGATGGCATCAGTCAATCGTTCAAAACTCTTGGGTTCCTCATATTCCAAACAAAGTATATATATATTTTTATTTTACATTAAGGCTTTGCCCAAAAATAATAAAGGAATCCTCAATACTTCTAAAACAACAGAACTTCAATTAAAATCATTGTAAATAGAAGTAGGGTCAGAACTTTGTTTTACATTTAAAAATATATTATATTCATCATAATATTGGGCGAAACCCCAACTAAGGGCATGTAGCCCAGGAACATTTACAATACAACAATGCTATATAGTTCGCCATTATGGCTTCCAAAACAAACAAAACTAACCATAAAAGGACCAACGCTGGCAGCGAACAATAACTTAACTTTTTACATTTTTAAATGGGCCAACTCACCTCATCTTTGTTTGGTACATTATAACATAACCATACCCACAACAATACTGGTAACGCTTGAAGAGGGATGTTCCAGTGAGGCTTGAGGCTTACCGAGGCTACTCCAAAACCCTGGAGCCTTCCACCATTTTTTTACTGCCTAGCTTTTAATCCATGACTAGAGAACTCCAAGGTAGCACAAAACCCCTCTTGACAACATACACAAAATACATTGCATTAGTAAGTATTCCATTTGGGAAAATAAATGAAGTGCTTCGAAATTTTAAATAAGAGATGGTGTAGAGTGTATTACCTCGGCGTAGACTGGTTTGTCATGGAGCTTTCTCCATAACCACGGCGTTCAAGGAGCTATCCTCTGCGTGGACTGGTTTACCGTGGAGTCTTCTCCATAACCCTGACGGCCGAGAGCCAAGCTCTCCTCCAAGTACAAATGAACGAAGGAACGATGCAACTCTGGAACATTCTCATAACCACGACAAACAACTAACCTCTGTGCAGAGTTTTCTCCACAGCCATGGCGGCCGAGAGCTCGGCTCTCTTCCACAAAGCAAATGAACAAAAGAATTTCGTTACAACCCCTTTCGAAATGAGGGTTTAGGGATTATGCCAGCGTGGATCTCCACCAAAGGGCCTTCACGTGGCCTCTATAAAACTTGCAGCTGCTATCCACTACCTTTTAAATTCTTACCTCCCTTTTCTATAGTCACATGCACATGTTTTTAAACTTGGATTAATGCCATCAAGTTGCTAGTTAGGATACCCACTTATCCTATAGTTGGTAGTCCATGTAACATTTTTATGATGCATTTAAAACTCATAACTAGGTACCCTCTTTACCTTAGCAAATCATTTAATCTCCAACCCAATATTTTTGGTAGTTAGGATCCTTACCTGGAACAAGTACAGGTATATCAACATGCGTTAGCTTTTACAAAAGCTAAGTAAGCCCGGTCATCACTGAACATATCCTTCAAACAAAAGAACATAAATAAGCATTACAACATCAAAACTACGAAACTGATATACAATGGTATTAGGAAGTATGAATTTAATATCCGTCAAATAAACATTGATTTTAACACAATGAGAAATCCACTAATAACAAGTAAGTACAAAGTGTGTACTCCATCAACTAACACAATAAAGAAGTAAATCCTAGGAAAACACTAGATCATATTTAGTAGTTATACCATATACAATTTTTTTTTTATTGTTGGATTTTTAGAGTTGTTACAAGATGATGGCTTTTTTTAATTTGTTTCATGTAGGATTTTGTTCAGCATTTTGAGTCCTATTCCTCGATGTTCTTGTTGATGATGGCATGAATAGGGAATAATTGCTTAGTGTCTCTATGACTTAGTGCCTCTTGTCGGAGTTTTTGTTGCTTGATGTATTATCCATCATATCTTTCACATCCATTTGAAGTTCAATGCTACAAAGGTTATGGTACATGTGCGAAAATGAGGAGGTTAATGTAGAGGTGAAATTGTCTGCTACCTTGGAGACCATGCCATTGATCCTCCAATTGGAGATGGATGATGTGGGTGTGGTGTTTAAGTGAGCAATAGATGTTGGAACAATTTTTATTGAAGAGATTTTATAGTCGTCCTAGGGTCAATGCTACAAGAAGGTGAATGAAGAGATTCAATGATGGTGGATGAGGCTTGGAGTCCTTGGTTACTTAATGTTTGTGATGGGTGGTGTGAAAAGGGAATTGCTCGATTTGGAAGTGTCTCTTATTTCAACCTTGAAAGAAGTTGTAAATCAAGGGATGGATTTAGTTTTGGCGTGAAAAAAAAAATCTTCCTTAAGACTCTCGTCAATCTGGCTATCCTATATCGTTGTGAAGTTTGGGGCTGCAACATCTCTAGACAATCATGGAGAAAGATCAAGCAAATCTAGAAGCGTATTATAACTTATAATATTAAATTTAAAGGTAATACATCATATATCCTATCCTCCTCATAGAAGGGAGTCTTCCCCATTGAGAGCATGGCTATGAATAGGTACCTAATGTACAAGAACAAGATCATAGTCATGGTCATGACAGGGGTCATGATCATCATAACCCTACCATCATCAATAAAAATGAATTCATACCTTTTTATAATATTAATTTTAAAAGATGTTAATAAAGGTTTATGTTATATATATATGAAATTCTTCATCATTATGATCATCATCTAAAAAAAAAAATTAAGCCATTAAATTTATTTATTTATTTGATTAAAAAACAATATATAGAATCAACGCATTTTAATAAATAAGTACGACAAGTGTATTCCATAAAAGAGATATAAACATCCACATGAATAATACAAGTGAGGAAGTCGTCATGGGAATATAAGAGATGAAGGCACCTGATCATCGTTGGTGGTCATTATCGCCATCACCATCATCATCATTGTCATTATCATCAATAAAACCAATTCATATCTTTATAAAATTAATTTAAAAAATATCTAATAAATTGTTGTTATATAATTAAATTCATCTTCACCGCTTAAATTTTTTGTATATATTAAATTTATTATCTTCTATATCATTTTATAAAAATATTCAATAATTTTTTAGTCATATATATTAAATTATTATTTCATAAATAATAATTCTTTTTCTTTTTTTCTTTATCATTGTTTATGTTTTATACACTACATCATCATTGCATCATCTTTTTCAATAGGAAAAAAACAACAACATGGTTCTTGCTATTCCAAGGAATTAAAGAAAACATATGTCTTACAATCTCATATATCATCTTCCAGAACTGAAGATGTCTATCATGAGTATCATACAATATAATCATAGTGCCAAAGAAAGCTAAAACTTTAGCTGACTTCCTCTATTAAAACCAGTTTTTGCTAACCCCACATATTCTCAACTAATAAGTCTAATTCCCAACTAGACTAAGCCAAAAAACTATTCAAAAATACCCAATTATATAGTCATTCACTTAATTCACTTTATATGACAAAATCATATGAGCCTTCATAGATAAGCTACCTCTCCAGATTTTCTTCAAAGAAAAGTGTACCTTCAAGACCATCAATGGTACCTTTTGATAATTCATCAGCATTTGTATTGAAATCCCTGTAGATGTGCCTAATAGAAAATTCCTTGAAGGAGGGAATAAGTAAGGAAATTCTATAAAACCACTACTGCAAAGCAAGTGCTTGTAATTTTGTCCATCCTTTTTCCCAATTTATAATAACCTATGAATCACCAAATACTTGTAAGGATACAATTCCATTCAACAATGCAAACTGTAGTAGCCCCCATTGGGCCAAGTGTTTTTTCATAGTATTTGTGCCAATGCCACAACTCATCCATAACATGTAATTATGGTCTATATTAATTCTTGTTTACATCCCAACACCACAATTGCCATTTTGAGTAGCACCGTCGAAGTTTCCAACAGTCGAATGAAAGGAGATAATAGGAGCAATTTTATTTCTTGGCTTCTTGCTTTTAATATATTTATAGTATTCTTTATACTGACCCAAAAATTTCAAGCTTTTGATATCAACATTGGGAATTTTATTTTAAAAAATAACAAGATTTCTAGATTTCCAAATCCCCCAACATATAAATACTGGAAGAAGCTTGTGATTAAGAACATTACCAAACCAATTCTCTAGATTTTCCTCAATAAAACAAGAACCCCACAATTTTCTAAACACAACCAGAAAAAAACATTTATTCTTCAATGGGATATTCCACTTCCATATTTTTACATACCACCATTTGCATTCACCCTTAAAATTTTGTTGAGATATAGCATTATAGGCATATTTTCTAGTCATTGAACCATAATATTTATTCCATGCCCATACTGCCATGTCCTCCACCTCTTCAATCTAATCCTTGCTCTGATTAAGGAAAATATGTATGGATTCCATTCATTTTCCCATTGACCATGTAAACCCAAATATTCTTCACTCACCCAGTAGCAATTTGAAGACCTCATCCAAGTAGGTATTTTAATATGATCTAGAGTACATAATCCAAATTCTGCAATATAATCCAAAAGAGGAGTGGAGAGCCTGTAGGTATCCTCCCCACCAATCAAGGGATCAAATCCAATAAGAATATAATTTCCATTACCTTTTTTCCAAGATTACCAATGTATAAGCCAAGGAAAAGCCCGAATAAACCCACTGCAGAAGTTAGAAACCCCTTTTGTAGTTTTATTGGGATTCCTAGTCTAATGAACCATTGAATTACCTTTTAAGTATTTTTCTCTGAGCACATCATTCCAGAGACCTGTGCTAAATATACCACGCCAAAATCTCTTAAGCATAAAGCATGGTTGGACCAATATAAATTTTTAATATCCCAACCTCCCATAGTCTTGGGTAGATATAACATGTCCCATCTCACCAAGTGCATTTTTTCTCCCTTACCAGAACCAAACCAAAGGAAATTAAATATTTTCTACCTGATCATTTTCAATGTTGTATAATGCATTTTTGCAAGAGACATCCAAAAATCAAGTGATACTTACAAGAACTGAACGAACTAGAGTAAGTCTCCCCCCTAAAGATTAAAATATGAAACACCAATTTCCAATTATATTTTCCTCTTTTCTGACAAGCCACATCCAATCCGCAATCTTATTGAGGTTTGGCTTCAAATAACAGCCAAGATATTTAAAACCACCTTCAATATCCTTCGTTTTGTATGGAAAGAGAGCAGAGATATATGTGCAAAAGTATCATCATTTATAGCATTTTTTAGGAAGAAGGATTTATTTGAGCTCACCTCCATTCCAGTTGTTGCACAAAACAAGGATAAAATAAAATTATTATATATTTCAATTTTAAAAAACTTTTAATATTTTTTATATTATATATATTAAATTAATTATATTACGATAAAGAGTGTGTGGAATAAAATTTAAATACTTTTAATTTTTTCTTCAATATTTGTAATTAAGTTTAATTTTTAAAGTCAATTCCCGCTAGCTCACTCAGTTAAGGCGTGGGTTTCGTCTACAAGGCGACTTGAGTTCAATTCCCCTTAGGGGTGACTTAGTTGGGAGGTGACACCCAAAATCTAGCCAAGTTGAGGCTGGATGAGACCAATAGGCTAATATGGACACAGAATACGACAGAGGGAATTTATGCAGCTAAACAGGTTTATGACTTATTAATGGAACATGAGGAGAGTTGGTGGTGGAGTCCAATCTGGAAGGTAAACGTTCCTAAAAAACGAAGTTGTTTATGTGGCTCACTCCATAGACTAAGATTCCCACCTGGGAAAACATACAAAAGAAACATTATTGGGGACCAAGTATCTTCTATCATTGTAGGCAGTTAGGTGAGGAGGTAACCCCTCTTTTCAATAAGTTCCCCTATGCAATACAAGTCTGGAATAATGTAGAAAAATGGATTGGAGTAAATGTTATATGGGTTGGGGACACTATGGAAGAAGGATTTCACAATTGGTTCTAGAAACGAGATCTGAAAGCTTATCGTGTTGCATCTTACCTAACTGTGTGGAGCATCTAGGTGGCGTGAAATGATCATATTTTTTAAGGGAAAACCATTCCTACATTCTAGTTATCTGGAAACATCTACACACTGGATCAGGTATACAAAGCACAAATCAAATAAAACAAGAGAGACCTATTGGAGTATTAGACATAGATCGGTCGAAGCCATGGGCATTTTTCGACGGTGCATATCAGTGGGAGGAGCACAAAGGAGGACTTGGAGGTATTATATGTTTTTTGAGTGAATTGTTGCATACAAATTATGGAAAACATGGGAGAAGGAAGCAACAACCAGGTGGAACTACTTGCTCTTCAAGCGGTTATGTGAGTGGCTCATCAGTGACGTATAAGGCATCTATAGGTATATCGGGATTCACAACTGGATATCAAATGAATGAATCGGGCTAGAAAATTGGAGATATGCGTTTTTATAACTAAGTGCTTGCATTAAAAAAATTTATCAATCTATTTGAGATGATATCCTTCAAGCACATATACAGAGAACTAAACCAGAATGCGGATCAATGATCCAAGAATGGATTGACTAGAAAGCCAAGCAAACTGCATCTACAAGAATTTGATGGCGGTTCATTGGTTTAAACAAGTTGTGAAATATGATTAAAATAGATTTTTAGCTATCTTCATAATAAGGTGACGAAATGAGACAACTCATTTCTGGATGCACAAATGACTTTGAAAGCGTAGTTCGTGTATTAAAAGGCACAGTTTTGGATGCAAGGGCAATTCTTGTATGCACAGTTTTGGATGCACAAGCTTTATAGGATGATACATTAGATGCTTAGTATTCTAAATGTTGTAGAATGATATAATTTTACCTTTTGTATAATGAACAATGGAAGAAATTTGTAGAGAACACTACATTTGTAGAATGATATAATTCTAGTTTGTGTATGATAAACAATGAAAAATATTTGTAAAGAACAATACATTTGTACAAGTACAGTGTTCATATGAAGAATGTCATTTTCATTTTAACATGAATAGAAAACAATAATTTTCAATAATATTATAATGATAAAGATGTGTATTTATTTTTAAATATTTGAGGTTGTATTGTTGAATAAAATTAAAATTATATTGTAACATCTAACTACACAACCTCGTCAAATACAAATAAGTGGAGACAAATTCAAAACTTCACTTTCACTCTCTTTCATGTAATATTTACTAGTAACAACAAATAATTGCGTGAATCTTCGATCATGATTAAAAAATGGTTTGACTTTTCAAAATAATATACTAGCATAAATTTATCTTAAATGCGGATCTATCAAGTAGCGTGAGACATCCAATTTCTTGAGGTGTTATTTTTTATTAACTTTTTATTTGGTTTTAAATTTTTATTTTATGAATGGATATGGATTTTTTAAATTATTTTCTATTTGGTTTTCATTTTTTATTTTATGAATGAACATAATTTTTTAATTATTTTTTATTTTTAATACATCCTTACATAACTTTACACATCCCAATAAAAAAACTTAACATTAGTATAAGCTCGACTGATGAGAGAAATCAAAACGCCTTAAGATGATATCAGAATAAGCAGAATAGCTATCAGAAGCAGAATATAAAGAAAACAAAAAAAAAGGATCCCGTCAGGTGCAAGACCATAGAGGGTTTGTTCCGCCATGAGAGAACAACAAACCCTCTATGGTCTTGCAACTTCCTTCTCTCAACCCTCTATGGTCTTGCAACTTACCCTCTATGGTCTTGCAACTTCCTTCTCTCATGGCGGAACAAACCCTCTATGGTCTTGCAACTGACGGGATCCTGTTTTTTTGTTTTCTTTATAATATTCTGCTCTCAGAATGCGTTTGAGTCTCGCTTAAAATTTATAAGCTCGTATAGCAAAATTCTTGATCCCGACTATAATCTGGTAGGGGGCATTCTTCCCTGCGAGGTTGGATTTTTTATTCAATCTCCTTGTTATGATTTTGTATGGTGTGCGAACTCCTCCTCCTCTGGCATCAGCGGTATCGTCAAAAATATTATGGCAAACAATCCCGGAAGAGCCATTCCTCCCTCCAAGGTATAATAACAATTCAAGAAAATTGATCTCATTACAACAGAAAGTAGGTAATTTGATCTTTGAACCTCTGCTCGGAAAGATTCAATGGTGCTTTCACTTGGTGCAGGTTAAAGAATTTGCAACTCCAGCGGACGTGGACGAATGGCTGGCGGCCAATCCACTGCGATGCACAGGAGCTATTCATTTTTTTCTGTTGAGTTCGAATTCTTCGGTGCAGACGTTAGGGTATGGAATCCAAACCAATTCTACCAGTGGGAAGAAGCGGGGGCGTTACGAAGATCACACTTTGAAATTCCAGATACCTCTTCAAGTCGCTGCAGAATGGTAAATAGCTTGGTTTTTAGTTCTTATTGGGAGGTAAGTTTTCAATTTTTCTCTTCCTTGAATTTTTGTATCATGGAATTTGTTTCATACCATCTACGATATGTGAGAAAATTTGTTGAAATTTCCAATATACATGTGTTAGCTTTCCTTAACCAATACACAAATCTATACTGCAGATTTTATGAGATAATCAAACAAGAAATATTTACAATACATTCAAAAGAAAACAATAATAGGCAGAGTGAATACCTATATGTATTTCACTTTGTAATTTTTTTAATTGGTGAGAAGGAACAATGTTTTTATGGCACCAACCTTCAGTTTAACTGTATTTCATGATGTTTCCTCTTATCTAAGTCATCTCTGAGAGAAATTAAACTCAAGTCATCTTACAAAAGAGATCTACACCTTAACCATATAACTTAAAAGAATTGATATCAATTTACAAATTTTTAAAAACAGCATAACCTTTTATTAAAATAGTACAAAAATTTTACTTTTTCAAAAATAAAAAATCCAAATTTAAATTAATTTGATATAGTTGTAAATAATTTAATTATTTTTAGAGATCTAAATGAATTGAAAGACCTTTAAAATCTTGAAAAGATATGGAAGAATTGTCTCTATTATTTTGATTCATGGAAGTATTAATATTTTTTTTCAAATTTATTAATTGAAATTTTATTAAAATAAACAAATTCAAAATATTTTAAATAAAGAATATTTTGCTTTATTTTAAAACATTTAAAAACTTATTTATAATTTTAAAAATAATAATTCATTTATTTAATATTTATTTATTATAAAAATAAAATGTATTACCTTAAACATATATATTTTATAGAAAGTCAAAATAAGATTTTATTTATAATTTTAAAAATAATAATTCATTTATTTAATATTTATTTATTATAAAAAATAAAATGTATTACCTTAAACATATATATTTTTTAGAAAGTCAAAATAAGATTTATTAGTAAGGCTCTTTTGTATCTTAGAGTGTAACCATGTAAGTATTAAAAAGCCAAATGATCTCAATTTCAAATGGAACTATTTGAACTTGGAATATGTATTTATTAATTTTAATTATTTTCTTGTTAGAGTATATGATTATATTTATTTTCACTTTATTTATAAAGTTATTGTCATGGTGTGAAGAAAATTTAGCTATTAAGAAAAAATTAAGATACTATAAGGAGGTCATTAACTTTAATTTAGAAGATTTGAGAATTCTCTCGAGAGTACCTAGTTCAAAGAAGAAAATGAATATAGCCAAGATTAGAACGAACTCGCATGAGCTTCATAGCGAAACAGGTGTTGATCTATTCCCAAAACGTCATGGGAGGAAAAGGTTTGCCATATTTATGAGTCTATGAGCGTGTCCATCTTACATCCACATTAAATATGAGTTTCATAGTATTTGGTACAATACAATCATTTCTAGTGCCCTGCTTACACTCACATTATATATGAATTTCATAGTATTTGTTACAATACAAACCTTTCTAACCTAGTGACTTGCCAAAACTATAGTGATCTTGGAAAGCTTATTTCTAAGCTTTTTGAGCATAAGAACAGTTTAAAGGAAATCAAGTAATAACTTTCTTACGGTCCACCAAAGTTGGTCTCAATAGACTTTAATCATCATCATTATCATCATCATCAAATTTAAATTTAATTTTTAAAATGTATAAAATTAAAAATAAAATTATAATAATTTTAGTTATTTTCATCAAATATATTTTAAACAATTTTAGTTATTTTTATAATTATTTTATTAATCAAATTTTTATCATAAATTTGATGACATTTAAATATTTTAAAAAATAAATTTGATAATATCTAAACATTAAAAAAATAAACTTTGAAGTATTACAAATAATAAAACATTAATAAAAAGGGGAAAAGTAATATATAAATGAATATTAATATTAATGATTTACATGTTAAAAAAAATTGCTAAGTTCATGCATATTACAAAGGAATCTTGTTAATATTCAATATCAAATAAATAAAGATGTGGATCAAAGCCTTGCTGGATGAATAAAGATGTTTTATAAAATGTGATTAATTATAACATGCTATATCAATTATATTTGTTTGGAAGACAAAGCAACATTAAATACTATATTAATTATATTAATTAGGGGAGGACATATAATAATAGTAATAATTAAAATATCATTTTTTTAAGCAAAAGAAAAGAACTTTTATTCTATTAATAAAGTGGTAGAATTACAACTTTCAACATTACAACTATCCTAGTGCTAACAGAGCCACCACAGAGTATCAAACATATTCATTACATCCATCTTGATGTTAACAAAGCCACCACAAAATAGTAGACAGACCCAGAACCCCAGGCCCAAAGCCAAAGCTGCACAGACCATAGCAGAGTCACCAAGGCCATAACGCGAACAAAAAGGGACGCAAGCTGAACCCGAGAGTTAAAACAACAGAAACCATAAGACCCAAAACCAAAGAACCATAACAGAGGCCACAATAACACAAAAAAATGGACGGTAATCCAACCTTCACCTTGTTGATAATCATAAAGCCGATAGTCGTCTCACCGAAAGAACCAGACAAAGCATTAGCTAGACGGACCAGCCTCATCTTCAATGATAACCACTAGGGGTGCCTCCACAAACTCCTTATCTTCTATAATAATCTCACGTGGATTTTCCACTTTCTTAGACCGAGCCGGAAATGAGATACCCACGTCTCCAACCAGAGTATCTAATTTCATGTGAATCCATTTGCAGCTCTCTGAAGTATCCTGACACAGGTCTTCCAATTTTTTAAGGCACAAAGAACCAGACAGAGCATCCCCCCTAGTTTCCGAGCACTGTGCAATTAGAGCCTTTGTCACCCACAAGGTGACGACAGCCCGATTATACAGGGCCATCCACCCCATTGTGTTTCCCGGGTCATGAATCCAATTGGCCATAGCAACCGCCTCCTCAGGTAGTTCCGCCTCCCCCACAAGGTGCCAAAGGTCCGTTTCAATTTCCTCTATCTCCTACTGTACACCCGGCTGGAAGAAACGTCGAAAAAATACCGTCGTCGCAACAGTGTTCCACTGTTCACGGTTAGGTCCAGTCTGCAAAGGAGCACCCCCTCCCACATTACTATGCTCCCCATGAACACGATGACCTATCCTCATATTTCTACCTCTCGGCAGCATAGTTCTCACCCCCTTGCACTCACTCAACAACCCTAAAGAGGAATTATAATAGCTCAACCCAACACAGATGGGATCCGGGCGATAAACTCTGTGACTGTAACCATTCCTCACCTCCGAATTTAAAAGAGAGCTGCCTCCTACCTTCATGACCTTCCTCATCATGTCCCAGCCTCTGTAATGATGAATCCTGTCCTGATCCTTCGTCACCACCATCCTCTACTGATCTTGATAGTCCCTTCGGATCGTGCGAAACCGATCTCCCATGTCTATCTCACACTTCAAATCCCTTAACTTAAAATCCCCAAGCAAAATGAATACCCCAGAACACCATACAACTTTCCTTATAAGCGTCTTACCATAACACCATCTGTCCGGACAATCAAAGACGAATACCATCAGTTTCGTTAATATCGATAGAAGGACAAGTTCTATCGTTAGCATTTGACAACGTTTTATCACGGTCACACTCGGCGATCTTAATATAATTAAGACGACACGTATCTACTGGTAATTCCAAAGCATCCCCATCCCATCACTCATTACATTTACTGGCACCCTAGTTTGCAAGCGCATCAGCCAAACAGTTGGCACTCCTCCTGACATACTGGAAAACGATTGCGTTGAACGAGGTGATGAGGTTGCCCAGACAGGTAAGACGCCATGCCAGATGCCACGAAGTTTCCAGTTTGGCAGCCTGGGTACCATTAATAAGTTTGGTAGCTATCTGTATCAGCATGTTAGAGTCACCTTCCACTATAATACTGCTAATGCCACGACGAGCCACGATGCTCAATCCTTGTAACAATGCTTCACACTCCGCAACATTATTAGTTTCACGCCCAAGATGACCATAGTAGCTCAACAAAACCATTCCCTGATCATTTCGCACAGCTCCACCATACACTGCCATTTCGGGGTTTCCTTTAGAAGCTCCATCAAAGTTCAGCTTTAGCCACCCCTGTTGAGGTGGTGACCACATAGTCGGACTGTTCTGTTTCCTGTTGTTGATAGTGTTGCGCCCGATGAACTGTGGAAGCACCATGATACCCCAGGTATGGAGAATTTGTAATTCCTTGTTCGGGATGCTCAAATCTTGTTCAGTCCAAAAGGATAATTTCAACGTTTCCGTAATCCCATGCTATATATGCCCCCAGACGATCTTCCATGGGGTTTGTTTTCCCTGGAACATGCGTTTATTGCGTTCCTTCCACACCTCCCAAAGGAGAAAACCAGGAAAGAGTTGCCATATACGGTTCAGGATTCTCCCATGGAAAGGATCCCCTCTCCAATGTCTCACCATTTGCTGCAGTATGGTCCTAATCCGCTCAAATCTTTGGAAAATCCTGGCTCCTTCATCCCACAGAGCAGCAGTAAAATGACACTCATCTGGAAGGTGCGTTGTAGTTTCACTGTGTTGGCCACAAAGGACACAGATGGATGGACCTTCAAATCCACGATTCACAATGGTATCCCAGGTTAAGATCCTACCTCTTAGCATCAGCCAAAGGAAGAGGGTAATCTTAGGCCATAATTTGGCCTCCCATAAGTCTTTCCACGTATGATCTCCCACAGTACTTCCAGATCTAGTTTGAAGGTTATAAGCTTCTTTCATTGAGAACATACCTTTAGGACTGTAACCCCAACAAAGAATATCCCTCCCCCCTGAGTTTTTGTCTGCCTGTTGCTAACTATTCCATGAACCTGCTTGCCTATATCTTCCCCATAGGAGATAACAATCATTATCATTATTTATAAATATATAAAGTAATAAATAAATAACCAAAGAGTATGTTTATGAAGAGTTCTTGAAGTTGAAATCAAAAAATAAGTTTTGAGTTTTGTAATTAGTTTTTTTTTCATGAGTTAAGGTTTGCAATTTAAAAAGAAACTCAACCCATTCATAAGATTAGCTATATTAATTTATTAATTTGGATAGAACATATAATAATAATAATTTATAAATATATATAATAATAAATAAATAACCAAAAAGTATATGTTTATGCTTATGCTTATGACTAATAAATGTTTGTAAAGTATATGAAGGTGAAATCAAAAAGTGGGCTTTGACCTTTGCAACTAGTTTTTATTTTTCATGGTGTAAGGTTTATAGTTTAAAAGGAAACTCAACAATTCGTAGGATTGGCATATAGCTTAGTGATTGGCTTGGGGTGTAAGTGGATGGGTGCCATACTATTTCTTTTTGTCTCAACAGCTTCCACTTTACCCAACATTGTTTTTGCACTAATAGATGATGGCTTTTTTTATTTGTTTCATGTTCAGCATTTGGATTCCTCGATTCCTTTATGTTCTTGGTGATGATGGCATTAAAAGGGAACAAGTACTTAGTGTCTCTATGACTTGGTGCCTTTTGTTGTTGGGGTTTTTGTTGTTTGACGTGTTATCCTTCATATCCTTTACATCCATTTGAAGTTTAGTGTTACAAAGGTTATGGTACATGTGCGACAATGAGGAGGTTAATGTAGAGGTGAAATTGTCTACTACCTTGGAGGCCATGCCATTGATCCTGCCATTGGAGATGAACGATGTGGGTGTGGTGTTTAAGTGAGAAGTAGATGTTAGAGCAATTTTTATTGAAGAGATTTTAGAGTGGTCCTAGGGTCAATGTTACAAGAAGGTGAATGAAGAGATTCAACGATGGTGGATGAGGCTTGGAGTCCTTGGTTAATCAATGTTTATGATGGGTGGTGTGAAAAGGGAATTGCTCGATTTGGAAGTGTCTATCAAATAAATGAATCAAGCTAAAAAATTGGAGATATAAATCTTTAGAACTTGGTGCTTGAATTAAAAAATGCTATCAAGCTATTTGAGATGATATCTTTCAAACACATATCAAAGAACTAAACCAGAATGTGGACCAGTGGTCCAAGAATGGATGGACTAGATAGCCAAGCAAATTGTATCTATAGGAATTTGATTGTTGTTGAAACAAGCCGTGAAATATGATTAAAATATATTTTTAACTATCTTCATAATAAGGTGACAAAATGAGACAACTAATTACTGGATGCACAAATGATTTTGGAAGCACATTTTTGGATGCAAAGGCAGTTTTTGTATGCACACTTTTGGATGTACAAACTTTATAGGATGATACATTTAGAGAACACTACATTTGTAGAATGATATAATTTTAGTTTTTGTAAGATGAAGAATTAGAAATATTTGTAAAGAACAATATATTTGAGTGCTATGTACATATGAAGAATATCCTTTTCATTCTAACATGAATAGAAAAAATTGATTTCCAATAATATTATATTGATAAGGATTTGTTCAATTCTTCTAAGTGACATAATGTTTGTGTTAAGCCTCTATTATAATGATTGTATTTCTGACCACACCTTGATTCTCTACCTAATAGGTGTTGACATTGTTGACATTCTCCTAGTGAACTAATTACAAAGGTGAACCACCATTTGAAAAATATATATATATTTATTTTTAAATATTTGAAGTTATATTGTACAACACAACCTCATGCCATACAAACCTCATGCCATACAAATACGTGGAGACAAATTCAAACTCACTTTCATTCTCTTTCATATAATATTCACTAACAACAACAAACAATTGTGTGAACCTTCCACCATGATTAAAAAATGTTTTGACTTTCCAAAATAATATATAACAATTGTGTGAACCTCCATCATGATTAAAAATTGAAGTTGAAATTGTTTTAGATTCGCAGTGTCTAAACTATTTTTCCTTTTCTTAGGAATCCTATAAGAAATCCTAGGAATTTGTAGTATATTCTGTTTCGTTTTCGGGATCGGTGTAAGCTCGGCTCATAAGAGAAATTATGGAGAATGATAATAAAGAGCTGAGAAAGGGATTTAAGCTTTTCTGCCAGCAATTCCGCGCTCTCATGATGAAGAACTTCCTTCTCTCATGGCGGAACAAACCCTCGATGGTCTTGCAACTGACGGCATCCTTTTTTTTCGTTTTCTTTATATTCTGCTCCGAGAAGGCGTTTGAATCTCGCTTAAAATTTATAAGCCCGTATAACAAAATTCTTGATCCCGACTATAATCTGGTAGGCGGCATTCTTCCCTGCGAGGATGGATTTTTCATTCAATCTCCTTGTTATGATTTTGTATGGACTGCGAACTCCTCCTCCTCTGTCATCAGCGGTATCGTCAAAAATATTATGGCAAACAATCCCGGAAGAGCCATTCCTCCCTCCAAGGTATAATAAAAATTCAAGAAAATGGATCTCATTACAACAGAATGTAGATAATTTGTTTATATATATTTAATTTTCTTTTCAAAACTGAGGACTTGTGAGATTTGATCTTTTTGTTTATATGTATTTAATTTTCTTTTCAAAACTGAGGACTTATGAGATTTGATCTTTGAACCTCTGCTCGGAAAGATTCAATGTGCTTTCACTTGGTGCAGGTTAAAGAATTTGCAACTCCAGCGGACGTGGACGCATGGCTGGCGGCCAATCCATTGCGATGCACAGGAGCTATCCATTTTTTTCTGAGTTCTAATTCTTCGGTGCAGAAGTTAGGGTATGGAATCCAAACCAATTCTACCAGTGGGAAGAAGCGGGGGCGTTACGAAGATCACACTTTGAAATTCCAGATACCTCTTCAAGTCGCTGCAGAACGTGAAATCGCTCGGTATTTATTGGGAGGTAAGTCTTCAATTCTTCTCCTCCTCGAATTTTTTTTGTATCACGGAATTTGTTTCCTTAAAGTGGTTTGATTCTCTGCCAGGGTAAACTAATTTTAATTTAAAAAATAAAATGAAATTGATCTTTGAGCTTGAATTTCACAACAAAATTGAAGTTTTTATTTCCAAATTCCCCAAATAAAGTCAGGATAATACTTTTTTTTTATAAATTTATGAAATATGAGAGGTCTTGACCATACCAGACTTTAAATTTAGTTGGATTTTATAATGGTATTTTCTAACTAACTCAGCTCTAAGAAAAATTGAACTCAGCTAGCTTTATAAACGATACCCACACTTTTAAAATATGAGTTAACAAAAATTAACACCAATTTGTAAATTTTTAAAAGAAATATAACTTTTAATTAAAATACTATGAAAATTTCACTTTTTCATGTTTCAAACTCGTGTGATTGGTTGCTGGATTGGCATTCCGGATAACCCACACTTTGTCAATTTCTATCAATTTCACTTTTGTAATCTAAATTTAGATTAATTTAATAGAATTGCATAGCTTTTAATAATTTTTGGAGATTTGAATATATTGAAAGACCTTTAAAATCTTGAAAATATGGAAGAATTCTCTTTATTATTTTATTATTCTGATTTATATAAGTATGAATGTTTTTTGAATTTTATTTATTGAAATAAATTATTTTAAATAAAGAATATTTTATTTTAAGTGTTAGTCTTAAGAGTTAGTTCAATTGGTAAGACGAGAGTCATAACGTGTGTGATTATAAATTTTTAGAAAATCTTAAAATCACATATATTAGCTATGAAAATTGCATAATTTGGATGTCATGGAGTAGTTAAGGGAAATACAATTTAAACATGTAGAAATTTGGATTTTACAAAAAAAAGAAATTTAAGTGTCATGGGGTAGTTGAGGGAAATACAATTTAAACACATAGAAATTTGGATTTTACAAAAAAAATCACCGGATTCCAATCAAAATCAACCACAAAATCAAAAATATACAATAAATAAACTACTCCTTTTACTTTATTTTAAAACATTAATTTATAATTTTAAAAATAATAATTTATTTATTTAATATATTTTTATAAACAAAATTATAACCTTTAAACTCTTCCACATATAATTAAATAAATATTAAAAAGAAAATAAGATTTAATGCTTATGCTCTTTTATATCTCAGAATGTAACTAGGTAAGTATTAGAAAGTCAAATCTATTGCTTAGTCTATTTTATATGGTGTAACTACGTAAATATTAGAAAGCCAAATCTAGGCAAAGTGTACTTGATTTCAATTTCAAGCACAAGTGTAATTGATCTCAATTTCACATGATATTCACATGGAATTAAATTTGGGATACATGGGTTTAGTAATTCTAATTATTTTATTATTAGAATATATGATTATATTTATTTTCATTTTATTTATAAAGTTGTTGTGTGGTAAATTTAAATTTATTCTTTATAGTAAATAAAATTAAAAATAAAATTATAATGATTGAAGTTATTTGTGAGAACTATATTTGATTAAATATATTTTAAAAAAATATTATTTTGATTTTTTATATTTGTTTATTAATCAAGTGTTTCAAAATGGTGGTATCAGAAACTATGGAAGTGGTAGCTGCCACTAAAAATTAAATGTTTTGTGTGGTTTGCTTTGGAAAATTGCTTGAAGACATTCGACAATCTCATAAGAAGGGGTACGATCTTTCCAAATTGGTGTGTTTTCTGTAAAGAGCACGGAGAATCTGTGGAACACATTTTAGTTTATTTCCCATTCACACAATTGTTGTGGTCCACTATCTGCAATTTTCTTAAAATTCCCGATCTGTGGGATTGTCTTCCTCTTGATCAAAATTTCTACTACGGGCAAAGGAAGGTTCATGATCACGATACTCTTCCTGTTGTTATATCTTGGGGTATATGGAAAGTGAGGAATGCTATTATATTTGAAGATAAAAAAAACTAAATCTTGATTAATGTAGTAGATGGATTGTAGGCTTTTACAATGATGTCTCTCGCAAGAAGACTAGCTCAAAAATGATAAGACAATTGCAAAATTACTCTGAAGGCATGGTTGCAACTGGTTTTTTTGATGGTGTTGCATAGGCTGGGTTTTGTGTTGTAGGGGTTTTTCTCAAGTTGAATCTAGAACATACATTCAAGTTCAAATTGAATTGTGGACAGGGATCAAATACCAAGGTTGAACTCATATCCCTATAGTGTCTTTGCAAGGTTGTTTCTATCTTTGGGGTCTATTCCTTGAATATATATGGTGATTCACAAGTCATTATCCAATGGGCCAAAGGTAAATACAATTTGCAAGTTCTGGCATTGAATAATTGGTGTGATCGGACAAAATCTCTTCTTTCAGGTTTTTCCTCTTTGGAGCTGAAGCATATCTATAGGGAGGAAAATTATGAGGCTAATTGTTTATCCAAAGATGCCTTAATGGAGAAGGAGGGACTTTTAATATGGATGGAATTTGAGAATTCCTCTTTGATAGAGCAGGGACATATCAACATTTTCCAGATATGAGTCCCTCATGTTTAGAATGTTCTATTTATGTTATCTTTTTATATTTTGTATTTGGGGTATTTTTTGGGACTTGTATGTGGAGGCTTGTACAACCTATGTTATTTTTAGGACTCTTATATGATTTAGCTATATAAGGTGATGATCGATGATGTCTACAAGATCTGATGAAGTACTTTTTTATTCAAATTTTTTTAATAACAAAAGTATGATTTTTTTTGTGTTGAAAAGAAGAAAAACATTAATAATGTCTAAACATTTTAAAAAAAAATTAAAATATTACAAATAATAAAGCATTAATAACGAAATGAATAAAGTACTCTATATATTAAAGAAATAAATTTTGAAGTATTACCAATAATAAAGCATTAATAATAAAATGAAGAAAGTACTTTATATATAAGTATTAATATTAATGATTTACATTAAATAATTAAATTTAAAAAATTAAAAGTTATGTCTATAAGTACAAAGGAATCTTGTTAACATTCAATATCAAATAAAAATTTGGATCAAAACCTTGTTAAAAAATGTGATCAATAGCCTATTATATTAACTATATTTATTTGGAAGACAAAGCGGGAGAATATGTAATGTAAATAAACTACATTACAATAATAAACTATGAAATATATAGTAATAAAGAAATAACCAAAGAGCATTTGATATAGTAATAAATAAATAATCAAAGTGTATATGATCATATTACAATAATAAACTATGAAATATATAGTAATAAATAAATAACCAAAGAGCATTTGATATAGTAATAAATAAATAACCAAAGAGCATATGTTCATGTTTATGATCTCTAAATGTGTTTAGGGAAATCAAAAGTGGGCTTTGAGCTTTGTAACTAGTTTTTTTTCATGAGTTAAGGTGAGTTAAGGTTTGTAGTTGAAAAGGAAACTTGCTTTGGGATTGGCATATCTAGCTTAGTGATTGGTTTGGGGTATAAGTGGATTGTTGCTTAGGGTATAAGTGGATGGGTGCTATACTATTTTTTTGGTCTAAGATTTTTTAGTTTACCCAACACTTTTTTTTGCATTTATAGATAATGGTTTTTTCTATTTGTTTCATGAAGGTTTTTGTTCAACATTTGGAGTCCTCTATTGCTCAATGTTCTGGGTGATGATGGCATGAAAGGGGAATAAATGTTTGGTGTCTCTATGACTTAGTGCCTCTTGTTGGAGTTTTTTTTGTTTGATGTATTCCCCATATCTTTCATATCCATTTGAAGTTCAATGCTACAAAGTTTAGGGTACATGTGTGACAATGAGGAGGTTAATGTAGAGGTAAAATTGTCAGCTACCTTGGAGGCCATGTCATTGATCCTCCAATTGGAGATGGATGATGTGGGTATGGTGTTTAAGTGAGCAGTAAATGTTGGAGCAATTGTTATTGAAAAGATTTTAGAGTGGTCCTAGGGTCAATGCTACAAGAAGGTAAATGAAGAGATTCAACAATGGTGGATGAGGCATGGAGTACTTGGTTACTCAATGTTTGTGATGGGTGGTTGTTAAATTTTCAGAATTTACTTCAATCTGATCTAGGATTTTAACTGAGAGAACAACATGTACAGCATATCTACAGCATATCAATCATGGAGACAATAATGCAAGCACACAAGAGACACAAAGATTTACTTGGGGAAAACCATAAAGGTGAAAAACCCCAATAACTTCCTCAGAGATAGATAGAGCAATGATACAACCAACCAAGAGAGATAGCCATAACCTAGCAGCAGATCCTCCTCCTCCATAAGTGCGCCACTCCTCCTTGAGTGCATGTGTGAGAAGTGAGTGAGTAAATAGAGTGCCTCCCGCACTCTATTTATACTTGACTTGACTTGCCTTTTTACCTAACTCATGTAGGCTCGAACTTAACCACATAACATAATGCTGAGTGGGCCGACCCCCAATAGGGTGGTCTAATAACCCTTTGACCCACATGGCCGACCCCCAATAGGGTGGTCTAATAACCCATCAAGTATAAGTTATGACACTTACAATATAAATGACGACACTTCCTTATAGAGGAATAATACCATCTCTATAGGAATACAATATACATATATGTGAAATACATTCCGAAGTTACATATACATCAACACTCCCTCTTAACTAGGAAGGTATTTCTCAGCACAGTTCTTCTAGCACAAGTCATCTTCTTTGGATCATCATCACTAGATAATCGTCATCGAGTCATCATCATCGTTACTGCTGCTGCTATCTCAATCAATCTCTGAATCTACTCGTCATAGGAAGTTCTACAGAGCCAGTCCTTTTTCATACTGGATGTAGGCCCACCACCTGCAGGTCTTCATCATCACTGGCCATACTGTGGAATCCTCAGGACTTATTACGTGCGTCACAAAACCTCGAAAGAGCATCCCAGGATGTTACGGGTACACAACTCCGACCTGTAGGATCTCCCAGGGCGCTATTACATGTGACCCCACCACAAAACCTCGAAAGAGCATCTCAGGATGTTACGGGTACACAACTCCGACCTGAAATCTCCCAGGGCACAAATTACATGTGGTCCACCACAAAACCTAGCAAGAGCATCTCAGGATGTTACGGGTACACAACTCCGACCTGAAATCTCCCAGGGCACAAATTACATGTGGTCATGGAAAAACCTCGAAAGAGCATCTCTGGATGTTACGGGTACACAACTCCGACCTGAAATCTCCCAGGGCCCAATTACATGCCATAGGACAAAACCTCGCAAGAGCATCTCAGGATGTTACGGGTACACAACTCCGACCTGAAATCTCCCAGGGTACAAATTACATGTCCTCCCAGAGCAATGTCTCGAAAGAGCATCCCAGGCTGTTACGGGTACACAACTCCGACCTATAGGATCTCCCAGACATGCTCATCTGCACAACCTGATCCACGGCCATAGAGTATCAACCTGATACTCACCATACATCATCCTGATGTACTCATGATCGTCCTGATCATCATCACTGCAACGTCCTGCTGCATGTCATCTGGAGCAACATCCTGAAGCTCATCATCCATGATCATCCTGATCATCACTGCAACATCCTGCTGCATGTCATCTAGAGCAACATCCTGAAGCTCATCATCCATGATCATCCTGATCATCACTGCAACATCCTGCTGCATGTCATTTGGAGCAACATCCTGAAGCTCATCATCCATGATCATCCTGATCATCATTGCAACATCCTGTTGCATGTCATCTGGAGCAACATCCTGAAGCTCATCATCCATGATCATCCTGATCATCAATGCATCCACCTGATGCATACCAAGTATCTACCTGATACATATCATCATACATGATCCACATGATCATTAATGCATCCACCTGATGCATACCAAGTATCTACCTGATACATGATACATATCACCATACATGATCCACCTGATCATATCCAGCATACATACATAAATGATCCAACTGATCATATCCAGCATCCAACATGATGCGTACATACATACATAAAAATGATCCAACTGATCATATCCAGCAGAAACCAGAACATCATCCTGATGCCCATTATCCAGCGCTTACATCCACAGCCATGTGAAGGATCCTCCTTCCAACATGCTTGGAATGGCTTCAGCAAATGTGTCCATCACTTCTTCCTCGAAGTATCCTCGATCTGAAGCACGCCAAGCCTCTCTCTGAAGTACTCAAACTTCACCCTGGCTAGTGGCTTCGTCAGCACATCTGCAATCTGCTCGTCCGTCGCAACATACAGGAGCTTCACATCTCCTCTCTGCACCATATCCCTGATATAGTGATCTTTGATCTCTATGTGTTTCGACCTGTCATGAAACACTGGGTTCTCGGACAGCTTCACACAACTCTGGTTATCATAGAAGATACCAGTAGCATCCAACGGGATATCAAATAACTCAGACAGTAGCTTCCGTAGCCATACTACCTCACAACTAGCTGAACAGGCTGCAACATACTCTGCCTCAGCTGTACTCAGTTCTACGCAGGACTGCTTCTTGCTAAACCAAGAGATCACACCTGATCCCATACTGAAGCAGCACCCAGATGTGCTCTTCCTATCTATAGCACTCTTCCTATCTGCAGCACTGCCAGCCCAATCTGAATCAACATAACCCCGCAGGTTAAAATTTTGATTCGCTTCATACTTGAGCCCATAATCCACTGTACCCTTCAGGTACCTCAGAACATGCTTTACATCAACCAGGTGAACACTCCTCGGATCCATCAGGAACTAACTCAATGTGTTCGCTGCAAGGCAAATATCTAGTCTCGTGTTCGTCAGGTACATCAAGGACCCAATCATCTGACAATACATAGTGATATCAATCGGCTCAGATGAAGCATCACACAGGCGCTTCAGGTTTGATGCCATAGGTGTGGCCATAGCCTTGTAGTCCATCATCCCGAACCTCTTCAGGATCTCTATTGCATACTTCCCTTGTCCAAGGAAGATTCCATCTGCACTTTGCCACACCTCCATGCCAAAAACAAATAGTGCATCAACCCAAGTTCTTCATCTCGAACTCGGCAGTAAGCTTCCGCTGCATGTCGGCAATCAATCTATCTTCACCTGTAACAAACAAGTTATCCACATACAACTATTCAAGAAAGCTGTCTTGAAATCCATCTAGTGTATCTTCTATTTCATCACTTTCATATTTCTCTATGCTGCCATCTGCAGCATGATTGATCTTGATAGATCCATATGGAAGTCATAACAAACTTCCCTTGGGACTACATCCCAAACATCATTCTTCATGATCGACGGATCATGGCATTCCATTTCTTCATCCCAGATCCTGGGAACTTCAATATCTTCAATATTTTCAATATATATCTTTGTTGCTGGAACAAATGTTGTAGTCATTTTGTAGGTGAAGATATACGGTCTTTCCTACAAAACAGGTTAAATTGCATGATTAGAAACATCTCATAATTTTCAGAACAAATTCTTACACATAAAGAAATATGTCATACAGTCATGCAATTATCTTAGCCAATGCTTCAATACAACATTTATCCATATCCCGTAACTTTCTAGATGCCTTCCAATCTCTACCAGAACATTGTTAAGAGTGTGCACAACTCCCAACATGTCAGCAAAGAGGTTTCATTCTAGATAAGTAGCGATGGAATGTTGTACAGTGCCATAGGCTACTTAACCATGCATATTAGTAGTATACGGTTCATCAATGCAATTATTCTAATATGCATAATACACAACCTAATTCTGGGAACATCAGTATATACATCATTGAACAGTATTATTTAAACAAGCACATATGCAAGAAATGATAATTAAAAATACTTATCTTTGTTTGGTTACTGGGTGGACTCCCTCTGAGTCTTTGCTTCCTTGTAGGAGCTGCTGAAGTAGCTTCTTCTACACCTTTCTGTTATGGAATGTAGAAAGATGGTCAACTCCCTCTTGAATATCTGCATCCTTGCAGAAACTACTGAAGTGTGCTCCTTTGCTTTCTTGTAGGAACAACTAGAGTGTGCTCCCTCTTGATCTTTGCTTCCTGAATTACCTGTTCTTGAGCTCATATTCATCCTTGGTTCCTAAGCATGCTTATTAGTATCATGAATGTGTTATCCTTGTGATCTCATATAGAATCATACATTCATTAGTATACTATTAAAACACAATAATCTCAAGCATGTATAGTCATGATCATTTCAAACAGAAATAATAAGCATTAGCATTCAAGGTTTATGTAGGATTCTTATGGTTAGTCAAATCATAAGAAACATAACATGTCTAAACCTGTAATTACTCAAACCTATGACTCTTCAGGTTAGTTGAATCATCAATCAAGATAAGAGATATAAAATGCATAAAACGTGTGATTATTCAAACCTATACCATCATGAATAATCATTATCAACAACAGTATAAGATCCTAACACAAGGTAGGATTCTATCTTGATATAGGAAAAACATACCTGGATTAACATGCTAGCTATTTATGTCTAACATACTCACATGATGTCTTCTTGTTCTTCTTCAATGACTTGTGCTAGTAACCTGTATATCTCATAGGTTAAAACCAAGTTATACATACCTCGAAAATGGATCTTCTATGAGATCCATGACAATGGATGAATCTTTGTCCTCATGTTAGCATGATCATATGTTCTTGGACTAGAACATGATTTGTCTTTCTTGGTGTACCTTTCATGTTAGTAGACAACATAAACCTCATACAACACCATAATGCATTAGTACAATCATAAGTGTCAACACCCTAACCAATGAATATCTTCTATCATGCATTCATAATTTTGTTAAGGTGATACAACAAATCTAAAATCAAAAATGTACTAACCGTAATACCATAAACTTAATCATGGACAAATATTGAAACATACATTGATGAGTCATACCTGTCGAGATCGCTTGTAATCTTCTTATGTAAGGCCTTATCCTCATCTCCCTCTGAATCAGGAACTTCTTCACTCATGCAGATGATCAATCCATCTTCTTCTAGGATTAACCCAATCCACTTGAATTACAAGAACTAGGAGTGGAGCTAGATATGGGTTTGTGAGAGAAACCCCAAAAATTCAAACTTTGAATTTCAAATTTCCGAAAAGATAGAAACATGCGCCTTGATGAGCAGATCAAGCTAGTATATTTAGAATTTGAAAACTTCAAAGTTTCACTCCTCAATTTTTCCTTTGAAACTTTCGGATTCACTGGACGTGACCTTGAACTGGGGTTTGATGAAGCCCACTCTTCTACCCAATCAAAAGGTTTGATCCAAAGCTCTAAGCTTCTATTTTTCTGAGGAGCTTCCAGCCGTGGTCACGGATTTCAAAAATTCCCATTTTTACAAAAGCCCTAATTTTCCACTTTTCTGATCAAAGTCCCGAACTAGGGTTTGATCAAGCTCGGCCTTCTGCCCAACCAAAAGTACTGAACTTGGTCTCTAAATTTCTATTTTGATGAGTAGCATCCAGCCGTAGTCTCCGTTTACAAAAATTCCAACTTTCTACGAAGCCCTAACTTCCGGAAGCCATGAATGAAGGTACTCAAAAATAATTCTATTTTGACAGAAATATGTACCTGATTGTTTCTGGTGTACCTCCAAATTTTTCAATCCACAGGGTCTGAAAAAGTTTCCTGAGATAGCCTGACCTGTTATCTTTCCATCCTGATAGGTCTGACCTCAATTGGATTCTCTGAGAGAGAGTTATGCCAAATGTCGCAACGTGACTTGTTTTGGGATAAAACAGGAGAGCGAACTTGTACGGCGTGCCACGTGTCACTATTTCAACTTCGGCCTCTGAAAACGTTTCCTGAGATAGCTCGGCCTGTTATCTTTCCATCCTGATAGGTCTGACCTCAATTGGATTCTCTGAGAGAGAGTTATGCCAAATGTCGCAACGTGACCTGTTTTGGGATAAAACAGGAGAGCGAACTTGTACGGCATGCCACGTGTCACTGTTTCAACTTCGGCCTCTGAAAAAATTTTCT
Organism: Larix kaempferi; assembly: GCA_027924585.1. Classification (NCBI taxonomy): domain Eukaryota; kingdom Viridiplantae; phylum Streptophyta; class Pinopsida; order Pinales; family Pinaceae; genus Larix; species Larix kaempferi. Next base: position 169,048 of record BSBM01000202.1, read on the forward strand.
GAGATAGTACAGACTGTGTACTACCTGTCACTTTTTATGAAATTTCATTTGGAGCTTCCTAGCCCAGGTTATGACCTTTTTCCCAAGGTCACCTGATTTTGACTCAGATCTGGAAGAGGCAGAAACCCTATATTGTACAGATCATAAATCACAAAGTACAACGAATTAGAGGTTGTCCTTTGGACACAAGGTACCTGGAGATTTAATATTCGTCCTGTAACAATTTCACATCCGAAAAATTCTCCAAAAGGGATTTATAGCGAAAGTTCTACGATGACTGGTTTTTGCTATATCAAGCCCTAGCATCGTAAGTGCAACAAGTGTCATACATGCCATATCATGCCTTCTTTCAGGCTAGCTCTGATACCATGTTAAATTTTCAGAATTTACTTCAATCTGATCTAGGATTTTAACTGAGAGAACAACATGTACAACATATCTACAGCATATCAATCATGGAGACAATAATGCAAGCACACAAGAGACACAAAGATTTACTTGGGGAAAACCATAAAGGTGAAAAACCCCAATAACTTCCTCAGAGATAGATAGAGCAATGATACAACCAACCAAGAGAGATATCCATAAGCTAGCAGCAGATCCTCCTCCTCCATAAGTGCGCCACTCCTCCTTGAGTGCATGTGTGAGAAGTGAGTGAGTAAATAGAGTGCCTCCCGCACTCTATTTATACTTGACTTGACTTGCCTTTTTACCTAACTCATGCAGGCTCAAACTTAACCACATAACATAATGCTGAGTGGGACGACCCCCAATAGGGTGGTCTAATAACCCTTTGACCCACATGGCCGACCCCCAATAGGGTGGTCTAATAACCCATCAAGTATAAGTTACGACACTTACAATATAAATGACGACACTTCCTTATAGAGGAATAATACCATCTCTATAGGAATACAATATACATATATGTGAAATACATTCCGAAGTTACATATACATCAACAGTGGTGTGAAAACGGAGTTGCTAGATTTGGAAGTGTCTCTATTGACTTGATGGATGGCAGATGAGGGTTTTTCTTACATGGCACCTATTATACCCAAGCAGAAAGTTGGGGATTTTCAGTCTTTGGTATCTTCCCTTTGACCCTATCCTCAAATCGTTTTAGGGCTAAGGTTTTATTTTTCTATATTTGAATTTAGTATTATGGCATTGGATAGAACAATGATGCTCGACCTTATGTTAGTACTCAATTCTTTTCTAATGCATTATTTTTTATTTATAGAACCTAAGTATCCCATCGAATAGGTAGGTTATGGTTCATAATTTAGATTAATTTTCTCTCCTAAATATAAAATCTATAATCTTGAAACATATAACATACAAATTTATCAATTATATAATTATTAATTTTATTTTCGAATTAATAAGTGAAAACTTACTTTAAATTAAATACTAAATGATATGAGATTTCATAATCCTCTTCAATCTAGTTGAAACTAATATTAAATACTTTAGTGTTCTTAAAATTTAAATATATATTATAAGCACTTTTTTTAAATTCTATTTCATTCAATCATATTCATATATATATATGAACATGCTGGTATGAAATAGAATTGTGTTTGGTATATAACATAAAATTTATATATCATAAAATATATATATATATATATATATGAGAGAGAGAAAGAATATGTTTGTATAAAATGGAGTTTTGTTTTGTATATAATATATATATATATATATATATGTGGGATATGCAAAGTGTTATTAAACTCTTCAAACTCTTCATTTTGCAATTGGCATTTATCTTTTACAACTAGGGCACTAATAAGTCTCTCATGTTGGTATGGAATAATATTTAATGTGGTGTTTTATATATATATATATATATATATATATAACTTGGAGTGAGTGATTATATATATAATGATAGGCATGCTTCTCTTTTATATGGGGTTGTTAAATGTGGTTATTTAAAATTGATGTAGTTTACAAGCAAATTATTGTGATGGCATTAGCAAGGTATCAATAAACCCTATCCTTGGCTTAAGTGTATTGGGTAGTTCAAGTTTATTTTCAAGTTTAATCTCTCAAGGAAACCCAGGGGATATTTCCTTATATTAGTGGATGGAATCCTTAGTAAACTCATCAACATATTCAAACTAGACACTCGCTCATATAGAAATAGTCAACACCCAACAACATTATTAAGAATTAATTGAGTTATCCCCATTGGCAACAATCAATTGAGAGGATCTCAAACTCAATGGACTAACTCGAGTAGTTGAGTGCTTTGAGTTTCATGCAACTCGTTTAGAAGGTGAGGAACTTCCCAAATGTTTTTCATTTATATCTATAAGGTCACATCCAAGCCAGACATGTATGAGACCCCTTGTTTGTGGGACAAGGGACCCTTCTCTATGTAGAAATGTAAATGCTAAAGTCTATAGAGGTGTACATTTCCTACCCTCCTCTGGATTTGAACTTAGGAAATAATATTTGAGACCCCCTTGTTTGTCGGACAAGGGACCCCCTCCGTGAAATGATGTAACTGCTAAGAGGTGTACATACCCTACCCCCTCCAGATTTGAACCTATGACCTCCTAGGAGGAAATCATCTATTTTTAAGGTCACGGCGAAGGCAAACACCAAATTGGTATATGAAGCCAGCCCCCTCCAATTCTACAAATATGTACATACCCTACCTCCTCATGTGACCTACTAATAAAAAACACATTTACATCCTTGAAATATTTCTATATAATAATCTCATTATACATATTATAAAAGTTATATGGTTTAAGTATCATTTACATATATATGAACTTGAACTTCTAATAAGAAACACACATATATATATATATATATATATGAAAATGTTTTTTTTTTTTTTTTACAGTAACGGTTATAAGCATTATATTAAAAAAAGAAGGGTTACATCAAGATGGGGAGACTATACCCACAAAAGCGAGGGAAGTAGGCACCTCAAACCAGTCTTCAAGAGTTCAAAACTAGCAGAAATTCAAGGATAGCACTAGCTAAACAGATACATACTACATACTACTATATCAATCGCTACAATAATAAACAAAAAGACTTGCAAAGTGACCCGTGCTCAGTTGATTTCAGGGTGGTGAGACTTCTTCATGCTGCCTGCTTCCATGTCCTCCTTATCATTCATCCCTATGATTGCAGATGGACTGTTTTCCTTGCTAGTGCGAATACAGTCCACCTTTGCTTCCACAATTCTTAGGAAACTATGCATAGAGTCCATCTTTCCCACCATTTTTTCAAAGTACTCCTTCATTTTGTTGCTGCTGCTTCTAACTTCCGAGTTCATGGTTTGGGTGAAGGTGGTCATGTGGGAGAGCGCCCTCTTCAGCTCCTTGTTTTCCCCTCTTAACCAATTGACTTGGGATTCGATGTCTTGAAGATGCGAGAGCACCCCTGGGGAGGGGCTTTCCCTTCCAACCGGGGAGTCCAAGTTCACAATCCCCAAACTATCTCCCACCACCTTCCATACTTTTCCAGTCTCGCCTGGACTGCTTCGTAGAGTGTCATTCTGCATCGAACCATCTTGCAATGAACCATGACACTGCATACCTCCAGGATTCTGATTAATACCGACCTCAATGGGACACCAATTTCGACCTCCATCAAACAAAAAACCAGTTTGAACCGGAGTTGTTGGATACCCCTGCAAACCCACGTCCTGCTGAGGCCAAATTTGGTCGTTTTCATCGTTGGAGCAACGGCAGACGTGCTTCATCGAAAATCTAGAGGGGTTGAGAGCTTCCTTCTCACTATTCTCGTTACCCTGCATTATGTCAATGGCAGAGAGATAACGCTTCAGACCAATACCTCCATTGTTGACCTGGATATTGGCCTTACAACGCCTGCACTTCAACCCCGGAGGGAAAAACCCCGAGTTGTTACCATTGCTGCCACATTCCATGCTAAACCAAAGACTGTTATGCCTGAACCAAAATGTTTCACAATGCCAAAAGAAGCGGAGGAGGAATGGAATGTTTAGACCGCCACCCTATTGATTCATATAGCCGCGACCTCCCCTGTTTCATGTTCGCATTAAACTCCCGCATGCGAGACAGGTGTGATCGATCTGAAAGCTTTGCCGATTGAGCCTAGGGAGCTGGAGTGAGGATCTAGAGCAGATTTCGATGATGATCAAGATTGAAGTGGCCCAGCGGATTACGGAGCCCATTAATGGCCTGGGGATTCAAAATGTTCTAGAGCACCCAAACATTAGAAATATGATTGCCATTGCAAATGAGGTTCCCACAATTTAACTTGGCTCCAATGTTAGCCAAGGTGTCAACCGCTTGGTTGTTGTGTCTCAAAATGTGAAAGAGGGAGATGGAGGCAATGTCCTTCGCCAAGTTGAGGAAGTGAATGTGAAATTTAGAAGAGGGGGGTGATACTTCTTGATGAGAGCCCGAGCTTCTTTGATTATCATCAAAGAGTCTCCGATCACCAACACATTTTGGATATTGTTTTCCTTAACGATATTCATGCCTTTAATCAAGGCAAGCCACTCCGCCTCATTATTCATATGCCTACCGAGACCCCAAGCATAATCTGTCTTTTTGTTTCCTTTGGGGTCCAGGAGGACCCCCGCACCTCCCAACCCTTCATATATATATATATATATGAAAATGTTATTGACATGTATAACTTCCTCAATACTTTTATATAATAACTTCATTGTACATATTATAAAGGTTATATGGTTTAAATATTATTTGCATGAGGACTTTCGAGGTTATAAGAGTAACTAGCATTGAACCATAAAAGTTAGAGGTGTACAGTGATTGTTATTAACATACAGACCGTGGGGGTTATTAACATTTAAAAGTTAGAGGTGTACAGTGATTGTTATTAACATACAGACCGTGGGGGTTATTAACATTCGGGTCATAAAGAAAGATTTTGATCGCAGGAAATTATGAGTAAACAGTTGTAGGGCATTGATTGATTGATTTGTTTGTCAACAGTTATAGCGTTTTCATTGATTGATTTGTTTGAGAGCCAGCCGGATGGCAATCTCTCCCCTTAAACAGTAGGAGTGGATACCATTCACCACGTCTTACTGTGGAATACATAAGAAGCGTTAGCTGGGTCTATTTCGAACTAAAATTTATTTTTTTTGTTAGTACTTTTTAAACTTGCAGACTCTTTTTATTTAGCAAGGTTTGGTTGTTCAATTATATTTAAGTTCAATTACATTTAAGCACTGGGGAGAAAGTATGGCAAACACTATCTACCTAGCTACAGACTTTGTCAACAAATTAATTAACATTAATCAATCTCATGGAACAACGTGCTACATAAGCATTAATAAATCTTATGAAACAGCGTGCTGCATTGTATGACATGAAAAAATCTTATGAAACAACGTGCTGCATTGCATGTCATGAAATGGATGGCAGTGGCGGCAATGATTATGTGACAATATCATCTCTCATACTGGATTTGGGTTATAGAACACCTTCATAATATTGTCATTGTAATTATTTCTTTAAAAGGTATTTCGATCCTGATTGTTAGCATTTGAGTATTTTTTTTTGTTTTGTATCGAAAATTGGGGATATTGCTCACTGTGATGCATATGCACATAGTGTTTGGGCAGTTTTGTTTTGAGGAGACTCTTATGGAGATTTTGGAAACAACCACCCTCTCACGCTAATCAAGAGCAATTTCCTTCAGCGTCAGCGTGCAGAAATTTCACGGGACACAATCCCACGAGATTATTTTCTGAAACCAGTTCATGATCATCCATCGCACTAATTACAATTTTCCAATACATATATTTGAATACTCATTCACAAGAGAGGATGCCCAGCTCACTTTTCTCGACATTTGAATAAGACTATAAGTATTGTGAAAATATGAATAAATACTCATTTTCCAGAGCGTATTTTGCTTCTGAATTCATTTTGCTATGCATTTGAAATAAGAGTACGCTCCTATGAAGCCCCGAGTCTACAACAAAAAGTCTCATGGCACAAAAGACTCTGAAATCACACAACTCTAATGATCGGCTGATGATCAATCCACAATTTCTGGGCAGGAAATCAACCCCTTTTCATCTTGAATCATTGATAACGTAGTCTTTTTTTCTGTCGTGATAACATTTCAAATAATTCTCGCAGTGTTAATTGACAAATTTACAAGGCCTTTGTATCAGTTCAATTTTTTTTATGACACACCCCATCCAGATATTGTGGCCCTTCAAAACAATATCTCACATAAGATCGTTGCAATCCTTGAAAAGCAGTTCTCTTTAACAAATCTGTATTGACATTTTTTTTAAACATGTGAAAATTAAAAATGTTGCAAGTAGTTGCTTCAACTTTATTATTTTTAAGTAATTGAACATATGATTTAAGATGTTTCAGACTAGTACTAATCCCGTTTTAGTTGTTAATTTCAATCTAAAGATGTTTCAGACTAGTACCAATCCTGTTCCAGTTGTTAATCCCAATCCAAAGAGGTAAACATATACACCTCCATAAACTTTAGTAGTCATCCATAAAAAAAAAAAACATCTCCCATCTTAGATTCTTCAAATAACACAGACTATCCATGGAATGCACAAAACATAAGTACTCCATCCACACACTTTAGCCGTTATCCCAAAGTTCCTCGCTCGCCAGCGTCGAGTAGTTGCTTCTCTGTTGTTGCATGAAGGATTTCGTTGTCAATGCCCTAGTAATCCGGGGTCTCCCCTCTCCTATGCGAAAACGCAAAACCAGAGACAGCGATACTTTTCGGCCAACAATGTTCTGTACAGCTTAAAACGCATGGTATGTTTTATCGCCTTGGTACTATATACATTTAAGTCATCTATGTCCAACTGATGATGTCCTAATATTCCTTACAAAGATGTATGAATCTTTTTCTCTCTTTATCAGTACACTAAGCTCCCCACATGGATCAAATTCGGTTTTTGTTCACTCCCAATATTGATAGGGAAAGTGTCTTGGGTTTTTCAGCCTGGAGGTTCATTAAAACTATATTTTCTCTTAAAGGATCTCCTAATTGAGTGAAAAACACGTCTAGTTACAGTAATCATCTTAGTATTTTATTGTCTCTCAGTTAGAGCACATTCATACATGTCTAGTTCCAGTGATCATCTTAGCATTTTAGTCTTTCAATGGGAGCACATCAATATGGTCTTCCCTTAATTCATCTAGTGAATCGCTCTTGATATAATTTACCTATCAAATTTCCTCTTCTTGGGAACGCAGCTTCGAACCACAGTAATATTTAATTAAGTTGAAGAAAAATGTAGGCAACTAATTACAATTAACTTGGGAATTGCAACAAATACCAAGCTTGACATAATGTTGCAATAACTAATTGCAACATTTATCAATTAGATTTGATGTTTTTCAATTTGATAATGGCATAAAGGAGTTGTGGGATTGGTCTTGCCTTCATGCCCGCCACCCATAGATTAATTGGGTTGGGCAAAAAAATATTTAGAATGCGTTTCACACACTTACTTCCTGTGTTACATAAGTCAAAGCAAGGTCCTCATTCATTCATGCAAAAGGTGAAGCAATTTGGGTAAAGGACTTCCATGGGGCATTTAAGGACAATGGAGATAGTGTAACACTTAGCTACTGGCCTTTTAATCCTTATGTATATTGTATCCTAACTACTTCATTAAGTAGTCCGTTAGGTCAATAGTTTGGGAAAGCCTATTTTCTTCTGTCAATGATATGCCTAATGTTAAGTGTACACTAGGTACTTTAGTTACTTGACTAAAGGAACGAAGTCGCTCACCCATCCTTTAGGTGAGCAAGGGTTAACACTAGAAACCATATGGGTTATAGGGGTATTAGCACATCAGAGGGTCTTCACTCAATGAAACTATGCCATAGAGCCTTCATCCATGGAATATTAAAGAATACCCCTAATTTCACTAGATATTGATAAATACCTACCAAATTCCTTTTGTTGAGCCCCCCTCCCAATACATATTTCCAATTAAAAAAGCCCTATTTTTATGAGATAAATTCTTTAATTTTACTAGATACCATTTTTATAAGCCCCCATACCCTACTCCCCACCCCCCAATACCTACAATATATTGACCTTATTTTTCACAATTAAAAACCCCCCTTTATGAATGAATGTTATAAGATATTGGTCAACAAGGTGAATCCCTATGTAGCACATGGACCACATGGATTATTAGCATGGGATCCATAATGGTTATTAACACTAACATCATAAGGGTTATGGGGGCTATAGTCTTCATTAGCACGCAAACTATAACATATTTTAACACATGAACAATAGGGGTTATAAAGTTTCTTTCCTGAGGAGACCATATGGGTTAAATGGATTGTAGGAGTCATTAACTCATTAGCACATGGAATATATGGGTTGTAAGAATTACTAGCATGAGGACCATACAGGTTATTGGCATAGAGTTTATAGTTGTTATAAGTGTTATTGTGATAGGGGCCATAAGGTTATTAATACGTAAACAATTTGTTACAGGGGCTATTAACATGAGGACCATGAGGGTTCTAATGATTATAAGTACATGGACCATATGTCTTATTAGCACATGGATGATATGTTTAGGAGTTATAAGGGTTATTAGCACAAAGGCTATATAGTTACAATCATTATAAGGTTTATTAGCAACAAGACCACAAGGGTTATTAATACAGATAACATAGATGTTATTAACACAGGGACCATATGAGCTATATAGTTTAGACAAATTATAAGCATTGGATCCATAAGCAATACATGGACAAATTATAAGCATTGGGCCCATAAGGGTTAGTTTAGACAAATTGTAAGTATTGGGTTCATATGGGTTATGGGGACTATAAGGGTTATTAGTACTAGGACCATGGCAATTAAAAATCTTATCATCTTGGGGATCATTGCAATTATAGGGGTTATTAGTGTGAAAAACATAGGGTTTACTAAATACGGGGATCGTGAGGGTTATAAGGGATATAAGGTTATTAACATGGAGGGTATTAGAATGGATATATAAGGGTTATAAGGGATTAAATTAGCATAATGACCATAGGAGCTTAATAGATTACAATAGTTATAGAGGTTACTAGCATAATGACCACATGGTTTATTAGTACATGGAGTATGGGGTCTATTAACATTGAGACCTTACAATTTATATAGATTAAATTGTTCTTGTGATGAGAACCACAAGGGTTATTAACAAGGGGACCATAGGGGTTGTAGGAATTATTATTATGAAGGTCATCGAGGTCATAAGGGTGATAAAGATTACTAGCACATGGGCCATAACAATTATTAGCATGAGAACCATAGGGATTATAGGCATTATCAACACATGAACCATAAGATTTATATTGGTTATTAGCATGAGATTTATAGATATTATAGGGGTTATGGGTTTTATTATCACAATGACCATAAGGATTATTAACAAGGGGATCATACAAGTTATTAACAAAGGCATCATAGATGTTATAAGGTTGTTAGAACATGTACCATGGGAGTTATAGGGGTTATTAACACAAGGACAATAAATGTTTTAAGAGTTATTAGCACAAGTACCATATAGTTGATAGAGATTGTCAATACAAGGACCATATGAGCTATTAACACAGAGAGCATAAGGTTTGCAATGGTTATTAACATAAGGACCATAAGAGTTATGGGGATTATTAACACAAGGATCATAATGGTTATAAGGATTGTTAGCATGATGAGCATAGGGTTTATAGGGTTAATGCAGCATGAGGACTAAGATGGTTCTTAACAATGGAGCCATGTGGGTTACAATTATTATTAACATGAGGACCATAAGGGTTGGAGAGGGTCTTAGGACATTGACATTAGGGGTTACTAGTATGAGATCACATGGGTTATTAGCACAAGGACAATATGAGTTATTAATACACTTGGCATAGTTGTTATAGGGGTTATTAATATGGGGACCATATGGGTTATAAAGGGTACTACGTCCATATTTGTTATTAGTACATAAACCATAGGGGTTATAAAGGGTATGGGGTTCATATTTTTTATTAGTACATGAACCATAGAGGTTATTTAGGTTATTAACATGGAGACCACATGAGTTATTAGAATAGGTACCTTGTGGGTTATTAATGCTTGGCTCATAAGGTTTATTAGCACATAGACCATAATTTTTATACATGTCACAAGGATGATAAGCTTTTGGGCGATAGAGAACCATTAGGGTTATTATCACAATGACCATAAGGGTTATTATCATGGGGGGTGGCATAGGCATTGTATGAGTCACAAGGATTGTTACCATAAAAACCATTATGAATAAAATGGTTATTATTAGAGGAACTATTTAATGATTATTAATGCGAGGAACACATGGTTTATAGGAATTAGAGGGGTTATTAGCATTGATACTTTAAGGGTTATCAACACAATGATCGTGGAGATTATAGGGGTTACTAACAAAAGGATTATAGGGTTTATAGAGGTTAGTGGCATGAGTACCATGAGGATTACATGGGCTAAACATTGTATTGCATGATGATCATTAAGGATTACTAGCATGGGAATCATAAGGGTTATTAGCATAATACCGATAGGGTTTAAAGTTGTTATTAATGCAGGAACAACATGGATTATATGACTTATAGGCATGATTAGCATGGGAACCATAGGTATTATTAACACAAGGATCACATGAGTTAAATAGGTTATACTTCTATGAGCATGGAGGCCATAAAGGTGAAAGGTGTTATTAGCATGGGGATTATATGGGTTAAATAATTTATTAGCATCGGGACCATAAAAGTTATTAGGTTTATAACACATTTATAGTTAGCTAGGCCATACATATCAAAGGGATTATTAGCATGAGCTAATAAGGATTTTGAATAGGAACCACAAGGTTTATAGTGGTTATTAGCACATGGACCATAAAAGTTATAAGGAGGCCACAGGGGTGATAATGATTATTCACATGATGACCATAGTGTTTTATTGCATTGAATAAACAATGTATAATAGCTATAGGGATTTTAATTAATGGGGTCATAGGGATAATAAGGGTTATTAGCATGTGCACTATATGATTTTGAGCAAGGATGATAATGATATTAAGAGTTATCAACATGGGGACCATAATATCTTTAATGCAAAGAACATAGTTGTTATAAAGGTTATTAGCACGAGCATCATAATGGTTATATGGGTTATACGGGTGTTTAGCACAAAGACCAATGATAATGTGTTTTTTGCATGGAGATCATTGGGGTTATAATAGTTATTTGCATGAGAAAACAAGTTTTATAGGAATTATTAGCATGGAGGACTATAGGGGTTATTAGTGCATGGTCCATAGGATTTATCAATACGTGTACCATAGGAGTATCATAGGGGTATTTAGCATTAGGATTATAAGGGTTATATAGGTTACAACCATTGTAGATTAAATGAGTTATTAGGGTTGTTAGCATAGGGTGTGGGTTATTAGTGTGAAAACATGGGACATAAGAAACATAGAGGTTTTTTGCTTAGGGACCATACATGATATATGACTCAAAGGGGTTAATAACATGGGGATCTTAGAAGTTGTTCACGTAAGGAACTTGAGGTTTAGTAACATAGAGAAGATGGGGCCTATAGGATGTGTTAACATGAGTATCTTATGGGTTATACATATTATTAGCACGTGGACTACATGGGCTATTAGCATAGGGATATTAAGGTTATAAGTTTTATTTGCACAAGTATCATGGGAGTTATAAGGGTTATTAACATATGGATAGTATGGGTTATTAGCAAGGGGACCATTGGGTGATAAGGATGAGAACCATAAGGGTGAAATCGGTTGTTACCATGGGGACAATAAGGATGAATTTGGTTGTTACTGTGGGGACCATGGGGATTATATGTGTTATATGATTTGTTTGGAGAAGGACCATATGGCTTATTAACAAGGGAACACAAGTGTTAGAGAGGTTATTAATACATGAACCATATGAGTTATAAGGGTTATTAGCATAGGGACTAAGGCTCATAAGGCTCATTATCATATAGATCATAGATGTTATATGGGTTATTAATGTAGAGTTGCAAAGTTTATTAGCATAGGCCTCATAAGGTTTATAAGGGTTACTAGGACAAGTACCATAGGAGTTACGAACATAAAGAACCAAGGATTTATAGTTGTTATAGGTTTTTTTATCATTGGGACCACAAGGGTTTATAGGGGTTATTATCACATGGGTCATATGGGTTATAATAGTAATAGAGGTTATTGACACCTCAACATTAAGATTATATGTGATACTAACACATGTACTGTAATGGGTATTAATAGAGGGGCCATATGGGTTATAGGGGTTATTAGCATGAGGACTATATGAGTTACAAAAATATGGATGATGGGGTTCATCGGAATTGGGCGGTTATTAGCATATGGACCATAAGGGTTATAGGGGCTATAGTAATTATATCCATGAGAACTAAGTGGGTCATTGATATCCATACCATAACAATTACAAGGCTATAAGGGTTATTAGAATGATGACCATAAGGGTTAAAAATGTTTCTAGAAGTTATTATCATGACGACCATAAGGGTCATTAACACGAGGATCATAGTGGTTATAAGGGTTATAGGGAATATTAACACAAAGACTATAGAGGTGTAAGGGTTATAAGGGCTATTAGCACATGAACCATAGGGTTTATTAGCACAAGGACCATAGGGTGCCTTATAGGGGTTATTAACACAAGAACCATAGGGGTTATAAACATTATTGGGACATGAACTGTAGGGGTTGTTAGCATGACCGTAAGGTTATAGGGATACGAATATATGAACCATAGGGGTGATATAGGTTATATTAGTTATAAGAAAGGGATCAACCAATGTTAGTAAGTCATAAATGATGGGGAGTATAAGGTTTATTACTACAAAAACCATAGGGGTCATATGGATTTTAAGGGTTGTTGGCATGGGGGATTAAACATTATTGGCACATGGATTGTATGGGGTCATTAGCCTAGAACCATAGATATTATTAGCATGAAGACCATATAGGACCTTATAATGTTTATAGGGGTTATTAGCATAAGAACTGTATGGGTTATTAGCATAAGAACCGTATGGGTTATTAGCATAGGGATAATATTAATGAGGGGAAAATATGAGTTATATAGCTTACTCGCACATGGATCATATGGATTATTAACACAAACCATAAGGGATATATAGTTTATTGATCTTATTTTGAGATAACCATAAGGGTTATATGGGTTGCAAGGGTTACTAACATGATGACCATTGGGGTTATACTGGTTGAAGCAATTATTAACACATGGATCATAGGGTTTATAGGATTTATAGATGATATTAACAAAGGAATTGATTGGGGTTATAGGCATGATTAACAGAGTGTGTCTTGCAGAGGCTAAATGAGTTATTAGCAAAAATACCATATGGGTTATAGGGGATATTAGCATGTAGAACATAGTTGTTATAGTTGGTATTTTCATGAGGAACATATCGATTATTATTATCTTGGATCCACCTTAACCTAGATCTATCAAGCACAGTGAAGGATCAAATCCTTTGAAGTGCAAATGTTTCAATCATTTAAAATGGATCTACGATGGTTATAGCCTAAAGAACCAAGAGATCAAGAACTCGGAACTTATGGAGATATAGATATATAGGAATAAATGTTTTTATTCTTGTACAGATAATATCTCTTTTTATATAATATTATTTGTATATATGTGTTAATTCGTCCCTCTTTCTTTTTATATATCTATATAACATCTTTTATATATGTAAATTTCATATATATATATATATATATAATTTTATTATTATTTGTATCTAGATTTGATCAACATATGATATTATTACTCTTATTTGTTATAAGTATCATAATCTTATTTTCAAGGCCAACATATGGTGACGTCAATGTTGCCCAGTGACAACATCTCTCAGTTTTTGGTTATAGAAGCACCTTTCAATGCAATCATAGGGGTTATATGGCACCTACTATAGGATTTATAAGGTTATTAACACATATTAAACCATAGGAGGTATTAACACATAGAACATATATGTTATTAACACATGGACCACAAGGGTTATAAGGGCTATCATGATTATTGACATGATGACCATAAAGGTTTTAATGGTTGTGGGGGTTATTAGTACGAGGACAGTATGGGTTATGGGTACAATACCCATAACAATTATAGAGGTTATATAGGTTATTAGTACAATATTTCATTAAAATTGGAAAAAAAAATATTCAAAGGACATCATCAAATTGAGTTTTGTGGTTAGTTTGAAATTCTAGATCCATCATTTAATTCCAAATTTAATTAAATATGTGTCATGGACCATAGAGCTTATAGGGGTTATTAGTATAGGAACCATATGACTTATAAGGATTATAAGGACTATTACAATTGTGACCATAGGGCTTATAAGGATTATAAGGAACTTAAGTATGGTGGACATGGGGCTTATAGAGGTTGTATGGGTTATTGATAACGGGACCATATGAGTAACAAGGGTTAATAGGAGCACATGAACCATAGGGAACCTTATAAGGGTTATTAAAACATGGACCATAATCATTATATGGGTTATATGGGGTTTATTAGCACGAGAACCAAACACATAGTAGGGCTTATAAGGATTAATACCACATGGACCATATTGGTTATATGGGTTATAAGGATTATTAACATGGGAACCATAAGGGTTATTAGTAAAGGATAGTAAGGGTGATAAATGTGTATATCATAATAACACACAAATTATAGGGGTTTTGATAGTTATGGGGGTTATTAGCACATTGACCATAGGGAATAGAAGGGTTGTGGGAGTTATCAACATGGAGACCATATTTTTTATTAACATAATGACCATAACGGTTATAAGAGTTATAGGGGATACCGATAGATGGATAATAGACATTGTAGGAGTTATTACCAATAGGAAAACATGAGTTATAGGGGTTAATAGCATGGATCCTCTAACAATTGTTAGCACATAACCATATAGAGGTCAATAGCATAAAACCTATAATGGTTGTTACACGGTTGTTAGCATATGGCCATATAGGGATTAAAAGCATGGAGCTTATAGTGTTGCTAGGATAGGACCATAGGGGTTATTGAGACATGGATCATATGGCCTATAATGTTACAAGGTTTATTATCACATGGACAATAAAGTTGATTAACATAAGAAACATAAAGGTTATATGGATTTTATTGTTTATTAGCATGAGTAACATATGCACTATAGGGGTTATTATCATGGAGACCATACAAGTTTGTAGCATAGGGACCATGAAAATTATAAGGGTTATCAACACATGGACTCTAATGGTTATATGAGTTATGGGGTTTATTAGTATGAGGATAATAAATATTATGGACATGAGAATCACAGGGTTTATTAACAAGGTGGGTTGTAAGGGATATAGGGTTCCTAGCATGTAGACCATGGGTTTTATTAGTATGGGGATCATAGGGGTTATATAGTCTATGGGGGTTATTAACATAGGGATCATATGGCTTACTAGCATTGGGACTATGAAGTTGATAGGGGTTACTAACATAGGCATGAGCATCAAGGTTATAAAGGTTATTAACATTGGCCATATGGATTATAGAGGTTATAAACATAAGGACCATATGGATTATAGTGTAATTAACACATGGAGCATAGGGATAAAAGTGATTATTAACACATAAGTTGGAGTGTTTATAGGGTTGTTATTACTTGGACAATAGGTGTATGTAGGGCTTATAATGGTTATTAGAACATGGGTTATAGGGGTTATTAGCATGTGACCATTAGATTTATAGGGTCTTTTTCTTGACTACATAGCTATGATAGGGGTTATGAGGGTTATTAAATCCACCACCATATGTGTTTTGTGGGTTATCGGCACATGAAACATATTGGTTATAAAGGATATCAACATGGGGACCATAAGAGTTAAATAGGTTACTAACATAAGAATCATAGGAGTTATAATCTTTATTCACACAAGTCCATATGGGTTATTTGCCAAAGGACCATAAGACACCTATCAAAGTGAGAACAATATGGATTATTATTATGTGGACCATAGGGTTTATAAGAGTTATATGGATTAATACAGCTTGGACCATGGAGGTTATATAGTTATTAGCATGGGGTCATAGGGATTATATGGTTTATTAACATGAGCACTGTTGTGTTCAATATTGTTACATGAATCATAAGGATTATTAACACAAGTATCATAAGGGTCATAGGGGTTATTAACACAATGACCATAGGGGTTATAAGGGTTGTAGGGTTATTATCACAAGGACCATAGCGGTAAGAATGGGGACTATATGGGTTATATGGGTTATTAGCATGGTTATCATCAGGGCATTATGTGATATATAGGGGCTATTAGAGTGATAACCATAGGGATTATTAGGATGGGTACTATAGGGTTTATTAGAATGAATACCATGGGTTTTTCATAGGGATCATTAGAAAAGGAACTATATAGGTTATTAACATAAGGAACAAATGGTTTATAGGGGTTATTTGCATAAGAACCATAGGGTTTACAGAGTCTATTTGCATAAGGGCTACACAAATTATCAATATAAGGACCATAGGAGTTACATGGGTTATGAAAGCTTTTTAGCATGTGGACCATATGTATTATTAGCACAAGGACCATAACGGATTAAGCAATTCCACAAGAGTTATTAACATAAAAAAATTGATATCTAAAGGGTTATTACCATAGAGATCATAATATTAGCATGAGGACCATTTGGGTTATGTGTTATCTAAGGGCTATTAGTAAGAGAACCATAGGGGTTATTAATATGGGAACCATATGATTTATCAGCACGAGTACCATGGGTTTATAGCAATCGTAGGGTTATTAACATAAGTACCATTAGGATATTAACATAAGGACCATATGGTATACAAGGATTTTTTGTATCAAGACCATAAGGTTTACATAGGTTATTTGCATGAGGACCATACAAATAATCAACATAAGGACAATAGGGGTTACATGGGTCATAAGGGGGTTTTAACATGTGGACCCTAGGGATTATTAGCGTGGGGGGCATAAGGGATAAAGTGTCTTAGAGATTTTTCACATTTGCATGTATATTATTCCCCATAGTAAGTGCATTTCCCCTATTATAGGAATGACCCTGACCTAGAATATGAACCATAGAAAAATATACCCAATAAACCAATTACAATAATACCAGTTACAATACCTATCAACCAAAGAAGGATCCTTTCAGTGGTATCAACCATTTCCCTTACTCCCTTTCACATTTTCTTGAGTGGTCACACTACTGTGAAGCCATAAGGGTTATTGACATGCCTCCATAAGGGCATATAAGGGTTATTAGCAAAGAGATTTGTAATTTACATGGATATTCACTAGAACAATTCCTCAAAATAGATCATATAGGTTTTATGTAAATATTTATTATACAGTGTTTACTAAAGATTAAAATTTAATATACAAGCTTAGAGCTCAAAATATTGAATGAAAATAAAAGATGCTAAAACAAATACCACACCATCCAAAACATCATCATCCATAAATACCACACCAAGAACACTGAAATAAAATCATCTAAAACAAATACCACACCATCCATGCCATCTTTAATATATGCATGACTATGTAATGCTATATTTTTTAGTCGAATAAAAAATATACAACATAGAATTCATCTCATGACAAAACATAGGAAAGTTAAATAGTGCATATTTTTTAAACTAAGCAATTGTCTTTGATGGAAGGTGGGAGGAGCCTGTGTTATGACCAAGTTGGGAGCAGAATGGTAGGAGTTTATCAATATCGATCCAATTTTATTCTTAACTCATTATGTATCTCTTACCTGAGAGAATGTCCAAATATTGTCTCCATTCCAACCAAAGAAAAGAGAGAGCTTAATTTGAAAAAAAGAAGTTATATACTATATCGTGAGCAAGTTTTTTGAATTGGGATTTTACATTTCGCTCTGTTGTTGTTGTTAACATCTCTCAATGAATGAATGAGACAAGGAAGATCAATGGATCAAATCAAATCAGTTGTGGGTATGGTAGCATCAACCCAATTAGACACGCCATATTTAGACCAATAGTCTACTTCCCTTGCCTTCATTATTGGGATTGTGTCTTATAACTACCCTACCCATGTTATCGAGTTAAGGTGTAAGTGTAGGATTGATCCATAGTAAATGAAGGTACATAATACATGTAGGAAACTGAACATGTATAAGGGTTGGATTGAGTCACATGGAACCAACAATAGTACAAGAAGATTTAAACCCAGTGAGATACGCCCATCAAAATAAGTGAAGTATAAGCAAGCAATGGGTGGGCATTGGCTTTCTTCTTCAACTAAAACAACAACAAAAACCACAAGCACAATCATGTAACTCGCAAGGAGGATAGTTGTGGGTTAGGGGGAGCCCAAGTGCAAGTGCTAAAGTGAATTTAGAAACTTGTGGAGAATCCATGGAACTCTATGGGAAATTCTTGATCTTTCATGTGTCATAGAATTAATTAGTCTTCAAGTATGAGAACACTAGATTGTGTTGAAATACTAAAACGGGAGGGTGCTTAACTAAATATGATAAGCTCATCTCTGAAAATATATACAAATAATTGAGCATAATGATTGAAACAAGTACAAGAGTATTTAGCCACTATTTAGCTTAATGAGAGGATACACCCTAGGCTGCATCAAATATGATATCCTAAGGCAAGCAACCACATCAATTTCATTTGCAACTGGCAAGATTGTTGATTCAAATGATGTTGGAGGTGCAGGCAAGTATCTTGAATTAAAGAAGTTAAGTTGCATAAAATAAACATTGGAAACAAAGTTTTGAAGCAAGTTATGAACTAAAATAACAACCAAAAATATATTATTGGAATGAGGGGACTTGCTAAGGTTTCTCAAGAATCTAAATTTCAAGGAAAATAAGTTATAGAGTTGTGCTATACTTGTTTGTATATATGTTTTTTTCAACCTTCAATCTTTGTGCATATTCTTTTTTCTAGGAAAAATCTAGTGGGAGAATCTCAAGAATTATTTGCCATATTCATAGATAGCATTTCTAATAACTTTATTAGAGAACTAGACATCAATTGACACAAAACTAATCAATTCTTCAAAAAATTATTAGTCTAACATGTATAATAAATACAAAGTATTATCTATATGTTGTAGTCTAACACATTGTGCATATGTTTTCACATCCATTGTCTTTGTACTAGATGCTTAAGGTGGTTTCTGTGGATTTTCTAACAAACTGTGAATTGAGGAAGTGAAAAAAATAGATTTTTTTTTATTTACATCTATGTTGTGAGATGAAAATGGTTTATAATATAACTTGTGTTAACATCTTTGTTACTCCAAAAGTTGGAATTAGGATGCAAATTTTTGAATTAATATGATAGTCTTCTTTTTCACTTAGGTCATTGGTGGTTTAGGAATTATACCTTTTAAATCATAGAACTTGTGGTTATTATTTATGTGATATTACAAATATCTTAATATAATCTAGTATGCTAGAATTTTGTATAATTTTAATACTCATCTCTTTCCTCTTTTCTTCTATGTAGGTCTTCACTTCTAAGTTATTTTGGTCACTTTGACATAATCATAGAGTTTATTTCTTTCTTTTATCTTTAGATTTTTTATTTGATAGGATCTTTCCTATTTTTTCTCCATAGAAAAAATATTGTGTTTCTTTTGTATTAAAGTGAGCACTTTTTACATGACCGATAGCAGGCTTCATCTATAACTATAGTTTCGAGCATTATGCTTCTATATTCCCCAAAATTATATATGTTCTAATCCTTTAAAAGGATTCTATAAATAAGTTCTACAAAAAATCATTCTTATGATAGATCATGATCATCATCCATATAGGTCTGATGAACTACAGTCCTTATATTTATCATTGATCCTAATTGTAGTCTAATAATCAAAATGGAAAAGGTCATGGGTCGTCTTCAGTAATAGTGTCATTATCACTTTCCCATAAATCTACCATATTCCATTACCAAATTGAAGCCCATTTTTTTATAATTGGTCTGCCATATGATTCATTTCTCTATACACATGCTGGAAAGAGATATATTGGAAATGTCTCACCAATCTATCAACCTCCTCAAAAATAGTTGCCAATAAGATGTTCTTTGGTTTCCATTTGTGTTTCAGCTAGCTGATTACTAAGGAGGAGTCACCACATACCTAAAGGCTACGAATATCCATGGAAATGGCTAGCTATAAGGATTATTTAATAGCCATAAACACCGCCCGATTTTTGGAGCTTGGGTCGGTGGAGGCTGCAAATTTTGTCCATCTACGATCATTTATGAAAATAATACCTCCCACTCTACCTCTAGGAGGATCTCTCGAGCCTCCCCATAAAAAAACACCAAGGATGAGATATGTCCACCTCTTCGTCAAAGATAATCCAAAGAGTTCTATATGTAATAGGATCTTTTCTATTATTTTAACTATATCTTATTTTTTGAAAGTAAATTGAAAAGATTCTTTTAAACCTTAGTGAATGACATCTCTAATAAATATTTGAATGGATGCCTCTAAATATATTTAGTGGATGACATCTTTTTTAAACCTTTAAAGGATGCTTCTAAATATCATTGCATGATATTCTTAATAAAATAAACATAAACATGTGCATTTAATTGAAGAAAAAATGGTTAGGAATAAATCACAATCTCCAATGTATATAGAAGTAGGTCAATTTGTCAACTGGATTTATCTCTAGTGATTGTGACATTGAATGCTGTCCTCCCACCTAAATATATTAATATAATGACTTACAACCCTATTAATGACTAATGTGTATCCATTGATTAATTGGGATTTCAGCCTTAGATAAATGTTTGTATTCGTCATATATAATCTAATTTTAGAAGTATTCTACTTAATGAATTAAATTAAATGGAATAATTACGGAGAAGACGTTATTTTTACGCCGTTAGGCGTTATTTCCCGGGGTCGAGTTTAAGAAAGTACTGTACGATTTCGTCGCCCCTCTGCCAATTTATTTTTAGCCGCATGTCATCTTTCGTTGTTGTCCATTGTCCGATGGTTTTCACGGTGTCGGGTGGTATCCGCTGGTTATTCACTATGTTCGTCCTGCTCACAGTCACATTTACCTGTCATCCGTCCAATGGCTCCCCAAATCACGTGTGTGTAACACGATGGCTCCCCATGTGCTCACACCCAGATATAAATCTCTTGGAAACTCTTCTCTTCACTCTGCCTCTCTGTCTTGTGTTCTCCACGCCGTCTGCACACGTCTTCCAACTGCTCACGGGTGATGCCTACTCCTGGCCCCTTCTAGAATCGTAGAAACTTCTAGGCTAGCGGCCAGACCAATGGATATCGCTTCACCAAACCGGCCTTCTGCTGCGGCCTCCAACGAGAATTTGATCTCCTTTTCAATTTGATATTCATTGGTTTGAGATTGTTGTTCACTATGTTTATTTTGATTGCTAGTGCAGTTTCGAACGAATTTGTTGTTGCGACATACCAGATTGTTGTCCCCCATTGTTCACAGATTAGCCAAGATCCGCAAAGATAATTTTGATGTTATAAGCAATATTTATTGGACTGGCCCCCGAGCAAAACACATCAAACAACGTCGTTTCCACTGGCACAAGCCACCCATCTTGGCGAAGTTTATCGTAGAATTTGTAAAGGGAAACGAATGTATCTCTAGGGTTTCGAGAAATGTAAACGATCTTGCGATTAGAGGAGCAGGACCTAATGAGGGGTGGCAGTCCGTGCAAGGGAAAATCACTGTGCAGCACCCACGGGGAAGCTGAGATCTCGGAGAATTTGGAAACATTGTACTGGTTAATGGCATCGAAGAGCTCCAGTTCCATGGTGGGTACCGAGGCATTGGGACTCTTTTCATCGAGAGCAAGCAGATTAGGGCATGCATGGCACATGGAGACGATGGTGCGAATAAGCGCTTTACTCCATGTCGTTCTCATATTCGTCAGCGAAGTCAAAAAATGTTGTCCGGGCGGGGATGGAATTCCTTTTGCAGGGCCTTCACTCCCGGAATAAATCTGGGATCGATCCAATAATTTTGGTAGAGGTCTTGAGGCATGGAATTTTTTGCATCCGTCTGGTTTTCCAGAACTGTTGCCATCGTCCTTCTAACTGTTGAGAATTTGAATCAAAGGGCTCCCCTAATATTCCTGTAGATGAAGGGTGCTTTTACGAATAGTAACAAAGGTTTTGATAATCTATCAGAAAAATAGGAACTGCAAATACGTGCAAGGCCTGAGACTTGGAAAAGGATTCGGGACAGTTGGGCGTATTTTGGTTAAGCCGAGGATGTTAGATTTGCTTGAAACGTGTGTATATATATGCATAGTTTATAGTTGCATCGCCAGCAGGACAAAGTCATCAGCCTTTTCCACGTGAACGCGTATTGAAGTGACTTCAAAGTTGGAAATTTTCATAAAATCCATTGTGCCAACCTAGATCCTACCAGGAATACCTAAAACGCTTTGGAGAAACTACTCATTATGACTCATTCTATGTTTTTTTATTTAACAATTTATTTATCTACTACTATAACTATATTAATAATAAGAATAATAATAATATGATGGTTGAAATAATTGGACCCTACCCCTAACTATATTATTAATAATAATAATAATAATATGATGGTTGAGATAATTGGACCCTAGCCACATCTCCTACGGCTGATGGTGAATGGAAGTCCATTAAAAGTTACAATCCCCAAGGAAATCCTAGAGATTACCCATATCCTCCAAATCATCTAGTTTTGACTTGCATGTTCCCTTTTGGCTTGAATTAACTCCATGTCGGTGTTCCGCTCCAAATGCTATTAACAACTCTCCTTAGTCATTACCTTCATTGTTGATCATACTACAACATTGACTTATCATACACTGTGGTATTTATTCATGTTGTAGCTCTTCTTGAATGCCATAATGGTTTGGACTAGATTGGGATTTTTCCTTATTGATGGACTAATACTCCCAATTTCTTTCGGTTCTCTCTTTTCCTTGATTATGGTTCACCCACGGAGTTCATTTCTTTGTTCATGTTAGGGTTTGGTTTTTACAAGTACCTTTCCGATCTCTGCAACATTCTATAGTCTCTTCCTCTCCACCATTGTATTGTTGTTTTGGTTAATGCACGGACTGTTACTTGTGATGGTTGTTTGATTCATGTTTCTACTTGTTACCAACATAATGATGGGCCCTCTATGCCTTTGTGAGGAACCCCTCAAGTGCACTTGAACTTCCCCTCCATGTTCGGTTCAGGGTTCATGGCATGAAGCCTTAAGAAGATGTCGGTTGCTTTACTATCAGTTGGTCGAGCCCAACCATGTGTGACTTGCTTCACAAGTATAAATTAAAGTTTTGGTTGCTTATGGTTTTATTTGCTTAGTTATTTTGATATTAAAATCTTGTGGTGCTAATCCTCTGTGTGATTTTGTTGACAAGGATAGTTGCGGCTTGACTGTGGGTTGATGAGTTTGCCAAAGCTAGGTGCTTCAGGTTCCAATGATATTTGAATGACATTGATAGTTTTTGGGAGGTTCCTTCTTATTGCTTCTCACTTTCTTGGGTGCAAAAATGGTTGACAGTTACCTTCGTAACGGAAAGAGGTCATTGATTTAAGTCTTCAAAGTATTAAGTATAATTCTTAATAAATGTGGTCATAAGCTTGTGGAAAATAGAAAAAAGTAAAGAGTTCATTGATTTCACACTTTAAAAAAAGTAAAGAGTTCATTGATTTTACATGATTAAGTATAATTCAAGTTAGAACTAAGACTCTGTTTTGGTTCTAGGAGTAGGAAACCTGTAAAAACCTTTACACTATATTCTACCTCGAATGGATATGTATCTACGTGTTGAAGTTGTTTTGTTTAATGATTCTTTAGTTTCACATGAAACATTTGATTAGAATTTGTAGCACTTTTAACGTAGTGATTTTACATTGAGTTTTCAAGAGAACCCACATTAAATCTTTATATAAGTCTATGAACTTTATACTAGAGTCATCAGGAGGACATAAAGATGTCAAATAAGATCAAGAATCTAAAGCAAACTTCTCACCTCAAACTTTAATGCTCACTCTCTTATAAATCTCAAATGAAAATCTAGTTAACCACATAAAATTCTTAAACTTATAGTGACTTTGATCACATGGATTTGATTGGATTTATAAACCCCTCAACACATTGAATTTTATTAAATTGTATATCATTGTTAACAATCTACTCCATACTAAGTTCTAGGGTTAGCACAAAACCATCTTAGCCGCTATCTGATATACACCAAAAAATATAATCTAGGTGAATCTCAATGTTAATGGTTAGTCCCAATGTTCAGGGGTTAGGCATGTAATTAGGTAGGCATACTATGTATGTTCATACTATACTCATTGCTTGATCTCAAAATTTGTTTAATCACAGAGCTAATCTCGTTCAACTTAAATGCATATGCAACTCAAGAAAATTCAGTTGGAGACACAAATAATTGCCTGGCTAATGAAGTGTTTGCAGCTAGCGGTATTACAATAAATAGTTTTGAAAATGTAAAACAAGGGACTCTAATCAAAATGGAATTGACACAAAACTTGTTATTCCCCTATCCTGAATCAAGACTGAATTTTTTTGCTACAAAGGATCAGAATCCAATAGCTCAAACGTCCAATCCAATAAAAATTGTTTATAACATCAAAATTATCTCTGTCGATCTTGGCTAACCTATGAACAATGGGGGACAACAGTCTGGTATGTCGCAGCAGCAGCAAATTCGTTCAAAACTGCACTAGCAATCAAAATAAACATAGTGAACAACAATCTAAAACCAATGAATATTAAATTGAAAAGGAGATCGAATTCTCGTTGGAGGCTGTAACAGAAGGCCAGTTTGGTGAAGCGATATTTACTGGTCTGGCTGTTGTCCCGGAAGTTTCTACGATTCTGGAAGAGGCCAGGAGCAGGCATCACCCGTGAGCAGTTGGACGATGTGTACAGACGGCGTGGAGAACACAAGACAAAGAGGCAGAGTGAATAGAAGAGCTTCCAAGATATTTATATCTGGGTGTGGGCGCATGGGGAGCCATCATGTTACACATACGTGATTTGGGAAGCCATTGGACGGATGACAGGTAAACCCCTCAACACATTGAATTTTATTAAATTGTATATCATTGTTAACAATCTACTCCATACTAAGTTCTAGGATTAGCACAGAACCATCTTAGCCGCTATCTGATATACACCAAAAAATCTAATCTAGCTAAATCTCAATGTCAATGGTTAGTCTCAATGTTCAGGGGTTATGCATGTATTTAGGTAGGCATACTATGTATGTTGATAGATATGCCTCCTCTCAAGTTTGCGACTTTTATGTTACAAGGGATTAGCACTTCCAAACAATTCTCATGGATTAGCACTTCCAAACAATTCTCATGGATTCCAATTTCATAACTGGTGATACCAACAAATATGAATCAGATTAAGTTGCATAGGTGGATAGATAATGCTCCACAAATTCCCACGAACAAAGGGAAGGGTAGGTTACTAGGTTAAGATGCACATGTTCTCCAATTTTCAGCATTCAATTTAGAGTGTATTGGAATGGGTTGGGTTCAAGTATTAGGAATGTTTAGAACTGGTGGATGAAACAAGACACGTTTCAACCCACTGAGTCACATTTCCCTGCAATGATGGGTCACTCGTGTTAATGGCTTGTTGAAGAATGTAATTCCAAATATAACAATGCATTTAAAATGGCAAACATGATTATTTTTCTATGCACAATTTCACACTAACAGACACTAAATTTCACAATGAGTATCTCACACTAACAGTAACCACAACACAAATCCATCAACTAAGATGACTTAATATCACCCATTGAACAAAAAAATGTTGTTTATTCCAATATTTAATAAGTGGGGCAGAGTGGAGGATCCATGGCTGTCACTGAGAACCTACATTCACCACACATGCATAGTTTATGCATATTGCACTATGCATACAATTTACAATTTATCATGTAACTTGCAATGAAATGTGTGAACATCATTGTATTAGGGGTTACAGAGTGTAGATGATCAAGTAATTTAACCCCTTTGCAATGGCTTTGTTGGTCTCTAAATGAGTAGTCTCATACATAGGAATCTCTCTTTGGCAAACATTCATGTCGATTGTTGCCAAATTCTCCATCTCAAATAGGTTAGAGCTTGAAGAGTTGGCATCATCATCGTCTTCGTCTTCCTCTTTGTAGTGTTGGTCAAGATCCTTAATTAATACAACATCCGTAAAGTTGTTTGCTTTTTGATACTTTCCAATTTTGTTCTTAGATGTTGTTGTTGTTGAATGGTTGTCCTCCTCAAGAATTTGAAGCTTCAATTATTTACTAACCAATGGAATCTTGTAGGCATCTGTAGATGGATGTGATTGTGGATAATAAGGAGGATTTCGACTCGGGGATGCATTTTCCATTCTGCGGAGACACTTCTCCTCACAGGGGTGAGATTCCTCTTTCAAAAGTACAATTGTTGGGTAGAATGTTACATACCTTTTTACGCCATTATTGTTCTTCAGCCCTCTAGATGATTTACTCAAACATGACTTGGATTGGAGGTGGAGGTGGGTTTTCTCCTAGAATAAAAATATGAATTCAAGTCACCAACAGAAGAAGATGTCGAAATATTTGGATTGTTGGTACCACCAGCCATGAAAAGACAATTCAGAAGACTTGTGAGCATACTGCCATGAGAGATTGGGTGCTTTGGCTTCTTGGAATCCTTACAAATTTTGGACTTTGACTTAATCTTAGCATGCTCTGTAGGGATGAAAGATTTCATGGTAGATCGAAAATACCGATCTCTAACCAATGATTTTCCATGTAAATATCGATCATCAACAACCCATTTCCATGCTCCTCCTTCACGATAAGGATTCCACATCTGAAGATAAATATGAGCAGTTGGAGGTGGAATCGTGTGTATAATCAGAAGAGCAGGATACTGCGGAAGACAGAGACTGAAAGGAAAGATGAAATTCTCTGCGCTTGCTATATGCAACCTTTCTTTCAATGTGTTGCAATCATCTGCAATTGAACATTGTGTTCTTTAGAACTCAAGGAATTGAACCCTACTTGTGTTGCAATCAATTTTTCAATGAAACATTATCTATAATTCCTTCCTAGTCTTCCTAAATTCATTTATTAAATAATACATAGTCGAACTCAAATGACCTAGGAATTAATAGGATTGCAACATCACAATGCAATTAACCAAAAAAATACAACCACTTATACATGCACAAAATGACCATTTCACGGCGTGATAACCCAATGCACAAATTAAGCATTCGCACGCATACTTCTTGCAGCTAATTACTTTTTTCCAGCAAAGAATGATGGAAAATGATCAAGCATTGTTCATATTAATCATAGAAACATTTATCTGTTATGCAAGTTCATCCAAGAAAGGGGTTGTGCGTTAGCTATTTTCCACCTATCCTTAGGTATTCAATGTGAATACTACCCTCAAGACAACTATGAGGACACCAAGGAAAAGGAATCAATCCCATAGTTTCCGACCCTAACCAAGAAACAACACTTTATATTTGCACTACTTAACATTAGGGAAAAACATACCCCCTTCTTCTGAGACATACGAAGGGCAAGGGGCTAATCACAAGCACCATTTCTCTTGCAAAGCAAAGTTGTCAAGGAGCATTATGGAACACACAACAACGAAACTATCAAGGAATATTATGTGTATCATAATCGCAAAACATTAAAGCTACTCCAGTTTTATATCTCATTCGTTAAAGCTAGGCAATTGTAAATAGAACACACAGCAGGAACATTTTTTAGTATTAATAACAGAAAATAGAAAGAGTTTAATAATATAAAATACAAATAATTTGCCTTTCGATAGATGTCAGAGTGCAGAACTTAAAGAAGGTTGATATGCTAAATTGAGCTTAAAGATATTTACATTAGAAAGAAAAATTATGTCTGTTCACATTTTTTGTACTTATTGTGGTTTTCTTTGCAACTTTTGAGTGTGGTTTGTACGTTGTTTGGTGTTACGGTCCCTAGCCATACCTCAAATTTTCGAGGCTTTATTTGTGATGTACAGAGAATTATTATTGTAAGTGCAACATCTGAACCTTCCAAACATACATATGCATCCCCTTTGTTTCATGGAATAGTATTATTTGTCGTTAGATATTGGTTGAAAAAAAATTGTTTAGACCTTTTGGATCTACGGTTGTCTGAAATTCAAATTCAATGTTGTCTGAAATTCATAGTATATAATATATATTATAGATGATATTTAATAAGGTTGTCAGGGATGTTTTAGGCCTTTTGGATCTGAGTTTTTCTTAAAATCCTAGTGTATACTATAGATGATAATTTAACAAGGTGTCAATGTTGTTGAGTAGGGAGTTCTATTGCATAATTTGTATATATATGTATGATATATACTAATATAAGCTCATGATATATACAAAGAGGAGATTCATCTTTTTCTTGTAATTGTTTGGGTTTGCTTTATCTTTTTTGTTTTATTAATTTTGTTTCATGTCTGATTTTTTGGTTAATTTTTTTACATTTTTTATTTTCAGATAGTTCGGTTCATAAGGACTTTTTTTCCTATAGTTTTTTTTGTTTGTTTAACACTATCACGAGGATAGTTGGCTTAGTTATTGACTCATAACAAGGCATGAGATCTCAAGGATTGCTGACCTTGTCACATTCAAAGCACAATTAACTTTTTTTTTAATAATATTACAAGATCATTGGATTTAAAAAAAACATGAATTGAGTGAAAGTTCCAGCTTGCTTGTGTTGTTTGGAGAAGAAAACAATGGAGAGAGAGTGAACAAATGTATACCATCTATTCAACTTGCATATCCAATCATAACATTTTATATGTGTATATGTCTTTTCTTTGTGTCTATATATAGAGTGTAAAAATATCAACCATATATATATATAACAATCTATATGTAATATGTCTTTACTTTATATGTATATAAAGTGGACTTTCTAGGTTGTGTTGTTTTTCTAGATGAGACATGACTTTATCAAAACCATGCCAAAGTTCATAGGTAGGTTGACATTGAAAAGTTACATAAAATAATGAAACAAACAGGGGTATTAAAAAAAATCACTAAGTTGCAATTGGATTGAAGCCCAACTTTATAACTATTGCACGCATTCTCCTTGAATATGCCAACCTAGCAATCCCACAACATAGTAAGGAAATCCATGCTTATATAAACTATGTATTAAGGACTATGATACATAGTCTAATCAACTCTTTTCAACAACTAAGATCATGACATTTCTACCTTTATTCTATGCATTGTGTGTATTATAATATTAACACACAAGACTCATAGGCCCCTCTTAAAACATAATGTAAATTTCCTATTAGGGGAAAATGATGATTATGTTAATATATGAGAAAACATAATACAATGATAGAGTACAAGTAAAAAAGAACTCATTTCTCCCTAAAGGACAATAGGATTGCCCCTAGGTTAGATGGAACCCTTCTATCAAAATCTCTCACATCTCTCCTAATGAAAGTGTTTTTGAGTGTGGATGATAATAAAAGAAGAATGGTTTATTGGGTAGATCACTTGCCTAAAATTTACTACAATGACAAGCTTGATAGATAGACACGTTTTCTTAAAAATTCAACGAGGTTAGAAATATAAAGGATGAATAGTTCTAACAAGAATTAAATCAATTTTATCTTCCCATTTTCAACCATTTAACCCTCTAACAGCAACATGTCGGCGTATTATTACACCTTTTTGGAGCAATCGCTAGTTTAAGACGTTATTTAAAGGGCCGGTTTCTCAAGCCACTTCGTCGTCTGTCGACTGCTAATGAATGAGGAGCCGCCCCCTATAAATTTGTACTTTTTTGGAAATCTGGGTGTGAGCCATTGTAACGCTGACTATTATACCCAGTTCACCAAAACGTAATGGTCTTCAATGAAATTCCCCGTAGTCGCTGAAAAGCCATGCTCTGCACATCGATTTTATGTGATATTAAACGGCTTCTGTGGTCTCGACAAACCAGCCAACGTTATGGAGGAAATTTCAAAACCCCAATCAGGTATTCAAAACCCCAATGACCATGGGATGCACGAAGCTATAGCCGGTCAACGGTCTGTCAGCTACACCTACCAATTCCAGGAGATAAACGAATTTGTAGTGGGTTTGAATAATCCTGTCAATGCTGTCAAAAAATTCTATTTTGGATTGGTGTTAATATTTTTGGAGTAATAGTGTATTTAACACCGTGGAAGCATCCTTGGTGCAAAATCCGTGAATTAATTGATGAAATGTAGGGAAATAATAGGTACTCGGTCTCGTCCCTCAAATTTGGCAATATTCTCAGAAACCCCAAACACGTGCTGCTTCAAGGTGAACAACTCTGGGCGTTGGTGCTTCAGAAACTAATGACTCGGATGCAAATTACCAGGATGTTGGTTTTTTATGTACTTATGTCTTCGGTTTAACTAGGGCTCGATCTCGAATTGGAACTTGAACCATAGTAGCATAATTCGAGTACGAATACGGATACGATTCGATACGAAAAAAATACGTAATGAAAATATCTAGTACGAATAAAATACCGAAGTAGCTTGCTTATATATAATAATTTTAATCAAATATTCACAAATATACCATAAATATACATACACATTTATATAATAAAATTTAACATGTATTTAAAAAAATATATAAAATCTCAACAATCTTAGATATGGAAGTGTGAGAGACTAAAACTACTTATTTATAGTTATTTTAATAATAAAGCATGAAATTGAATGGTATTTTTGTTTATAGTGTTTAAATAATTAATGGTTTTTTTCTTTTTTTAAATTGGTTTTCAAAATTTAATTCTCCACTAATAATCCGTATTCATATTACATCTACATTGAATATTCGATGAATTCGAATTTATTCGGAATTTCAGTACACGAAATACCAATACAGCTGAATTATGTTACTATGACTTGAACGAACTATAGAATTGGATCTGTATATGTTACCAGGTATTTTGTTACTGATCGGATTGGGTAAACTCTTATAGTTGGTTTCAGGTAAACCGCATCTGGATCCTGGACTAAGGGCTCTGGAACTTGGTCTTTACCAGGCGGATATGCTTATACCGGGTAAACAATCTCCACTGGATCCGCTGCTCAAACTCACTCTTTGTGTCATACTATCCAAACGAAGAAAAAGGCCCGGAATCCTTCGGAATGCTTGCTAACGTGAACTTGTTCAACTTAATCCTCGTTTGCCACATTTTATTGAAGTATTTATTTTTAACTTAATCCGTGAAAAGAAGTTAGAAATAGGAATATGTATTTTTAACTAAACTGTCGAATGTTAAAGTGCCTCAACTCAATAATGGACAAATTACATGTATATTTTAGATTTCTATCTCAATATAAAATATAAGAATATTTTTATGAAAAAATAAATTTACTCAGTCACTACTATAAAAAAATATAAGAATATTTTTATGAAAAAATAAATTTATTCAGTCACTACTATAAAAAATATAAGAATATTTTTATAAAAAAATAAATTTACTCAGCCACTACTAAAAAAATTGATGTGAGACAATTAAAATTAAAGTATCATACACACATACTTATAAACGTTTTAATGAAATAACTTAAATTCTAAAGATAAGTTATTCACATATTTTCTTTTATAAATAGTGGTATTAATAAATTTCCAATGATTGACATGAATATCAAATTATAACTTGTTGCTCAATGTCACATATACTAATCCCTAATCCCATTTATTGAACCCAAAAAGATGATCAAAACAAAATTTCAATGGGTTTTTTATTCGTCTCAGCTTTTCCAATTCCTTATTGCATCTTTCCTCTTTCTAATTTTTATTAAGTCCTCACCATGCCTCAAAACAGGTTCTGATCACTAACATTCCCATCTTCTTATTCAAAATATTTTTTCTTGAAACTTTGAATTTTTTTCTTCTGCAACACTTAGAAACCATTGCTTAGAAGATTCGAGCAAATCTCTATAAATGGATGTTATATTTACAACAATGCCCATATAACCAGAGATGCAATTTACTAAAAAGTGGAAGAAGAGAACTGTCCCTACAATTGTCCGTGTCTGGCCGCAATTTACTTCAATTCTAGCCAAAACTTCTAATGCCTTTCTTGAATTCTCTTGAATGAACTGTTATTATATAAGCCCTTTCATTCCTTCGCTATAGACACGGGCCTTACAAAACATGACATTTTGTCAAACTGGGAGAGCATACACAATACTTACTATGCATGGAATGTTGATCGCATCCTTGCACCCACTCCCAATGAAACAACATCTGGAGATGAGTATACCAATCATAACTGACATCCCAACATGGAGATGAATGAATAACAAGTTTTGTCAAGATTAGTTCCTACAGGAAATAGCCACATTAATGAGCTTGACATGATTGGCCTCCGATATTTTGCCATCAACCATACATGGAATCCTCTAGAAGTATCACCAAATACATTGGATACTGCACTAAACTACATCGACTACAACCAAAGGAGTGGGGAAGTAATACTAGATAACACTACTTTACCTGCTTCCACAAATACATGAACTCACAGTCAACAACTTGCATTTGACATAGTCCTACAAAATTCACAAGTACAAGGACCTAAAGAACCATTGAGGATGATCATCTAAGGAACTACAGGAACAAGTAAACCTACTTTATAAGAACCATAAAACAGCACTATCTTCTCAAGCAACCTATGGCCATAGCCCACTACTGGTCCTCGCCCCTCTTAGAGTTGCAACATTTAATATACATGCAACCAATATACATGCAACCAATATACATGCAAGGCTTTGAATTCCTATAAAGGACATGACATATTTACATGGACAGGCCTTATCATTGTTCCAAGAAGAGATGAAGCATATTCAATACATTCTCATTGATGAGATGAGCTTAATAAGGCCTAAATTATTCGTGCAGATTGAGAATTTCCTACATGAATGTTTTCCAAAAAAAACTCATTCAGAAACCAGTCAATAATTATTGTCGGTTATTTGGGCCAACTCTCTCGTGTGATGGACAATGCGCAGGTTGTCTGGTTCGTTGGAATTTCTTGCGAACATAGCTTATAAGAACTCGAACCTGTCGGTCCAAAGTACAAATTTTCTAAATTAAAGCTCTATTCTAGGCAATTGACAGAGGCCGCGGGAGCAATTGACAGGGGGAGAGCTGCGATCTAAGCACTACTCATTGCCGAGTTGAGAAGGAGTACAACTCGAATACCCCATGCTAGGCGAGGTGGAAGTGGAGAAGTTGGAGTAGGATCTGTTGCTGGTAGGGATGCGGGTAATTCCTTAGAGAGAAGATTGTATGATACTTCTCTTACAAGTCTGGCTGCATCCAAGATGGGAAGCGAAAAGTCATTTTCCTTGGCAAAGTACTTTAAACATAAACCTTTTTCATCTCTGCAAAAAGTGAAGATATGAAAATTTGTAAAAATATATATTTAATAATATTTTATGTAGTTCTTAAACAGATCCATTGGGTTGGGAGTGTATGTATCTAGATGCAAATGAAACTACATAAAAAGTGGGCACTCTCTCCAATCAGGTGGGGACTCTACCTGCCACTCGTAAGATGTTCACCGAGCCCAAGTTAGTGATATGGTCCCATTGATGCACAAATTCTGTGTATTGTGCCAATCTTATTGGATGAGAGAAAGATCCCATATTGCTTATATGGATAAGTTGCCAAGAGGAGGTAAGGAGTTCTTTTAGCATTAAAGATTTGCTATTAATACCAACTTCATAAACGCGTCTAATATAGCAGCAATGGTGATTAGGTTTGGATATGACAGTTCAGACAAATGACAGGCAGCACAGCAACTATATATAGACAAAGTAGCCCAAACTGGTAATTTAGTTTCTCGTCTTCCTCATTCAATTCGTTGGCCTCACTGTTAGAGTTTGTTTTATTCTGCTCAACCATCTTTAGTCATCAAGTCCGTTCATAATAATTTATCAGTAGCATTGGATCCGCCTTCTACAAAAACAGGAAGAAACATACCCTTTTTTATTCCGCCATGGTGGGCTTGCAACAGGGCTTCCATGTACTCTTTAATGGCTTCCAAACTATGACCCACCACTTGGGGAAGGAGGACAACCAAAGGATTCTCTTCCACCTTAAGAAATTGCAACCTTTCCAAGCGCCCAATAGATTCAGGTAATGCACTTATTTGATTGTAACTGATGTTTAACTCTATGAGAGACGTCAGACCCTCGATTGATTCCGGGAGAGCCACAAGATAGTTAAAATTGCTGCTGAGATACAAGTATTCCAGACTCATCAGGTTCTCGAGATCTTCTGGAAGGCCTCCAAGCCTGTTCACGTGAACATCAAGAAAGCAGAGAGACATCATGTGGGAGGTGGAGTACGGAAGATGAGTGATCTTGTTCGAGATAACACACAACTTTCGAAGGTTCTGCAGTTCGAACCCCAGCCCCTCCACTGTCTATATATGGCTATATATGGCAGTGAGTGGAGAACAATGAACGTCAAGGTTTAATCTTCACAGCAATGCCACATACTACAACATTAGAAGGAATGTAAATTGCAACATCGTTCTCCTTTGAAAGTTATGCAAAGATGAAAGACACTTTATATGTGTCACTTCAATAAAAGCAAGAGGCACACCTTCATTCTCTGTCCCTTTCACACTTAAAATTTCAATCTCCAATCCCTGCAAATGAAAATACCAATGTTGATATCCAATATATTTAGAGCCAAACTTGATCACTACCTAGCTCTTTATTGTTTTACTGACATATACATACTTTTTAGTATGACAAATTAATGTACAATTCATTTACTTGCCATGGATTACATGGGTTTCTATTTATTGTTTATTAGTACTTGCAACAACATTTTCCTTTCAATTTCATTAACTACTATCTCTACCATACATTAGCTAGACTTGCTTTCAAACACATAAAATTATATTGTTTACGTACACACAATTTTTTTTTATTTTACAACATGTTGAAGTTCTTCTCGGCGTTTCATTTCCCCTTGTGCTAGTTATTCAAATGGTTTGGTCAAAATCTGCCGTCTGGTTATCTTCTACTATATGGCAAGCTGGTTAATGTAGTAGGTTGTTCTTTTACTCCCTGCTTGATGGTGCGTATTATAAAACATGTTCATCATTGGCTACAGATTCCAACTTGAGCTGGACAATAGGATTGAAGGAATTTGCACAACCCGTTATTTTAACTTTCTCCGTTCTTGGATCTTCGGGGGCTACATTTTTTCTTGCAGCTGCAATGTTTGGTTTTGTGTTCCAACTGGGTTCTATAGTTGCTGAAAAGGAGCTAAAACTTCGTCAGGTATGATTCATGTCAATGGTATTTTATTCTTTATAGAAGTTTTCCAACGCATTTAGGACATATTTCAGTAAGATTTGAAGGCTTGATTCAGCATTTGAATCGATAAAGGAAAATGTTTCTGTTTTTAATTTGAATATTGATTGCATTAACAACTTTGCAAGTTGGGAGAGGCATTGTTACCTAAGTGTCTTTTGCAATCTGACAGGCAATGTCTATGATGGGACTTTATGATTCAGCCTACTGGTTAACTTGGCTGACTTGGGACTTTTTCCACACACTTTTATCTGTGACTCTATTACTCCTCTTTGGAATGGTGTTTCAGTTCAACTTGTTCCTCCGAAACAGCTTTGCAATTGTGTTCTTTCTCTTCTTTCTCTTTCAGTTCAATCTGGTGAGTGCATGAACACCCAGTCCAAATATTATAAATGGATCCTATATTACTTTGACGTATATCATAGAGGCATGAATAATATATTACTTTGACGTCTATCATAGAGGCATGAATAACAGATACTTGACATACATCATGCAAAAGGTTGGATTCTCCTTCATGCTGTCCACCTTCATGAGCAAATCTTCATCTGCCACCACTGTCGGATTCTTTGTGTACATAATTGGGTTCTTAACTCAGGTTTGGTTTTACCTATGGTTGTTTTTGCTTTATGTTCCTGTCTCATTTTTTTGTAGAATTTCCATAAAGCTAATATTTTGCACAACCGCGCATAATTCATATAATACCAAACACTGATATAAGTATCTTAGTTTTTGTGCAGCTTGTTACAACATCTGGATTTCCATATACAGATCAATATTCTAAGACTTCCCATATCCTCTGGTCCATATTCCCTCCAAATGTCTTTGCTCAAGGCCTAAACTTGCTGGGAGCTGCGACAGATACAGAACAAGGTCAAGGAATCAGCTGGTCTAGTAGATCAAAGTGCCCTTCGGCAGACTCTGGCTGTGTGATTACAATGGTTTGTTCAGCTGCTTTCATCTGTATTATCTCCATTTACCAATTTCTTTTTCTGGTCAAATGATATGTGCATTGTGCATTTGCATATTTTCAAGGTTCGGATTTATATTTAGATAATTTGTACTTACTAAACATTATAGTAGTTTACGATCTCTATGGTAGACAACTGAACCGCTAGGTGAATGGGTTAATGGTTGTCACCCATCTGGCTTTACTGAATTCAAAGACATGACATGAGGGATACACCCTGTTCCCAGGATGATATTTTCCAGTGGCTCACTGCAACATTCTTTCTGTGGTTTATTCTGGCCATCTACTTAGACAATGTGTTGCCAGATGTGAACGGTGTTGGAAAGTCTTGGTTTTACTTTTTGAAGACATCTTATTGGACTGGAAAAGCTAGCAGTCAAGTTGAAGGTAATCAGGAAATTTATTTGTTTTTCCCATCGTAGTGTCCATTTCACTGATGGTATTCTAGTGTGCAGAGAAAATGACACCTATCTCGGATGTGCTTCACTAAAGCATAATTGATTGCTGCAGGCAGTGGTTGTTGTAGCTGTAGAGGGTCTGCTGACTCTGTTCCACCATCAAATGGAAGTAGTCCTGATGATGAAGATGTTGCCACAGAGGAATCATTAGTCAGACTGCATGTAACTGAGAATAAGATGGATCCAAATGTTGCTGTCCAAGTCCGTGGCCTTATCAAGACATTCCCTGGTATAAGAAGTATGGTTGGTTGCTGCAAATGCAGAAAAAGGCCTGCTCATCATGCTGTAAAGGTACATAACACACAAGCGAGGCATTAAATGTTTTGTGACTTATTCTCGACTTCCTTACATGACTGAGCTGCATAGAATTGAGCATTGATGGAAAAATACGTATGCCTTTTCTGATTAGATTTTGTATTCTTCATCCTCTCTATCTGACCAAATTTTAGGGCTTGTGGATAAACATTGAGAAAGATAACCTATTCTGTCTCCTTGGACACAATGGAGCTGGGAAAACGACTACAATCAACTGCCTGACTGGAATTACTCCAATCACAGCTGGTGACGGTAATTTGCTCTTACCAGATACTTTCCCCTGAGCTTTACTTTCATTTTATCACCATGGATTACACACCAAATTTTATTGAGTGTAGCTTGCAAAGGATATGGTCAGTCTCATCTGATCCGTGTCATAAATTATCATCAGAATGTTCTGGTCTGTTATCTTGCTCTGAAAATGCTTAATATTATTTCTTGGTGCATAATAACTATTTGAAGTTCTCATCATAAGAGTAAAAGTATTGCGCATTGAATCCAGTCTCTAGTCAGAAAGTTGAACATCATATTTTCCCATGCTTGCATTTGAGTTCCACTTATTGGTATGCCTGGCTTAAACATTCATCTGAGTCTTGTTGATGTATCGGTTGATCCATTACAGCACTGATCTATGGGCATTCTATCAAAAGCACAAGTGGAATGTCCGACATCCGAAGTCTAATTGGAGTCTGTCCTCAGGTACAGTCCTCTCTTAGTAACATCAAAGTAAATGAGATTCAGACTTACCTAAAGATCTTATATATTTGTATTGACCTTCATATATTTCTGCATAGTCACTACAATATGAAGTATTATAATTCGCATTAGTCTGCAGTTCGATATTCTGTGGGATGCTCTATCAGCTCAAGACCATTTATATCTATTTGCTAGCATCAAAGGCGTAACAAGATCTGCCATTAAATCTGTATGTTCTTACTGACTTTGGCTTTCTTGAAAATTATAGTTTCCTGCTTCCTATTCTTGCAATTGATTGCTTGTCACTGTGGCTCCAATGTTGAATCCTTTACAAAATCACCATGCACATGATGCGGAAAATTTGGTTCTTAATATGCAGGATGCAAAAAACTTGTTATCAGGAGTAAAGCTATTAGAAGCAGCTCATATCCGGGCCGGCAACTACAGTGGAGGAATGAAGCGCCGCCTTAGTGTGGCAATAGCTCTTATAGGAGATCCTAAACTGGTTTTCTTTGATGAACCGGTATTTCCAATCATATTCCACTCTGTTTACATCTGTAAAACATTAGTTGAATTCTCTGAATTTGTTTCTTAACTAAACTATGGATTTTTTCCTAGACTTCTCATATGTGCAGATCTATAAAGCAATTGTGCACAATTTTTTATTCTATTGCAAATTAACAATCTTCTTGTATACTAGTTTTCTCTTGTATGTTTAGATTCCTTAATCACTAACTTGACAAGGGGCAATTGTAATCCAAGTTTTGCAAGTGATTGACACCTCGGTTCTGCAAACCCAGAGGACAATGCAGTTTTTGCACATGATGATTCCCAAGGAATTGACCAAGTGGTCACCAATTAACCATTAAAACAGATCAAACCTACTTCACCTTATAGCATGACATATGGTTACAAGAAACTTAATAAATTTGGTCTTTGCATAGGAAAAGAGTATATATTATACATGCATATCTTTCTCCATTTGACTATCAATCTTAGAGAAAGATAGAGTGCATATATTTTCTTCCAGATCATCTTCGATGGAGACTAAAATATCTAGCACTGTCTGCATTTGTCCTGATACACTTGTCTACTCATTTTTAGCTGCCTCCTTGTCATATGATTAGCTACCATTTGACTATCAATCTTAGAGAAAGATAGAGTGCATTTTTAGCTGCCTCCTTGTCATATGATTTGCTATTTTAAGCAGAGCCGCATGTGAATAAATTTAACCATGCTTTTCATTCCCTATTGCATTTCATTTTACAATTCCAAGGAGGATTTTCTTCTTATTCTTGATTAACATTTAAAATTTAAATTGTTTTTAAGAGTAATGCTGTAATGAAAATGTTTTTGAGCTATCTTGACCTGTAAAGTCTTTGGAATATAACTACTTGCTTCATCTGATTCTTGATTATGAAATGAGAAACCTATATTGTTCAACAAAAATATAGAAAAGACTTTTAACCTTCTTTTACCACAAAGATTTATTCTTTTTGTTTTGATTGATTGAGATGTATATTTGTACAGAACACCACAAAGATTTATTCTTTGTGTTGATTTATTGATATATATATATTTGTACAGACTACTGGCATGGACCCTGTTACACGGAGAAATATATGGAACATCATTCAGGATGCTAAGAAGGGTCGGGCCATAGTCTTGACAACGCATTCAATGGAAGAAGCCGATATATTGAGTGATCGAATAGCCATCATGGCCAGAGGGAAGCTACGATGCATTGGCACTTCAGTTCGGTTGAAATCCCGCTTTGGGTCTGGATTCGTTGTAAATGTAAGCGTGAAAAATGAAAGAATAGGAAATAATTTCTTGCAAGATGGGAGCGATTCCTTGCAAAGAGAAGGCAGTGGACATCGGAGTGAGCCAGTGAAACATTTCTTTAAAGAAGTAAGTACACGCATGCTCTAATTTGTTCGTCCCTAAAACAATGGTTTCAAGACTTCCATCTCTATGCTAATTCAATAAATATTTGGTCAATTTTACTGGCAGCATTTGAATGTAGAACCAAAGCAAGAGAACAAAGCCTACGTAAAATTTATCATTCCTCGTGAAAAAGAGGAACAGTTGATGGTATATATTTCTAAATCATCCATACTACTATTTACTGTTTCTTTGCCTTCTATTCTATCATGTTGAAGTTATTTTTGTTTCGTCAATGTATATGCTGAATTCCAGAAGTATTCAATTCCTGACTTTCAAATCTTTTAATAACCTATTGTAATCTTCTGGTAATGCAAATGATCAAGTAGTCGAGTAGGTATTTTGAAATCGACAAGAGACTAAGAAGAATTCCATCTATTTCAGGATTTCTTTGCAAAACTGCAAGACAGAGAAGAAGAGCTGGGTATTTCAAACATTCAATTGAGTCTTTCGACTCTGCAGGAAGTATTTTTTAGCATTGCCAGGCAGGCAGAAGTTGAGACTGCAGCTGCTGAAGGTAGTTCTGCTACACTGAATTTACTTTCTGGAATATCAGTTGGGGATTGTCAATCTTTCCAAATGTGCTTTTGTGTTTTAATTGTGAATAAAGAAGGGAAATGGTCATGAAAGTGTCCATCTCTCAAAGGCGATGCTGACATAATCTGGCTAAACCACATAAGGCAACATCAAAGCTAAATGACAACAGGACAGACTAACAGAAAAAGCCCTAGACTGTAAACATGGATGGCATGAAAGAACATCCAGATGCAACAAGGCCGAAAATCTGAGACACAAGGAACCTCTTTTACAATGCAGCTGATTGACATGGTAGCTCACCAAGATCATAATGAACCCCGTGCACAAACACAAATCTAGAGCTGGGGAAAGCCACCAAGGGGTGGAAACCAAGACATATTTTCCACTGTTTCAGGTTTCAACTCTGCCATAGGGTCACAAGGGTTGAATTGCAATGCTTGGTTACA
Organism: Larix kaempferi; assembly: GCA_027924585.1. Taxonomy (NCBI): domain Eukaryota; kingdom Viridiplantae; phylum Streptophyta; class Pinopsida; order Pinales; family Pinaceae; genus Larix; species Larix kaempferi. Next base: position 209,977 of record BSBM01000202.1, read on the forward strand.
CGATCCATGGTGTAAAACTAGAACCACAGACAAAGGCACCCCTGTAGCAAAAAGATCGTATTGTAAGGGTCCCAATAATTTTCTCTTAGCTGTCTCTGACTGTAGCAACAAACAGAATCAGTAATATATCTGCCATGGCAGGCATACCTGTAGGCAATTCTATAGACAACCCATGGATTCCTTCCACTGAAACAAGTAGTACCCTCACAAAATCTCAAGCTCCCATCAGCATGAGTACAGAATAATTGCATGCTAGTGCAAACCTCCACCAACCAGTTACTAAGTCAATACCCTAAACCGTGTTGTAGTGGATAGATCAGGTATTATCCTTGACAGGGTCTCTTCTGAACATGGCCTTATGCCCCAAATCTTCAATATCTTGGAGGATTATTCCCTTGTTGTAAAGCCCCATTTGAGACCCTCACTCTATAGCTGAGATATATGCATCCCTGTAAGCGTATACAATCATCCATTATCCATTTACAAATATACAACATTGGCCCTTTTTTTCTGGCTCAATGTTTTATATACTTTTGGGACTTGTAAAGGCAACCAATCAATCAATCTTCCATTGCATGAATTCATTCCTCTATCATGAAAAAGGCAAGGCCGTTAGGAGGATTCAGAACTCCTACGCATGAAACTCATAATGATCCATTATTAAGTGCGAATACTCTTTTCCCTCTTTGGTAGATCCATTTTCCTCATATAAGCACCTGAAATTTGGTATCAGTTTCAGTTTCCGGGATGGGTTTGAGATTCTGAAATGACATTTTCAAAATTTTGCAAAACAGAGAAATGGGATATATATAGAGATATTTCTTTAAAAAAATAATAATTTACAAAACAATAAACTATATTGACACAAGTATTCAAATTTAAAAAACAATAAAATATATTGATGTAATTATTCAAACACCATGGAATTGATTTAAAAATTAATGTCCACTAGTAGCCATTGGCACTTAGAAAATCAATTATAAGTGAAAATTTGTATTTCTAAAGTATCTTTAAGTGAAATGTTGAAGAATTTAAGAGTACAGTGAGTGCTAAAGCAGCTATGAGAAATGAAAAATAAAGTGACATGAACATGAGTATGCCCTGCTACCTCTTATTGTATGAGGATTGTACATGTAATCTTCATTATATTTATATGAATTTGCAGGATGATAGTTTTTGGCTTGGCTTAAAGATGGTATTTCCATTTAATTGTTGGATTGCTCCTCTTAATGTATGAGGATTGTACATGTAATCTTCATTATATTATATGAATTTGCAGGATGATAGTTTTTGGCTTGGCTTAAAGATGGTATTTCCATTTAATTGTTGGATTGCTTTGGCGGTAGAAGATTTTTTTTTGGTGATTGATTTTCATATTCTTTTCTTCGTTCTGTGTTCACGGTTGTTAATGAATAGTATACTAATTGATAGTTAATGATAATGCCTACATTTTGCTTCACTTGAGTTGTCCTAACATTGTTCCTGGTACATTGCTACAGATGCATAATGGTTCTTGCTATGCAAGGAGTTGGATATTAGTGATGATCATATGATATTATGATTCCTATTGGCGGAACACCCAGTAATCATTGATGAATTGATAATGACGTAACTAGATTTGAATTTGAAAGGATTGTGTAATGGCTGGCTCGCAACTAGTGCTTTGATGTGCACATATTGAGGTGGTTTTCGTTTGTTATAGCCACATATTGGAGGTGCACATATAACATCTCAACTACAATATGCAGCCACCCCTTTTTCTCATAAAGTAAATGAACATTCAATGGAGCATTACCTAAACCCACACTATGGCACAAATGTTTCAGCTTAGTATTATTTTATTTGAGTGGGCCGTCTTATGTTAAACATAGAATTCTTATATTATGGGGATAATCCATACCATATTAAGGTAAGGTGACGTCACAAGGGACCGTCCCTTTTTTCGTTAATATTCATGGCTTAATGGGGCCGTATCCTTATAGTGTGGATTTTAAAATATGTGTGATTGATGGTCAAATTTGAATTCGTTTTAGTATTTTTAAGGGGTTTTAAGCTCTTCAAAAATTCTTAGTCACATATATGAGTTGTGGAATTTGCATAATTTGAGTATCATTAGAGTTTTTGATGATTTTGAATGCATAAAAACATAATTTAAACGCTTCCAAATTTGGATTTTACCAAATAAATTACTTCTCACCAAAAACCATCGGAAAGTCCAAAACTTAGAATAAATAGACTACTCCCAAAATAAATATCAATATTGCAAAAGAAGGCCAACCTTTTTCATTACCCGTCAATATCTATTGCAATTTGTAGGCCATGGACGGGTCACATCATGCGTTTTATAACTTGTGTTGAGTTCACATCAAACTCCATAACGCAAGACTCTGGTTATTGTTTATTGTAGTCTGTGAATTTAATCATGTTCTTTCATTAAATTGGAATAGTTCAATTCAACTCGATGGGAGTCTTGAGCCAAACATTAAATACCATATAGAATACTCAATAAATGTCTACATGCATACAAAATACTTAATAAATGTTTTCCTGCAGCCTGACGTGATTCATATGATGTAATACTTTGTAGTCTAGACTCTAGGTACTAGGTAGTAGCCTAGTAGGACTCTAGAGCCTAGATAATGTTTGAGCCAAACCTTATACAATAAAGATTCTCCATAAATGTCTACTTGGAAGTTGCGGGAAGCTTGATGTAACTCTGTTGGGCCACTCATACCATCACTAGTAAACCTAATTGCCATCACATTCCATCGAGCTCTGTGCTAATTAATTTTAATTTCCCACCCATTGCTCCAACCTCTAAAGTTTAAAGATCACGATTCATGAAATTATATTTAGAGGTATGTCTCTCATATATTTTCTCTCAAGATTTGAGTCATGACTCCAAAGATTTGGAGCCCTGACTCCAATCTCCAGATTAATTCATGAGCCAATTCCTAACATGGCGTTGGTTGCTTCAACCATAGTTACATCGTATTGGGATTTTCCGTACGGAAATTCAGAGCAATTGGAATTCGTCCAATATTCGTTATAGATATAGATATGATACGAATATATATTCTTATTAATGAAAAAGTAAATTTTAAAAAACCAAATTTTAATTATTTAAAAAATATAAAATATAAATAGCATTCAATTTATTACTTTTTTATAAAAAATAATGGTTTTTAATGTACATTTATGCTAATTTGGTTTATATATTTGATTAAAAGTATTATATATACTAAGTCTTTTTTTCCTATTGAATAGTATTCGTACTCGAATTATATTACTATGACTTCAACTTCCAATACATTTATTCTTTTACAAAAATTTAGATATTTTTCTAAAAACTATTTTATTGTTTTTCTATCCTAATCATATTTTATATGAAAAAGGCAAATCACCAGTTCACTAATTTTTGCAATATTAATCAGATTTTATTAAACATGGCATCACTGTCGAGTTTATCTCTAAATTCCTGAAAATATGAATTTAAATTCCTGAAAAAATGAATTGTGATTACCAATTTAACATTGGCTTTGTTTCTGAATTAATGATTTATTATTAGCAATTTAGTATTGGCTTTCATAAACACTAAAGCCCTCACTTGAAAATGGAACATAAACAACAACCCGATTAACAAGTCCTGAAGTGGGTGAATAAATAAATAAAATGAATACAAGAAAATCTATGTGTACTATTAAATAAAAACCAACAAATTCAATGTTCTCGTATGTGCTTTGCTCTGTTTTTTATATGCTGTACGCGCAGTTATTTTGCCCGCAGACACATTACCAGCCCACCGAATCTCATCCTCCTCAGCGTAACAACGAATTCCAGCAGCCTTAAGGGTTCTGATATAATGCTCCCATTCCATGACAACCTGTCTAGGCAGCTGCAGGTCAGAAGCCCCTAACCAATATCCCTGTGCACCATTACTAACTATAGAATTAATGTCTATTCATTATATTCACATTGGTTAAGAAAATAAAAATAACATATTTATATGTTTATTTTTAATAAATAAATATAATAATTTAAACTTTCAATAATTTACATGGTCTGGTCCAAAGATGTTACGGTTCCACTTTGTACTTTTTTAGTCTAAAGCATTGTAATTACACACCTCTGCTTTCATAAATATTTCCATTAAAGTGCAGATAGAGATTCGCAAAGGTCTGTATGTAATTGTTATACTGAATATATGAATACAACATTTCATTATAAAATTTAAAAATAATTAAATATATGATATAATGCATAGATTTAGTTCTACAAATTTAACTAAAACAATATCATTTTTTATTACTATAAGTTTTTAAATAATTATTAAATATATGATATAATGCATACATCTAAGTTTATAAATTTAATTAGAAAAATATTATTTTTTATTACTATAAGTTTTAAATTTAAGAAAGACGATACTTTATTATTAATAACCAACATGCAATTTAATTTTTATTAATGAACTTAATTTAACAAGGACAATACTTTATTATTAACAACCAACATGCAATTTAATTTATTTGTTTATCATCTTTTTTATATTTATATCATTTCATCTCATGCAAAAAGTAACAAAGTATTATGAATGAAAAATATTTTAATTAATAAAATTTAAATAATTAAGAAAAAATTAATTAATTAAATATAAAATATTTATAAAATATATATATAAATGTATTCAGAGATCAATGTTTCATATAAATGATTATATTAAAATGAATAATAAATCTTTCATAATTGTTTATTTTAATATGAATTTATTGTTTATATTTATTTTAATATGAATTTATTGTTTATATTTATTTTAAGATTAAATATATTGTTGTTTTTTATTGATATATTTATTTATTGTTTGTTTGTTTGTATTGATTAAATAAGTATAAAGATTGAAAAATGTGTTGTTTTAAGAAGGATTAAAAATAATTGTTAATTGTTGATGCATTTGGTATCCTGCAACATTGTAATCAACCATGTAATTTCCAAAATGAAGTTGATACTCATCCACTGGTGAAAAAATGAAAATGGGTGTTTATTTTGGGGGGTCTCATGAGAAATAATTTTGGTTTTTTCATGTTTTTCAACTTCGGGCAAACAAAAGTGATATTTTTGTTTAAAATTTCACTTTGCCGTAAAAAGAAAACTTTTATAGAATTATGTTAGCTTTCTATTCATAATTTTTTCAATTTTTTTATTAAGATTTGATATGTCGATTTCGCAAATGTTTGACAGTGTGTTCTTATAAAATGAAAAGACTACAAAAGAGTTATGATTTGTTGCACCACTAAAATCGTTGTTAGACTTGTTTTTTGCAAAAACAGAAAATGCTACGACAATCTACACACAATGTACTAGTGCCTGACTATAAATTTGCAATCAATGGATCTATATACTAATTATTATTTTTTTTAAAGTCAATCAATGGGGAAACTCAGTCGATTTTCAACAACTTTTTTGTTGCACCATTTTTCTCTCAATCCGCTATAAAAGCAAAAAATCTACGAAGACCCTTTTGAAGTAGACACGCCAATTAAGAGCCCCACATTTTTTTTTATTTTTTTGGTGTGGTATTTTTAAAGTTATGAATTTTTATTTTCACCGTTTTTTTAAATAGTTGAATCATAAATCGACACATGTTACGAAAATAAAACTTAAAAAATATCAGTTCTTATCTATATACAACAAAATTTATATCCACGTAAAGTAGATTCAATGATGAACCTACTGGTATGAAGTCCGACATTCGTTTTGTTGTGTAAGAGGTGGTTTTTCCCTTCCGAAAATGGAGAAACCTAAAAATTCTGCCAAGATGTGAATCTTTCATGTTTCAGAGATTATTCGGCCGAATAACGTTTTTCCGTAACGGCGCCGTGAATTATGGTAAAGGTTATTCGGTCGAATAATGAAACGGAAGAAAAAAACTCGTCAGCCAAAAAAAAAAAAAAAGAGAGAGATAAAGTTTTTTATACTCATATAAATAAACCTAAAGTTGATTCATTATTTTCGCATTTTTTTATCAAACTAATGTTGAAAGGAGGAGACATTTTTTGCAAAAGGAGGTTTTTACAAGGTATGTTTTTTTTTTTTTTTTTACAAAAGGCACATTGAAGGAGTTTTTTTTCTAAGGCATATTTGCAAGGAGTTTTTTCAAAATATTTCTTTTCTTATTGCATATTTGCAAAGAAGACATTTTTTGCAAAATGAGGTTTTTACAAAGTATGTTTCTTCTTCTTTTTTCCAAAAGGCACATTGAAGGTGATTTTTTTCTAAGGCATATTTGCAAGGAGTTTTTTCAAAATATTTCTTTTCTTATTGCATATTTGCAAAGAAGACATTTTTTGCAAAAGAAAGTTTTTACAAAGTATGTTTTCTCTTTTTTTTTTTCCAAAAGACACATTGAAAGTGTTTTTTTTCTAAGGCATATTTGCAAGGAGTTTTTTCAAAATATTTCTTTTCTTAGACATGTTTGCAAAGAGGTTTTTTGCAAGGATTGTATTTAAAAAGTGTGTATTCCAAAGTATTTTTGCAAAAAAAATGTATTTTTCCTTCTTATTTCTTTGAAAGGGATTTTTTCAAAAAGTTGTTTTGGTAAGATAATTTACAAATGGTTTTTTTCCAAAGTAGTTTTGCACTTCTTATTTATTTGAAAGAGGTTTTTTCAAATAGTTATTTTGCTAAGGTATTTTGCAAAGGGTTTTTTTCCAAAGTAGTTTTGCACTTCTTATTTATTTGAAATGAGTTTTTTCAAATAGTTATGTTGCTAAGGTATTTTGCAAAGGGTTTTTTGCAAGGTAGTTTTGTACTTCTTATTTCTTTCAAATGGGTTTTTTCAAAGAGTTATTTCTTTACAATGGTTTTTTCCCAGATATGTTTACAAATAAGTTTTTATTCAAAGTACTTTTTCCTAGTGGCTTTTTTCGTATATATTTTTTCAAAGAGGCTTTTTTCGAATGATTTTTACAACCAGGATTTATTTACAAGGTATTTTTAATATTTTCCAATGGGTAGGTAATTTATTGTCAAGAAGTTTTTTATTTCTTTCCAAGAAGTTTTTTTCAAAGAAGATTTTTATTCAGAGAGTTTTTCCAAAGGAAAGTTAATTACAAAGAGATCTTCTTCAAAAGACTCTTACAAAATTTTTATAAGGTGAAGTAAATTTCAGTTCATGTTTTTATAAATTCCGTAAATGTTTTTAAATCTTAATTTATTTATTTTTACTATAAAGTAACATGATTCTTTAATTTATCATCTATAGATTAAACAACCATGGGCAATAAGAGAAAACGTCAAAGAAAAAGTGATCGTAAACGTGATGATGATGATAATAGAGAGAAACAAAAACTCAAATATATTGCCAAAAAACAAAGGGTTGCCGAAACGGAAGAGAGAACTATTGAAGATATAAATACAGATTTACATGATAATGTTGAAGAGGTGGAAATTGAAAATAGAGTACAAGAAGAACAAATTGAAGTTGAAAAGAACATTGTAGAAGATATAAATAGTGATTTACATGCTAATGTCGATGAAGTCAATATTGAAGATCAAGTTCAAGATCCAGAAATTGGACCTGGTATGTATATATCATATATTTTTCAAATTCATTTTTTTGTAATGAATTTTATTTTTGGATATATGTTAAATTAAATTTAACTTGATGTATAGGTACTTTTACTATTGATGATGAAATGTTAGAAGACATTGATTGCGACAAATATGGAGAAAAACTACCAATACATGTTGCACGATATCGTGCTACAAAATTTTATGATGAAATTCTCAAAGATTACTCAATAGCAGGACAAGCACAAATTTTGAGATGTTTATTAGTGTCCAAGAAGTTAGAAGGTGCTACATCATTATTGGGTATTCGCAAAGCGACAAAAGAGTCGAAATTGAAACAAAATGTGATGGAAAATATAGGTGATGCAATAAAAAAATTTGGAAAATCCAGGAAGAAATATATCAGTGCTGCACGTAAAGCAATTCATACAGCAATTCTTTCAGCTAGTACTGAACAAAAGCGTTTGACAACAAAACTAGCAAAAGCAGTTGGAACATCAAGAAAGACATTATACAAACATAGCAAATTCAGAATGCAAATAGATAAAAATAATGAACTTGCTTGCTGGGTAATTATTTGTAGACAACCTTACAAAGATAGATTAGGAGCAGGTGTTAAAGATATTGTATGAGAATATTGGTTGGAACATGCTCGAGTTTCACCAAATTCAAGAGATGTGATACGCAAAAGAATATCACAAAATGTATATGAAAGCCAACCAAAACATATAATGGACATGACACAAGTACAATTATTCAATAAATTCAAGGAAGATCATTGTGGAATTAATTTATCAATCACTACATTTGTGCAACAAAAATCATGGTATGTTCGACCTATTACTATACATGATACATGTTGTTGCCGTTATCATGTGCAATTTTAGTTATATTATGACACATTTCTTGAATTTAGTAAAATGTTTTGGACAAATTCACCACCTCCGCCGACGATACGTGAATTCATATCTCAAATTTTATGTGAGAGAAATCACGATGAAGTATTTTATTCAAAGAAATGTGTCAATGGAAAACATTGTCATCATTGTGAAAATTTGGTGCTATTCCACAATTAATATCCTATCGATAAGGATCAATCGTTGTCAAATGTAAATGTTGATTGGAGGAGATACGAATACATCAACTATAGTACAAGTTCTAGTGATTCGCATTCCAAAAGAATTGATTTGCTAGAAGACAAGATATGCATCACAGATTTTCTCAAAAAATTTGAAAGCGAAATTTATAAATACACCCAGCATTTACAAAGAGCACGATGGCAAGATCTTCAATTCAAACAGTCTCGTGAAATTTTTCCACCCAGAACAATTTTTTCGGTGGTTGATTTTGCTGAAAACTATACATTTGCTGCACAAAAAGAGATACAAAGTGAATACTATCACTCTGACCAAGTTTCGATATTTGTCCATGTTGTATATAGACATTCTCAACAGGATGTTGATGGCATTGAAAGCACATGTGACAATCGAGATGTGATTAAAGAATATCACTTCTATATCAGCGATGATCGCACACACGATACACATTTTGTTCAACATTGTATAGAAAATATTTTCTATGACTCACTGAAAAAACGTGAAATCAAATTCAATGAGCATTGGATATGGTATGATGGATGTGCGGGTCAATTTAAATCTTCACAATCATTTTTTTGGTTATGTCAACTTCATAAAGCGCTGAACATTAAACATCGCTGAAATTTCTTTGAAACTGGGCATGGAAAAGGTGAGCATGATGGTGCAGGAGCATGCGTAAAAAGAGCACTTCGAAGATGGCAAATGAACTATTCTTTTGCACGGTTTCATTCAGCTGCAGACCACTAAGGGATGAGATAACGGATGTGGCTATCCCCACTCCGCCCCGAATTTTTACTTTTGATTGATTGATGCCAATGAAAATCACCAAAAAACCTACTAAATTTTGTATTATTTTAATCCTTCGAACATGTTTCTTTAATATACTTCACCATAAATATGATCTGAATGAATTTTTTAAAACAAGTTGTTAATCTATATAATTTTTAAATATATGATTGTTGCACAAAAATAATATATATCTCTCACATGTAAGTTCACATAACTGAAATCGTGGCAAATGAAAATAACAATCATTTGATTTTTAATCACAAACAAGAATTCCTGGATTGTGAAGCTTATGCTAAATTAGAGCAATGATTATTTACAACAAATCGATAAAAATTCATCGAATTGTTGTTTAAAATTCATTGCTCTAACTTAGCATAAGCTTCACAATCCGGAAATCCTCACTTGTGATTAAAAAACAAAAAATCATTATCCCCATTTGTCATGATTTCAACATTTAGAAATTCACGAACTACAAAGTACCTGAACAATGAACATATGAAAAACATTAGTTAAATTTTGAAATTTACATATGCATATCAAACAATAAACATATGAAAACATTAATTAAAATTTAAAATTTACATATGAATCAAACTACCAAAAAATTGAAACTTTTATCAAACAATTCGTAGATTTTCTTATGGTTCAACACTTTCTCAACATTCATTCTTTCCATAACATTTCTCAACATCACAAAATGAATTTTTTTTACAAATTCAACATTTCCAAACTTTAAATTGCACCTATCAAATGTTTCAATGTTTCATCATAACAACATTTTAATAACATTTATTCTCAACATAACAAATTGAATTTTTTTTACAAATGCAACATTTTCAAATTTTAAATTGCACCTATCAAATGTTCCAAACATTCATTCTTAACATTTTAATAACATTTATTCTAAGAAAATTGAATTTTTTTTACAAATTCAACATTTCCTAACACTTTAAATTGCACCTATCAAACGTTCTATTCACTCTTTGAACATTTTTGACACCTCCCATTCATTCTTTCCCAACATTCCTTCTTCCATAACATTCATTCTCAACATTCAACATTTCCTAACTTTAAATTACCTATTCAATGTTTCATTCACTCTTAACAACTTTAAATTACCTATCAAATGTTTCATTCACTCTTTAACATTTCAAACATTTTTGACACCTCCCATTCATTTTTTCCCGACATTGATTCTTACCATAACATTCATTCTCAACATTGAACATTTCCTAACTTAGATTAACATTTTAAACACTCCTAACACCTCCCATTCATTATTTCCCAACATTCATTCTTCCATAACATTCATTCTCATCATTCAACATTTCCTAACTTTAGATTACACCTATCAAGACATTTTAAACATTCATGCAAAACATATTATAAACATTATCAAAACATTTTAAACATTCATGCAAAACATATTCTAAACATTTTACCAAATGAGAAATAATTAACATGTACTCATATATAACCCAAAAAAAAATTAATGAACATGTGAGTTCAATGTACATATATGTATAATCAAAAAATAAATACCCTTCATGTTCAAAACAACTACAATTATATATATATATATATATATATATATATATATATATATCAACAAAAACAATAAAGTCTGAACCACTGTCCATCTGGACCAATATCTTTCCACTATTTTTCACTAGGACCTTCCCTGGGACTCAACTCAGCCTACAATACACAAAAATACAAATTATAAATCTAGATCATAAATTATTTAAACAATTTTAAACTAAATTCAAGATATTAAGATATTAAACTTATACTAAAAAAACAATTCAATTATTAAAAAAGTCGTACATCAAATTCTTTGAATGCATGTCCACCACTTTTTTCCACTAGAGCCTTCCCTTTGGCTCCAAAGGATCTCAAAGAGCCAAGCTGCAACATGTACAAAAGTAATTTATAAATCCTAAAGCATGCAAACAATTTTCAAATAAATCCAAAAGATATAAAATATTAAACTTGTATCAAAGATCATTTCTAGTTCAAAAAAATTACCTCGGTGTCAATATCCGCATTCATCAAGGAACCTACATCTTCACCCCCAATTTTCAAATGGTCTCTCCCCTAAAATTTAAATTTTGTTAATGAATAAAACATAGTAAATACATATAATAAAATAAGCAATTAACTTAAAACCAAAACAAAAAAATTAAAATCATTAGCTCACAAGAGATGGTAAATCATCTAAAAAGTTCGATTCTAAAGAAACCTGCATGGATAAGTCAAATTAACAATAAGATAGATTAATATTTATTAAAATTCAAACAAAAAAAAATATCAAGTTCAGTCATAAATATTATAATTAATATACCTCTCCAAAACGCTCTTCATTTTGACTGGGATGCTCTTCATTTTGACTACTGGAGACTCGAAAATTATGTGCATTTAACATTGTAGAAAACTACAAACAAAATACATTTGCTTATTACTATGTAACAAAAAATTCAATTCAAAATGAATAATAAAAAATAAAATAGATTGTCATAACATAATCAACAAACCTCTCCCATACTCGATGTGTCATTGGATAACACATCCGAAGCTATATCTCGACAAGACTTAGCATAAGCCCTGAGATCATCGATGCTCAATCCATCTACCTCGTCATTCGTCTTGTAAACAAACTTTTGACGAATAGTAGCACGAGCCCTCTCTCGATCCAATCCCACTTCTACTCCAACAAGAGCTGATGCTAAACCATCACCTACCGATTCCCTTGCAACTGTCCCTAGTTGGGATGTGGGCTCCATCTCTGATCTTAAAGCCACAAGCCTAGGTGGACGAGGTATCTCAGGTGGAGGTTGAAGAGTCGTAGGGTCTCTGAGAGCACATTTTCGATTATATATTCGACCATTTTCAACTCCATAAAAGTCAGAAGGAACATCAGTATAGTTTGGCTTCATACCTAAAAAAACTCCGCATAGAAAAATCTAGCAAAATAATTAGGAACCTCATCATTCCATGGCAATCGACCATAAGCTGCAAGAAACCGATCATATATTAAATGTGCAATTTGAGGATGCTTAAAATATTGCACTTTCAACATTTTTCACTTAAGGCCTTCTTTGAAATTAAACATTGAATTGGCTTGTTCTCTAGTAACTCTCTCCTTCACAACCTCCCACTTGTATGGACCCATAACTTGTTCCCTTCGCATGTGCATCAAATGAACAAAACCATTCGTAGTTGGTCCAAGTTCCTCATATGCATCAATGAATTTGTGCAAAGACCCCAAAACAATCTCTAGACTTTGTCGGCTCTCTGGAGGGAGATCTAAAGAACAAAGATCATTGTTCAACCTGTCATAGTAGGATCTACAACTTTCAAGGATAGTTTGTTGCTCAACACCTTGCCATGGAATCTAATCAGGTAAATCAGACGGATAAGTTGATATGGGTGTACAACCATCAGCTAGTGGAACATATGTCGTCCTCGCTCTAGGAGGATCTTCAAGACCCTGCTCTGTACCCACACCTATTCCATCATCTACAATCCTATCTTGATCTTCCTCTCGCTCTGTCGAATTACGCACATCTTCTAAACCTCGCTCTGCTTCAAATATAGCCATAGTCAAGAGTTACCCTTGTCCAAAAGTTCAAAACACGCAAAAATACAAATTATACATTCAATTAAACATTAATGTTCATACCAACAGAAGGTTGAAATCGACGCTCTCCAACAGATGACAAAGGAGAATCATTTTTACCCCTATCAACTCGTTGGTGATCAGATGACTGTGACCCATACAATAAACTCGAACCCCGCGGTGAATTCGACAACCTTGGACTACCAATTGGAACATCGATTCCTGATGAATGTGATGACCTCCTACGCTTTCCCCTCGAAGACTCCACTCTTTCCATTTGATATGATTTCTAAATTTACACAAACATTAACAAATTGAAATTGTACATGTTTATTCTACAAGCATAAAGCCATATCTAATAAAAAACTACAACAAAATGTAAGGGTGTCTAAAGTAGTATAAGCTAATATTTTTTGTAAGTCCCTCTCCTAACTCTAATTAATTAACTAAAATTCCTTACCATTACTACTATTGCAACGTAAAGATATACGTAATAGTCATTTCATTATCAAATATAAGTTATAACACAGTTAATTGTAGTACTATAGTAACCTTAAAAACTTTTCATCCATCAAATATGGTTGAATTATATATCTCAATGAACAAATATCTCACAAAATATATATATATATATATATATATACACTTATTAAAAGATTTCTACTTTATATTTATGATAGAAAAATTTACACACATTGAAGTTGTACATGTTAATTCTACATATTTAAAGGCATATCTCATAAAGAACTGCATACCAAATGTAGAGGTGCCTAAAGTAGTATAAGTTATTTTTTTTTGTAAATTCCTTCCCTAACACTCTAAGAGCACTACTATTGCACCATAAAGATAACATTAATAATCATTTCATAATCAGATAAAAAGTATAATGCAATTAATTGTAATAGTATAGTAACCTTACAAATTTTTTATCGATCACTTATGATTTTAATCTATATCTCAATAAACAAACATTACATAATATTCATAAAAAAAAAAAATTAGGGAACTCTGTTCATGAACAGAGTTTTTTAACTCTGTTCATGAACAGAGTTCAAGGACTCTATTCAAGAACACAACCAATAAAATTTACATGGTTGTTTTATGATTTAATTGAAAAGTTATATATTTTGATGCTAGTATGATGCACACTACAATGCTAATATGATACACTATCATGCCAATGGAAAGAAACATACACTTTTGATGCAAACACGATGCAAGTATGATATAAAGTATTTACAAAGTTTCATATTTTGATGCTAGTACTACGCAAAAATGATGCCCTACTGCACTAATATGGCACAAAACGATGCTAATATGATGAAACATACATGAACACGAACATGAACAGAACTCATGAACATGAACTCTGTTCATGTACACTGTTCATGAACTCTGTTCATGAACAGAGTTCACGAACATGAACACAGTTCATGAACAGTGTTCATGTTCGTGAATAGAGTTCGTGAACTCTGTTCATGAACAGAGTTCGTGTTAAGGGAATAAAGACTGACATCATGAACAAAAAATTAAAAATAAAAAAACTAAACAATCTAATTTCGCGAAACGATACATACCTGTAACCCAAACAGGTAGCGAAGAGATTGTCAATCCACGACACCTCGGCGGTTCAGACCACCAACTCTCCAAACAACAAATATTTCCTTCACACAACACCAAATTATGTTGGCAACTAAAAACTATAAAAATAGGATAACAAAATCAAAACAAAACAACTCAACAAGAAAACGTACCTTCACTTTAACTGTCAATCCTGCGGGAAAACCGCAACACCAACGACACACCGGTAACAGCACCGCAAAAACAAACGAACTATCCTGCCAACAAAGCACATTTCATCAAAACATTACAAACAGAGAGACTGTATAGACATCAAACTTCAGATTCGAAAACCAAAATCAATGGAAAACAATTACTTACAGTGGTAGCCGTTAACTCCACGTCGTTACGCCGAGCACAGATCCGCACAGCACCCCCCTCGATAAACACAGCATCCGCCCAGCACCCTCGTCACTTACGGATCCACCCGGCACCCTCGTCGACGAACACAGCTTCCACAGCCGTGACAGGAAATAACGACAGAGCAGGCAGCTGATCGGGCAGCAACAGAAGACGACCAAGCAGTGGAAGGGGTGCAGCAACAGCATACGAGCAAGAAGCGAAAGGGGTGGAGCAATAGCGTCGTCGTCACAAGCGTCGACGACGAAGGGTGGCGAAGAACAACTACGGGCCCGCTTGCGGGGTCCAGGTATTTCCAGCGCAGAATGTCAAATGGCAGTCGAGGCCGAGCTTTTATGCAGAAACATTATTCAGCCGACCAATTATTCGGCCGAATAATTCTTCGGCCGAACAATTATTCGACCGAACAATTGTTCCACCGAACAATTATTCGGCCGAATAAATCACCATCCGAAATTTTTTTCCGTCCGGCAGCGGTTTGCGCACATTTCAAGGATAGCCGTTAAACTGAACGGAGAAATGTTAGTGGTTATTCGGCCGAATAACCTCTACATTATTCGGTCGAATAATGAAAATTATTCGGCCGAATAATATTTATTATTCGTCCGAATAATAAATATTAATCGGCCGAATAACCTCCGCTAAGACAATTTTGCACTAGTTTCTCGCGAAAGTGTTACCCACCTTCACGTTTTTACCCCCACGTGAAGATGATGAATCTGATAATGTAGAAATTGTTGAAGGGGAACAACCATCAAAGAAATGCAAAAGAACATTCAAATCTAAATGGAAGACAAGATTTCCATAGGATTATGTAAAAGATTGTAATGGTAATGAAATGATAAAATGTTCTTGGTGTGTTAAATTTAAGAGAGACACTCCATTTGCTAAAAAGGGAAGCACCACTCTTCAAGTTAGGAGTTTAAATGGCCATGCAAAATCAAAAGCTCATAAATTTTTCTTACAATTTTTGGAGGGAGAAACCAAACAGAATAATCTTTTGATTATCAAACATACAGAACTAATGGTAGATGTTGAGAATGAGAGAATTATATCAGTGATTGAAAACGTGTATTTTGTTTATATACATCATTTACCTTTAGAAATGTATAAGTCAATTTGTGACTTGAATAGGTATAAATGCACTTTACACATGCTTTTAACAGATGAATATTCTACAAACACAAATACAACATATGGAAAAGAGTTTCTTCAGGCTGCTAAGGACGTATATTGGAAAAGGTTAAAATAAGAGATTTACAAAGCCCCTTTTACTTAATTTTAGTTGATGAAAGCATTGATTGAACTATGGCACACCATTTGATTGTTTGTATTACATATCTGACAAATGAAGGAAGAGATAAATATGTAACAAAATTCATATGCTTGCTTCAAATAAAGGATGGAACATATCAAATCTCTTTTAGCGAAGATGGATCTATCTTTGATGAAGTTAGTAGGTTTTGGCTCTGATGGGGTATCCGCCATGAGGGGTATTCATGAAGGTTTATCTTCTAAGCTTCGTCGAAATGCTTCGTATTTGTTAGATATGCATTGCATAGCTCATAAAGAAGCATTAGCAGCAAATGACACTTCATCTTATTTTCTAGAGTTACAATATAATGACAAATTTGCAAACAAAGTTTATTCATGGCTTGGAAAATCTACAAAAAGACATGAAGAACTGAAAGAAATAATGGAATCATTTCAAAACACTAAGTTAAAGGTCTTACAAATTCATCAAATTAGGTGGATCTCTAGAAGAAAGGTCATGGAAAGACTTGTTAAACTCATGCCTGCTTTGCTAAAAGATTGGGAGTTAGGGGAAAAAATGTATGAGTTGGCAACAATATTTCAAGTACAATTTTACATCCATTTACTTGTAGACATGCTCATGGAGTTAAATAAGTTGAATCAAAAGTTCCAATAGGATCATGTTGGTATTATCTCTATTGGCGCTACTTTAGATGTTTCTATTAACATGTTTCACAAACGGTTTTTGGGAGGCATATTTGGGGTAGGTGCAGTGAACATGTCCACTTTTTTAAATAAAGCACAAGGAGGAACTCTTGAGTTTGCAGATAATACAAGTATGGTACATTTACATCCATTAAGGTTTGAAAGTTTGTCAAATATGCAAAGATCAAGGACACTAGATGATTGTATTCTTTTGGGAAAATGTTTCATTATGAAAGTGATTGAATCTCTAGATAGGAAGTTCACAGATTTACTTATATTTAATGCGGCTAATTTTTTCACTCCTCGACATTATTATGAAGAAGTGAATGATATAGACTCTCAAACAAAAAGGTGGTTGCAATGCTTATGTGAGATATTTAATATTGGGCAGTCACCTATTGTGGATACTGCTAAATGTTTGGGTGAATGGATGAATTTATTTGTACTATTTATAAATCATACCCAAAAAAGAAGATGTTTGGAGCATGGGATCTATGTGGAGATGAACTTGAATGGTTTGAAGGCTTTCCTTATTTGATGCACTAATGGCAAGTTATTCTTGTTATTCCAGCAAGTACAACAGTGTGTGAAAGAGTCTTCTCAAAATTAAACAGAATAAAAAATGATGATAGATAAAGACTTTTCATTGGAGACATTGGATATATTAATGTTTCTCTCTCGTAGTGCACCTCATGCTTTAAATGAGGTAGGTTGGAGTGGCATTTATGATGTATGGAAACAAATGAAAAGTAGAAAGCCTCTTACACTGAGCTAAATTCATGTTTCAATGATGTAATCCCAAATATTTTTGAAGAATATCAAATGAATGGAAGGAAAATATGTTTGCTTATTTTTTTTTAATGGAATTTGAAAGAAATATTTGTTTATTGATTAGGTTTTATTGAAATTTTACAATGTTTTGATATAGCCACTATTTAATTTTTTAAAATTATAAAAATTTGGAAGGACACTATTTTATTTTCACGCTTTTTTAATAAAAGGTTTACTTAATTTACACTTATCAATTAAAAGTGCAATTATTTTTATAACTTTTCATCCTTGAAGGGTTGGATGAATACATGCCCTTCCAAACAAAATTAAGACCGGGCCTTCAAGTTTGACCACTGGTGTCATTACGTCTAAACTATTATAGGCAAAGGTCGATACCTATAAGATGGATTTCATATCGTGGGCCATGAATTTCACATATGTTGAGGTTGGTTTTATAATTTATTATATATGCTGATAGGCAATTTATCTTGCAATGAGTTCAACATTGATTCGTTATTAATTTGATTTGACTCATTATTAGTTTGCTTTGTATTGTGATGATGTTCTTATTTTAAACAAAGTTTACAACGTTCATGATTTTATGTGCTATGCTTATCCGGAGTTTTTTTTGCATTTTTCACTTGCCCTCTTATTTTGGTGAAGGAGGCAGAATTCTTGGTGCTCGCATTGAGCATTAAATAAGCATTCAATTAACACCATTATCTTGACATATTCCACCATCATTCTCCATCATTTGTAGGTTGAAACTTCTAGGCTAGATTTTGTTGTTTCTTGCTTATACGTTGCATGTTACATGTATCACGTAGCACAACCTCCGTCACTTGAAGAGTGAGATGCAATTGAAGGAAAACAATCTATAATCAAAGACGAGACAATCATTAACATATTAGCATATTATCAAGAAAAAATGAAGTCTAGGAACTCTTACCTTTGCCCTCCCTTGTTTAGGCGAGCTAAGAAATTCAAGCCAAACATAGTTTTTTGCATATTCAAGTAGTTGGCCTTTCCTTCTAAGAGAAAAAGGAAGAGGCCAACATAAGGACATATCCAAGCCAGGTGCAAATGCTTTGAAATCTTTCTTTTCTGGAATCTTCAAATTTGCATAGATTTCATGTATTGCATATAGATCTATTTTTTTTAATCTATGTTTGTACTTCATAGATATGATATTAAAATAATTAGATCTATGTTATTATGTTACATTGCAACCTCCCCCATGGCGGGTACAGATGGACATGACCATCCCCAGGCTTGACCACGTGCCTTCCAACACAGCCAGCAACATGCATGATCGCATGCCCGTCCATCTACATGTCTTCCTCAATATTGATGTTGGACACGTGATGGCTCAGACCACCCACGCGTCCCTTGACATTCCTTAATTTCCTTTGATCTTCGCCTCGTCCATGGCTCATTACCACACCAGTTTTGTGACCGTTCCGGCGTGTGCCCTGTCCTTTCGGATTACTCTTGTCTGGCTCAGCGTTCCGGCCATGATTACTCCATTGCAGATTCATGAATGTTGTCGTAATGGATATGACATTAGACTCGAAGCTCTTATCCTTTAGCACTCTACCTAGAGATACAACCGCTCTTCTGACCCTCAGATCCTGGTTGTTCAACGCAAGGGATCCACGTGTGTTCGTCTTTACAGTGTTTGCTTCTCTGCTGAGCAGTTCATGAGCACTCTGCTCTCTGGTTCGAAGCCCTCTCGGCTCTCTGGTCTTCAATGGTTCCACGCTCCGCCCTCTAGCCTTTCCGGTGCTAGAACTTCTATGCTCTCCCGGCAACTCCAACGTTCTCGGTTCTTCCGGCTACCCTGGTCCTTGCAACTCTCACGGCCTACTCCGCTCGCTCAGCTCTCCCGGCTCCCCCAACCCTCTATGCTCTCCCGATTCGATAGAGGAGCAGACATGCCGCCCAGCAGGAAAGGTCATTCCCTTCGCTCTGGGCAAACTACAGCTTGACCCTCTTCTGGTCCACCCATACGCCTCATGCGCGGGGTTGTGGAGAAGGCCTGCAGATACAAGAATGAGATTCCGCAGCATGTGTAGGATGAAATTCAAGAAGCTGAACATGATGCTTCAGTTTCTCGCGGGTGCCTCATGAATGAGGAAATTCGTAAGGAATTTGAGACCTTGGTCCCAGACCTAGGTAACACCAGAGGAAGAGTCACCATGTACCAAAAGACTCTAGATTACCATTGGTCCTAGAAGTTGGTGCTAGGCACAGCTCTTGCAGACAAGGATGAAGCCAAAGCCAAAATTCTCATGCAACAGGACGATATGGTCAACTTCCTGAAGCAAATTCTCTACAATCAGCAGCAGATAGCTCGCCACCTCAGGATCACTCTTGCAAAGGATCCTACCACCCAGCCTATCCAGGTTGGGCAGACGGATCACACCAACTATTAATTCTTCATGTTTCTCTTTTTTGCTTAGATCTTTGCATCTCTATTTCAGAGTGCTTCGGCCTCTTAGTATGACTGTTAAAACTTTTACTTAGTTTAGTTTGTTTTCCTTCTTAGATGACAACTCAAAACTCTGTTTGCAACTTGAATTAGGGGTCTATTTTCTCGACTTTGAGAGGGCCCAATACATTTCTATCTCTGTATATTTTTGATAAGGCAATATAAGGATCTACATCTAGCTTACAAA
Organism: Larix kaempferi; assembly: GCA_027924585.1. Taxonomy (NCBI): domain Eukaryota; kingdom Viridiplantae; phylum Streptophyta; class Pinopsida; order Pinales; family Pinaceae; genus Larix; species Larix kaempferi. The sequence goes on from BSBM01000202.1 coordinate 230,439, forward strand.
AAAAATGTTACATTGTAGCTGTAATATAGAGCTAGACCTTCATTGATTTTAAAAACTTTGATGGAAAACCTACTCAGCTAATAGGGTGGGAGTGGTGGCATAAGATCCACCATTATGTTATTGAAGTTCAATCTACTGGGCTCAAACACAAGCATTCCATCGTTGAAGTATAGTGCAAGGTGGCTCTTAATTCAAGAGGCTACTACACTTTCTTTGCACCATGTCACATACTTATATATTAACATCCAAACATACAAATTTTCTATATTTTTCAAACAACAAAACCAAAGAAAAAATAGAGCTTGAATTACTATAAACATTATTTGCATACAACACAAATTTATTTGTACCATCCTTGAATATATATCTTCATCAAAGTAACAACCAAGAAAGGGATGCATGCACAAACAAGAACTATTAATGCAAATAACTCATATTCATGCCTATACCCTTCTTACCTTTGCTTTTGATGCCTTTGAATTGGGTGATGCTCTAGGTCAACTAGATTTGGGGCCGTTTCATTCTCCTCCCCTTATGGTGCCTCTACCCCTAACACTGATGGTGGTAAAACCCCTGCTACTTCTAGGCTAATTGGATTAATATCAATTGATTTTATTGGGTATGAATCAAATCAACAACAAATGTATAAATAGGTTATGCCTATCAACATAATAATAAAGGGTGTTGGATGAAGTGCTAGTGTACATTATGATTCTTCAATCGACTTTGTATATGCTTAGACTTGGTAAATTGCTAATGCTTGTTATCAAGATTTAGTCCCCACCCAAAACGAGCTGGATACTTAACCATGTCTTTATGTAGAGAGCATCCTTAGATCGACGGCAGAAAGTCCTCCATATGTACATTGTTTTGACCTCCAAATGGTACTTAATAATCAGAGGTTTGACGTCCAAATGGTACTTAATGATTAGAGGGTTCCAACATTGCAGCAAAGGAAGGTGAAGCTTCAACCTATAGATCAGTTTTTCCACCTGCACCATGTAAGAGGACGCATGCACCTATGGCCTCCATAATGTATTACGCGGCATACACACTCTTGTTTCGAAATGGTAGGGAAATTATCTCAACAATGTTTGGTTCCCACATTAAACGTTACGGCACTGACATTTCATTACATGCTAGTCTAAATTCAGGGTGATGTTATGAAGGATTACACAACAATTGGTGGAAAAATAAGTGATCCACAATATCATTCAATTACATCGAAAAATCAAATTAAAAAATGAATGTCGATGTTTGAAAAGAAGTGGCTGCACATAAGAAGAGTGTACAAAAAACTAGTGTTTGTTTTGGGTTGTTGTCATTCAAGTGGTGGGTGGTGGGTGTAGGTCACTTCTCCTGGCTTGACTAAATCAATATAATGTAATATGTGCACTGATTTGTTAGAATGTAATTAGTTTAGCATGCTAGCTTGGTTGCACACTGAAAGACTCGGTTGTAAGAAGTTTATAACAAAATTGTTATTACTTGTAACTAAGTCAGACTACTATATATAGGCTTCATTTTTAACCACAATTAACATTATATTGTAATCATTATTGTATTTCTAGGTTTGGCTAAGGCTTACATTGTATACATAGGCTCCTAACCCTTTTGGGGAAAAATATCCTACTCTTAATTTGTATACAAATAGTAAATACACAACTTTCATTTGTAATTCATCATCTTGTGATCATTTATTCAATTTTAATAGTGTTTTTGTCAAGGGTACTTATCAAGTGTATCAATCTCTCTTATGCATGGATTTATTTCTCTCTCTGGTGCACTAGTTCATGGGTTCACCTATCTCTAGGCTTGTGCTCTTCTTGTCCTATTTATCTTCAAGTTTTTTTCTTCCATAGTGATGGTTTATGTTTATTTTTATTGCAGAAATTAAGTTTTGTGTTGATTCTATTCAATTTTTAGCTATCTCTTGTGATTCTCAACATGGTATCGGTGAGGGTGTGAACCTCACTTACTCAATTAAGCTATTTATCAAAATATTCATGGCCGATGGCATTGCCTAAAACTTATGGAAGTAGTGTTTTTGGATCATCTCTTTTCAAGGTTTCTTAGATTTTTTCCTAGGGTTTAAACCCTTCTTCAAGGGCACACTTCAGTAGTTGATCAAAATATTGTTGGCTAGTGACATTGATTAAGGATTCTTTGTGAATGTGGAACTAGGGATTTTTGGATCATCTCTTTTCTAGGGTTTCCTAAGGTTTAAACCCTTCTTCAAGGCTAGTGCATTAGTCTAGGGTTACTTAGGGTTTAAACTCTCTTTCAAGGCTAGCACAATTTCTTAGGGTTTCCTCAGGCTTATACCTTCCTTTAAGTCCAGCACTCTCTTCCTTCATATGTTCTGCAACAATGTTTGATAGTTGAAACAGTCTTCTCCACTATACTAGGGTGCACATAATCATCACGTACAATAGCAACTATGGTAGTAGTTTTGCTTGGGTTTTAGTGTACAACATAGTGTGAGGTGCCACCTCTCAAACCCCCACTTCTTGAGATAAAACTCAAGTAATACCTTGGAGGAACTAAGAGGGATGACAATGTCACCTCGCAAACCCTCTCCTCACTTTAGGTTAGCTCTACTTCGCCTCACGGGGGGTTCCCTAGAATAGGATTGTTAAAACTTAGGCAATGAAGTTCAAGGTGAAAGGAAGAGTTTTCTCTATCAAAACAATTTGATGAATTCTTAGGAAATAAGATGGATGAGTGGACCAAAGACTAGTTTTGTTCCATTGAGCATATGGGTTCAAATCAAGGCTCATGGAAGGCTTATCCTACTAAGGAAATAAGGGAAAATGAGGCTGGAAAGTACAAGCTACAACTGCATTATCCTTGTTGTCCAAAACTACATAAATTTGACTTGGGAGAACACTAGTGCAGATGAACTCTTGGAAGTTGTAAAGATTTTGTTTATTAGGAATGGAATTTATGTGTACCTAACCCATCTTGGATAAATATGCATCCATAAACAACATCCCAACAATAAACAACAATAGATGCAGTCAGATAATAATGTGATTTATTTAACCGGAGTCTGCCATGGCGGCCGTCCCTGCAGCTTCTGCGCCTGTCCGCGGCTCCGTTCCTCCTGGGGGCTCTCCCTTCTCTGCGCGTGAGTTTCCTGAGTTGGCTCCCACGGCTGGACCTCTCCCTGGCGCCTCCGCAGCAGGAAAGACCTCCGTCCCTTCGCTGAAATCAGGGCTTCCTCTTGCAGACTCGAGCATCATCCCTGGCGGCCCTTCCTTCAAGGACGTGACCTCTCGACGGGGAGATCTATCTGCTCGGCCGTCTTCGATCCCTGAAGGACCTGCTATCACTATTTGCATGCCTGAGGAAGCCCGGACGCTTGCCTCCCAGTTCAGCAAATTTGCATTGGTTTGCAGGTTCAACGGCTTCTGGCCGAGCCTTGCAGACCTGCGTTCCTGGATCTCCTCCGAGTGGTCTCCGTTACTTGAGGGTGAGGTTTATTCTTGCCCCTTTGCTAGGGGCTTCTTCGCGGCGGTTTTTGACTCTTCTGAAGATAGAGACAAGGTCTCCAACTCCGGACCGTGGTTTTGGGGCAGAGCAGGACTGTCCTTGCAGCCTTGGACTCCCGACTTCGATCCTGCCAAGGCCTCTATTTCTTCTGCTCCGATCTGGGTGAGACTCCCGTCCCTTCCCTTGCATTTCTGGGGGGACCAATCTCTTGAAGCTATTGGAAATGGACTCGGAAAATTTCTATGCAAAAGTCCCGATACTTCTCCTTCTCAATCAACTTTTGCTCGGATCTGTGTAGAGATGGACTTCAACAAGGGATTCCCAGCAGAAATCAACCTAACTGGCAAGGACTACTCTAGATCCCAGAAGATTGACTATGAGAACCTCTGTTTCAGATGCAGGGTTTGTTTTGAAACAGGGCATATCGCCCGTAACTGTGAGAAGCAACTCGAAAAAAGAAGGCAGTCTCGAAGCCAAAAGCCCACTTGGTGGACAGAAGCAACCCCAAAGAAGCAAGCTGAAGGGATGATCCCAGCACCAGTTGCAGAAGGGGAAGCAGGAACCGCCCCCAAAGAACCAGCTAAGGAGAAAGATCCAGCAGAAGCAGTTCCGCCTAGCTCGCCAAATCCCTCCCAGCGAGGCTCAAGTTGGGCAAACATTGCCGAAGCCGAAGAAGCACCAGATCAACCAGTAAATCTTGATCAAAGTCAGAGCAACGAGTGGCAGACTGTATCAAAAAAGAAAAAAATTGTTCAACCCCGAAAAGAAGTAATGACGCGAAGCCGCTCTGGTTCGTTGAAATAGTTCCTTACAAGCAGCAGCTAGAGCAAAGACTGTAGGTTCATCATGAATTCTGGCTTATTGAGTGACAGAATTATTCTCTGGTTGTAATCGAACCCAGTGGCTTGCCAATGTTTTTTAATACAAAGGGCATATGGGAATAGGGAGCCCTGCCACATTTTGGGCGAATCTATAAGATCGCTGTTCTACTAAAGAGGTGTATTGATGCTAGATTATCTATGTAAAAGCTTTCGGTTGCTAAAATACCGGCTCTAATACAATACCAATATGTTCTTGTCAAAAAAAACAATAAACAACAATAGAAAAAAGGAATGATGTTAGCTTGTTTGCTACTTTACAAATAAATGGCAAGGAATTTCAACAATTAAGAAATCAACATAAATATCTATAGGACATCCTTATCCACAAATCATTTCATCAATCCTTCAAAGGCATCCACTGGATACTCAACCAAGCTCTAGGGGGGTTTCTCCCCAAATCCACCATACAAATAAATGAGAGAGCTACTTTAAAATAAAGTTAAGCTCCATCTCTCTTAAATAGACAAGTAATTGTTTTTCTATATCCATTAGTTCTCCAAGGAATAACAATAAAATATCATCATCAAAACCTCCTTATCAAATATAGCAACGAGTTGTTGTGATCACTTTCTTCTCCAAGAAGAACTGATAAAATATACTAGAAAAACAATACAATATTGCTATCATTTAACTAAATCCATGAAACAAGTCAACAATAAATAAATAATGGAATGATTGTGTCAAATAGATCCTGGAAAATGATTGACCATGTCAACAAACCCCAACAACCTCTTAGATGCATGAAAATGTATACAAAGGTGCCATTACTAACATTCAATAACATGAATGAATGACTCTAATCAAGGACCAACCCACTTGAAATGATGAGATGATGGCCCACAAATGTATCTCCAAGTCTCAACAAGGAGTCAATAGTTAGTTATGTGGACCGTTTTATCTCCATGAATAAAATGGAGATAAAATGCTCGGCTATATGAATAAAATGGCTCAGTGTAAGAAGACAACCGCATAACATAACCATATGTTAATGACAAATGTGAGGTTCCCATACATGCAATGGCTGAAAGATGACACCCCCACCAAATCGTGTCTCCATGAATCCAATAAATAATGCCATGCCTCAAACATATGTGCACCATAATATGTGAGCCAAGCATGTGTGAATGAAAACCTTTACTATAATATCGAACTCGCTGGAAAAATCTCCTCTATATATATGCCTATCTTATGAGTGTAAGGTAACACTATATAAAAAGTTTGATACTTCTCATAAGGAAAGGGGATGACCCAATCAACACAGGCTAAGATATATCCATGCACAAATATGTGTCAATGAGGTAGCACAATAAGCACTCCAATATGCATGATATCACCCTCTTCCTCACTAATTAAGAGTTTATCATGGGCAATGAGCCATCGGAGAGCTAGATAACCATACTGTAGTGTGACAATCATCCACACATGTGTATAAAAAGGAATGCTTTACTTGGTAGGTATTTTATGTCACCAATATCCAAATCCCTGGAGGATAGACCTATCATACATAAGCATAGGTATAGGACTCTCTAGGCATGATAAGCAATATACCAAGAAAAAAATCATGATGCTAAGATAAGTCACATGAAGCAAAGTGTAAGTACCATCACCAAATATCCACTATCATGCATATCCATCACCCAAAGATATGCAACCAAGAAGAGAGAACAGATGGATGAGCGATGACCATTGATCACACAAGGGAGAAATGAGTCTCATCCAATCTAAGGTACCCAAGTAACCAAGTGAAAGTACCATCCTGATGTAGTCCTATAGCCAGCAACTCTATTCAACGGGGTTTACAGGTTTCCACTGCCCATCTCCCAAATGCGGGTGGAAACATGGAGGGAAAGCCATGTGGATTGGATAATGTGGATGGTGAGGAGTAAGGTCATGTGTTAAAATAAGGTGTACAAATGGGGGATGGAGGGGGCATTAAAGGAGGGTAAACGAGGATCACACAAAGAGATGGTTGAGGTCGAGGCGAGGATGGAGCATCCTGACAAGAATTGTTACAATGACAAGCAAGCGAAGGTTAGGATGGGGAGGAAGGTACGGGGAATGAATTGCAGGAGCGTCATATTTTTGGAAACTTAGGTTGGCACGGTGTGTGCAAGTCATTGTTTCAGAAGGGGAATTGAATCCTGCATTAATCAACCCTAGGGAGCATTGAAGAATTATGATAATGAAGAAAGAGGCCATGACATTCACCGGGTGGTATTTATGTTCATCAAAATGGGAGGAGATCTTCCTACGAAGTGGATTCCTCTGGAAGAAGTGCGGGTGGTGAGCAAAGAAATAAAGGCTCTGGAAAACATGACCCCGAGATAGAGAATGAGGAGTAAGCAAGGTGGGCGTGGTGGTAGGTAGCCACAATGGGTCGAGGAAGATACAGGGCAAGGAATGATGGATGGAGTTCCTACCCATATTGACGACCTCATCTCTGTGATGGAGGATGAAGAGATTCAGGCTCAGATGGACAAGTGGGGCACGAAGGTGGTCCTCATCCCCTACTGGGTCATGCACAAAATTCTAGCTAAGACTCTGTTGGAGCGGGAAATTTTTGGCGAATTGGTAAATCAAGTTATGGGGAATATGAAAGAGGATATGTTAAGAATCTCGATGGACTTGGAGAGCATCATGGAACTTGCAAAGCCCCCATTCAGTTGTCCAAAGCAACCTTCAGACCCCCAGGAAGAAGCACCATCTTAGGCGAAGGACAATGCAGTGGGGACGACAGCAGCAGGAATGGAGGACTCTCAAGTAGAGGATGAGGAAAATACTCGTGTGGCCTAGGATAACAAAGGAAAGATCCCCGACGCAGGGGAGTGTGGAGACATGGACGACGAGTAAGGAAGTTGGTTCGTTCTTTCTTCAAGTTTGTATCTTTGTTTTGTAATGGCATATAAGCTTGGGATTTTGGGTAATGGAGATTTGATCTATTGTAATGGATTTAAGCCAATTTTATCAATCCGGGGTGGTCATTTAGTCTTTTTGTGTGTAGGAAACTAGTAGCTAGTCTTGCATGGGTACGGGTGGCTTTGATAAATAGTGACAAGTGGGTTTAGCGATTACTAGGTAGACTTGGCACTTTTTTGTATACTATGTATAGTTGTATCTCTAGTTAATGAAAGGTTTCCACTACCCATAAGGTGCACAACTATGACCCTTTCTTAATTAAATAACATAGAACAGAAATTCAACATGCAATAGAATCACTAAACTTGAACCAATAGAAATTTCAGAGCAGTAGTGTAATGCTTTCTTTATTTAAATTTATCATCCCACATACAATGCAAACAACGAATGGTAGTTTTATGTACTTTACTTACAATATAAATTAATTACCAATCCAAATTTAACCTTCTGTAGCGATATGAACTGACTCCCTTTGTTTATTGTTGAATCGAGCTAAAAGAAATTGAACTACGTCCCCATCTGCAGATCCAACACTACACTTCCTTGTTGCATTCAAAAACTAAACTCTTCTCCTTCGAAAATCGCCTTTTTATTATTTCTTATGTGTCTCTTCATTTTCCCATGGGGAAGGTGTATAGTTGTAACCATTCCTCTTCCAACTAATTCCACCAATGAATTGTTGTACAAATCATATGTCCATCCTTGATTATGCCACCTCACTCCATGTACAAATATGATCTGATCCAAAATCTGTGTATTATGTAATCGCGAATTGTAATCTATAGGATATCCGTAGTCGAACAGACTTTCCGCAACAGAACAGACTTTCCACAGTCGAATAGAATTTCTGCAGTCAAATAGAAATTCCACAACAAACATACTTTCCGCAACCAAGAGTTTCCGCAGCCGCTGCCAACTTTTCGCAACCGATACTTTTTGTCACCGCTACAGACTTTCCACCATCGAAACTTTATGTCGCCACTATAAACTTTCTGCAGTCGAACGGATTCGCAACAGGTTTCCGTAGCTGTTTATTTCCTCCTACAACTATTAACCAACCTAGATCATTTTCGGGTGATGCTGATTTCCCAAACCCAAGGATGCTCCTGCATCAGACACCCTTGGTAAGAAACATTGAGCATCCTGCTCAACGAGTTCAGGAAAATTCCCCCCTTTGATTATTTTTCCTCTTTTTCCACAACTTCTCTACAAACCCAATGGGTCTTATACTCTGCCAAGATTCATGCTCAACAAGGCTTACATCCTTCAAACATCCATGCCCAACAAGGCATACTACCTCCCCATCCTCTCGTTGTAATATGATCAACAACACGAGTTGATCATCCTCTGCGTTCTTCTCTTGGAATGCAATACTTCTGTGAGTACCATAAATACCAACATCCTCAAGACATACATTTTGTATGTCTTCAAAACTCATGGTGTCAATATCGTACACCAACTCCTAATCAAAATCAGACTTCACAATAAAATGTGTTCCCAAATCCAACATTCCATTACGCTGCCCAACATCAAAAATATTCATTACAAAGGATTTACCTTCCTCAACATTTTTCTCAAATGTGTCATGTGAGTCAACTTTTGTTTGCACCTTTAGGGCCATGCTCTGCCCATTTCCCATACTGCTTTGGTCACTTCCAAATGCATTCTATTTCACATGAGGATCCACATTTGCTTCTTATTCCTATAGTTCCTTATGAACAACATCCTCTCCATCGCCATTTATACAATCCTCTGTATCTACCAACATGTTAGATACCATTTGCACATAATACAAGGTCCGCTCTATCACCAAAGACAATCTTCTCAGGGAATATGTAGCCTTCCTTTCTACTACACATCCTTCAATCTAACAATAGACTTCCATCAAAATATGATCCCTCTCACAACTCCTATCATTAAGTTTGAATTCCACTTGCTCGATACATTCTGCTACGTTAGAAATAAGGTGGGTGTCTTCCATCTCCATGGATTCCTTGGCATCAATCCTCAAGGATTCGTCATCCTTCACACATTCAACCTTCCATCCCACTGTAGTACCTACAAAACAATCAACCATTACAACCCTGGGCTTTCGAAATCCTTCCAAAACCACATCATTTATGACATCTTCAGGCATTCCCTCTCCAACATACTCATCATCCATATGCAACACCATTCCAAACACATGCTTAGACCCTACAACTTCAGGATTTCTCTCCAGCATTAGAATAAAGCATCTTACCTCCAAATCAACTTAGAGACTTTCCTCATCCCTTTCTGCAAGTAAAAGATCCCTTACTTGCTCTTTTCCTTCGGTAGACCTCAGTTGTATAGCCACTACACAAAATTCTCTTGGAGATGAGATTCTTCAGCCACACCTTCCATTACATTATTTGCACACAAATTATGTACAAATCTCGGAAGCAAAACATCGGCACTCTATAATACACATGCTAATTCAATTTCATAATTTTCCATGTGCTTCATAGTTGTTGCTTGTTCGTTGTTCACCAACACGTTCATCTCTAGCATGGTGTTCATACTTCTCAGGAAAACTCTCATTCCAATGGAGAAACACAAAGTAAGGACCAGCTAGGTTGTTATTTTCTCATTCACTCTTATCATGCCAACCTCATAACATGCTTCTTTAATAAATACATCTATAACAAACCCATTATGTTCTTCCACCTTCAACATAAATCTTTCAACATTGAGTTTCCACATACAGTTGAGATCAAACATATCTCTTTCAGTCATGATCAATCCTTCATAATGTCGGTCTTCCTCATTGTCTCTTCTCACTTGTAGATTAGTATCCTTGAAGAGACTTGGAATTTCCAATTCATTAAGCTAATGTGCTTCCATTTCCTTTTGAACAAACATGTCATGTCCATCTTGTGCTTCCATTATGAGAATGTGAATTGTCACATTATCTCCAACTTCACATTTACCATGAGATTTCATGGAATCCTCTCTTTCCACGTGTACCCTCACATGATTTCACTGCACCTGCAAATACAATATCAAATATGTTAGGGAAAACAATAGTTTTGATCCCCTAGCATGCTACAACCATCCATGATCTCTTTTGCTGTTGTAATTTTCCTTTTCTGAAGCTGATTCTTCTTTCGCTTTTGTTTCCTCCTCAGAGATAGACACTTTCCCATCACACTGGTAACATCCTCATGCTGATTCCAATACAACAAAACTATTATCCACTCAATAATGCCAAATTTTGTTGCATTCTTTTCATCCAACTCAATACTGCTATACTTATGTATTCCATTTATATGCTCTATCCTTTCATAACATTTCCCTATGTGTTTCTTTCTACTCCAAGTCCCAGCTTCCCATGCAACATTCTTTTTTTCTCTATCACATGCTATCAAATCAGGCAACGCCATTAGGGTCATACCTTCAACAACAAGCATTCTTGGAAGAACTTTTATTTGGATAATGTCTTCAAATCTAAATATGCACTTATCTTCATCATCTTCTTGGTCCTTCAATTGCTGCACTCTCCAATTTCCTTGTTGCAATGGGTATTCTTCAACCTCTTGTGAGGTATTCTTTATAGTGTCGAATCTTGTCACAATTCCTTTTCCAACTTGCATATTGTTATCTGCTTCATCTTCTTGGATTTCATCTTCCACATGGTTACACTTTCCATTCTCCTCATGGACAATTTCTTTTCTAATTCTATAATCAACAAGGTATTTAAGGTCATTTCCAGCACCATTTTCATAGCTTGGAATCCAGCATTCTGCTGCAAATTCTTTATCTATTTCCCCTTGGACTCCAACAAATTTGAATGCATTCTCTTCACTTGGGCACAATTGGACAGTCATTTCCTCCCTATCATCTAAATATTCATAACTTGTAAGGTTATCTTCAGCAACATTCTTTCGGATGTCTTCATCGCTTCTAAGATCCGAATGTCAACTCTCACAATGTCCTCTTTAATGCTTGTATTATTAGCAACCTCATGGTCTACAAAGTCATCATCTTCATTGCTTTCGTTTACACCTGCAAAAATAGCAAAACCATCACATGACGCAAGGACTTCTTGAGTTTCTGGTTGAGCTTCCAGTCTCCATGCCTTTTCCTCCAATATGCTTGGCATCTCGGGTACACATTCTTCCTCATTTTCTTCTTCTTCAGGCCAGCATACAATCGCATGTCCACCATCTCTCTTTATATCATTTTCACCAAGGCTCAAACTAGATTTTTCTTCAATCCTTGGGGGTTTTGCATACCGATCGCCCACATTCTCCAATGCAGACTGTTGTATTTTATGATTCCCATACTTTTGTTGATCTTCAGAAACCAAATGTAGAAGCTTCCTCCTTGGCTTTCTTTCCAAATCATCCAGTCTTCCTTTTAAGAAATCTATCCAATACTTCTCTAGCCTTTTATCCTCTACCATATTCTTTTTCTGAGGTATTCTTGATAGGATCTCGATCATGTCCATCAATTCTCTAATTCTGGTCATTTCATCATCTCTTAGGGTTCCTTTCTTACCCATTCTTTCCATAAAACTGCAAAATTATTATTGCATTTTTTTTCTTCTCTGGAAATTGTCACTTGCAGACTTCTATTGTTTTCCAATATTCTCCACAATCACTCTTGATTGTCTTAATTTTTCTGGTCTGTTGGTTTTGTAGTTCCCTTGGCTTCTCACGCCTCTCCAAGTCGTTCCTCTTTGTGGTTGTCTCTTCACACGCTCGCCTCGTAGTCTTAAATTCAGACTACCAGTTACAAAGCGCCTTGCAAATGCTATCTCCCACGAGCTCCCCTTCCAACAATCATACTTGTTGAAACAACCTTCATTCAAGTCTCATACAACCACAATTTCTACAAGGAACAATTTATCACGGAACCAATTCAACAGGAGATAATTATCTCTTTGATAACTCTATAATTCTTCTCTACCTAGAACTGAACCTCTGTTCTGCAATTTTTTTCAATCTTCATAACCCAAAGCTGAAACTAGATTTGATACCACTTGATGCAGCCATGTAGCCTGCAACTCTCTTCAACATGGCATACAAGTTTCAGTTTCCCATCAGGTGCACAGCTATGACCCTTTCTTAATTAAATAACAGAGAACATAAACTTATTCAGCATGCAATAGAATCACTAAATTTGAACCAACAGAAATTTCAGAGTAGTAGTGTAATGCTTTCTTTATTTAAATTTATCAGCCCACATACAATGCAAACAACAAATGACGACTTTATGTACTTTACTTACAACATAAATTAATTTCCAATCCAAATTTAACCTTTTGTAGCGATCTAAACTGACTCCCTTTGTTTGTTGTTGAACCGAGCTGAGATAGGTTGAATTATGTCCCCAACTGCAGAGCTAACACTGCACTTCCTTGTTGCGTTAAAAAATTGAACTCTTCTCCTTCGAAATTCCCCTTTTTATTATTTCCTGTGTCTCTCTTCATTTTCCAATGGGGAATGTGGATAGTTGTAATTGTTCCTCTTCCAACCAATTCCACCAATGAATTGTTGTCCAACTCATATGTTCAACCTTGATTATGCCACCTCACTCCACGTGCAGATATGATTCGATCTGAATCCACGTATTATGTAATCGCGAACTGTAATCTACAGGCTTTCCGCAGCCGAACAAAATTTCCACAACATAACATACCTTCCACAGCCGAACATACTTTCACAGTCAAATAGACTTTCCGCAACAAACAGACTTTCCACAACCGATACTTTCTGCAGCCACTACCGACTTTCCGCAACCGAGACTTTCCACCGCCGCTGTAGACTTTCCGCAACCGAAACTTTCTACCACCACTATGGAATTTCCGCAGCTAAATGGATTCACAACAAGTTTTCGTCGTTGTTTATTTCCTCCTACAACTATTAACCAAACTAAATATTTTTGGGGTGATATTGATTTCCCAAACCCAAGGATGATCCTACATCACATCTCCAAGCCAAGCAAAGATCATGAAGTTATCATCCAACAAATTTATATGATGTGTGATGAAAATAACACATAACTGTATGTAATATGAGAGATAAAATGAGGGAGGTATAGTTATGTAGGGGAGTAGAGGGAACATGCATGCACCAATTGTAGTCTAATTTTTCCTCAATCATTGAAACTCAATTCATTACTATTCCAGATTAGAAAGCTTCAATTCAGTTCAGTTTCTATTTTAGTTCTTCTTTCAATTTAGTTTAGTTTAAAACACATGCATGATCTCTTCTTAAAAAATATTGCAGATCTCTAGTTATTTAGAGCACTTGCATGAGGAGTTGAGTGAGGGCGTAGATCCCAAGGAGTGTGTGTGTGTGTGTGACACAATCATCCTCCAATTGATCACATGAACTTTGCCACCGTTATTCATGTAGGAGGGCACACTGGTTATATTGATTAGGGTTTGCTAGGGTTTGATTCAGTTAGTTGTAGGCACTTCTTGCATGTGTCTACATACACTGTATCTTCCCTTGTCTCTTATTCTAGAAAAGAGATGAAGGGAACACCACTATGATGGTTAGCAAGTTAGATATTTGAGCACTTTGCTTCATGAGTTTATTCTTTATAGTTACTAGAACACAAATGATGTTTTAAGAGTTTAGATTTAATTGTTTTTTGTTCATATTATCTTTCGTATGCATTTGTAGGGTAACATAGTATATGGATGTTGTTTTGATTGGTATTTTCAGTTTTAAGCTATCTAGAATTTAGGTTAAAATCTCAAGTGTAGAAGTTTCTTATCATGCTCTGATTTTTTACAATGTATCAAAGAGAATTTGATAAAACCTTCTCGGAATCCATGTATGGATTGTAGGGCCTATGCATGGGATATGTAGTTGTCAAAAGGTTTCGTGGGTGGTATGCCTAAGATTTGTGCATGAGAAAAACGTCATGGACCTATGATACGCTATTTTAGGTTGTTGATCTGTTTTTTCTAGAGTGTGTTCTAGGAGAAACAACATGACTACATTTAGATATGAAGATAGTCCCATCCAACTTCATTTTGCGGAAGTGTCTGGTAGAAATGTTGTTGAAGCTTGATATTTTGGATTTTGTGGAGACAAAAGGTTGTAGATCCTATCGATCTCATGCAGTTGATAGAATATAAAAAGAATATGTCCAAGACAAATCTAGTCATCCTCGACTCAATGAAGGATCACTTGATCCCTTACACCCAAACATATGATTTTCAACAAGAATGCCTTTACTATACTTCAAGAGCATGAGGTAGGCATACAAGTGCTGCTTGGGGATGATGTTGTGTTTCTATTGAAATTTCTAGGCACAATTTTGTTAATGTAAAACATAAATTTCACCTCTATACTTGAGGTTTCTTATATCTTAACCATATGAATTTTAATCCTTAGGGTTGTTATAAAATATAAATAAAATAGCAGCAACAACAGACAATATTTCAATCCTTAACAACCCTAAACATCTAGGCAATCCAAGAGAAAAGATATCAAAGTGTTCTAATAAGTTCCAGTCCTTTAGGGAGATCTTATCATGCATAAATCATATCTAAAAACCCTTATGATAGTTGTAAAAACAACAACAAAACAATTAAAAACCCATATTTTCTTCAATTACAATGTTAAATCACTTAACATAATCACCCTTAACTTATGTCAAATAAACAAGACATATATAGCTACAATTTTAAAAACCATGAAGAACATATGTGGATGAAAATTAAATATTCAATTTACACAAGTATTGGACAACTAAAAACTTTATTAACATGCATAATATGAAGTTCATGTAAATACCACGGCCTTATCACAAGGCTAATCGATCCACTAGTTCTCCAAAATCATACCTAGGAAAAAAAAAGAAAACCCTATATGAACCAAGGAGATACAACAAGCATGAAGCATTCAAGCAAGTCTTCCAAGGCCAGACATATCCTCTTCTTCTTCACTTCAACAAGTACAACCTAGGGTTTCATCTCGAAACCCTAATCTCCAAATCTCTAAGGGATGAAACCCTAACCACATACTTCAAGATGCTTCAACAAGATCAAGAAACCATAGCAACTACGAGAGAGAGAGAGAGAGAGAGAGAGAGAGAGAGAGAGAGTACATAAGAAGATCCAAGAAGAGAGGATGACTAGTGCAATCCTTTAGTCACATCTCTAACACAAGTGTGAACAATATTGGATGAGCTATGATCATGAGTAATGAAAGGACTCTCTCCTTCCTATATATATATATGAGAGGTAAGGGAGGAAAACAACAAATATGTGGATCTATGCATTTCCAAGTAACATATAATAACACATGGAGTACTACACTCTAATAGTACACATATCAAGCTGCAAGGTGATTTATCCCACATGCAAGGCTTCAAATGCAAGGGCACTCCATGAGGTGTATTCAATGCTCCTCCAAAGGCTTTATCAATTGTCTTAATCCATGTACTCCTCTTGGTCAACGCCCCTTGCATGGATATTGTTGCAACCTAGGCATCCTCAAGCCAACTCCAAGCCTTCATACAAGCATCCAAGATACTCTATGTTTTCTAAGGCTCAATTCCCACCTTTGGGATGCAAAAACCCTCCTCCTAAGTAGGGCATTTTCCAACCAAGAAACAATCTCCTTGTGACCATAATGAAGGAGGTCGCCCAAGTTGTTAGATTATATCCAATGCCCTAGGGAATAATACCAAGAAAGCACCTAACTGAGGTCAAGCAACTACTAAGTAAGCCATATTCAATGTGAAAATCCATCGCAGACCATTTCCCATGTGTAAATACATCATGAACATTGCAAGGGTTTATCATACACCATGTACCCAAAATATCATGAAGCACACTTAAACATGATGTAAACACTTTTGGAGTAACACTAAAGCTAACTCTCCCTCTACGAGGAAATATTTTTCACCAATGCTTGCCAATTCGCTCTGCAGATTCACCAAAATTGCCACCTACAAATATGTACTTACTATAGTGTTGGAATCAACTGCTGTCACCTATAAAGAACCTGATATCCATGCTATCACAAGATCTCAATCCTCCAACAAACATTGATCGCCTATAAATCTAAATGAACATAGTGCTAGATCATAAGCATCCTACTAAATTCCATCATCTCTCAAGTCAACATCATGGGCTAAACTCAGTAGATACCACATCATGAGTTATATAGGACATCTTTTAAACATAATCACATCTCCATACAAGACCAAGACAAGTGGATTAGGACTATCAAAATTACAAAGATAGAAATATGCACAAGTTAACTCCTCAATCCTAAAATACCAATCTCATGGTATAGGTAATAACCCATGCAAGGCTATCAATTACAACTTGTGAAGATGATAATCTCTCTCATGTACCTCATGCCCTCCAACAATTGAACCAACCTAAACTAGGTCAACTCCCTCATCCCAAGAGAATCCTGAAGCAATACTAACATCATGGTCAACTCCCTCTCTCTAAGAGAATCCAATAACCTTTTCCTTGTACTCTACAATATTCACATCAATTGCAATCATGGTATCAAACTCAACCTCATCCGTCATCAAGGTATCACACCTCTCCTACTCAAGATAGTTTGAAGGCTCGTAAATGGAAGAAACCAATGCAATATGACTAGCATATCTCCTAGGAGGTATAGTCGCCCTCATTGAAGATTTTGTTTCTCCTACATTCGCTTGAGACATCTCGGTCACCTATGGGTTGGAGTAGAAGGTGATGGAATACTATGATCCTGGCCTCACCTCATTCACACTTGAATTTGACTTATCGTAAGCCTTAGGCTTAGTGTTTGGAAAACAATTTCCTCACTCTCCTCAATCACTAAAGGAGAATCTTGTGAACGAGAAGATATCACATACTCATCAAACTTCACTACTCTGCTTGATACTATCTTCTTTCGCAATAAAATATAAATCTTGTAAGCTTTGGTATTCTAACAGTATCCAATAAAAATAACCTTGATATTTGAGTGTTCTAACGTTTTCCTCTTCTCCTTGGACACATGAATATAAATTTGATGACCAAATACACAGGAATGATATACATTTGTTTTCATTGTGTAAATTCCTCCTCTGGTGTCATGTCCTTCAATATATTATGAGGACACTTGTTCAAGATATATGCAAATGTATTGCAAGACTCATCCCAAAAACAGATGAGAAAATCCATGCCATGAATTAGAGACTCAATAGTCTCAATGATAGAATTTTTCTTCCTCTTAGAAACCCCATTCTATTGTTGGTTGCAAGGCACTATCAACTCCCTCTTGATACCATCTTCCTTGCACAAGGAATCAAGCTTCACAAAGGTATATTGTCCTCCATTATCCAAGCGAAGCACTTTGATCTTCCTTTTTGGCTGATTTTCAACCAAGGCCTTGAACTCTATGAACTTGTTGTACACTTCATCCTTAGTCTTCAAAAAATAGATCCAAGTCTTATGAGAGAAATCATCAATAAAAGTGAAATAATACCAACTACCTATCAAGGAAGCGAAAGACATAGGTACTAACACACCCATTTGAACAGATCAGATCATGTAAAGAAGATGTATATAAGCATCAAGTAATAAGAGTTGCATGCAACTTAGTTCCTGCCTTATATAATATATTATAGAAACAAAATTCAGTATTAAATATCAATAAGACACAATAAAAATTAAATAAAATAATTCACAAATTCAATATGATTTATTCATGATGACCTTCGTAAGCACATTTGTTATCATAGTAGTCTCATATCACCCATAAACATATATATTAAAATAATACTATTTATTAATAAAAATTGAATGTTAATGGTACTATTTCAATATAAACATATGGATTTAAGTTGTATAAGTTTTTTGGAATGGGTAGGGAATATGAAAGATGGTTTCATAGTCTTAGCTTGAGGGTGGCGACCTTGCTAAGATATTAAGGAGAAACACATCCTACGATTGATTGGAGCATGCCTCACACACATCCATTTCTAGAGTAGTTCAGGTAGGTAGACTCTCTGTCTTATAATCATCCCTAAGATAGAATGAAATTCGAAATGGATTTACTGGTATGGATGTATGCCTGTGTAGAATTTATGTTGAAAACACATTAATGTTTATTGCAACACTCTGTTGAATCCTAGAGGATGTTCGTTTCTAAATGATCGTATATTTAAATAAGCCCAAATTATTGTGTGAAACTGTGAAAGAACTCGTTGGTATATGTAGGGTATGTGCTTGGTAGTTTCCATTGTTTAAAAATGAGTTTATTGAGTGCTTTAAACTTTGGAAAATCATGTTTTTCTTGTGGAGGAAGACATGAGCCACGAAATTGGACCCCAAGCTATCATTCATACATTAGTTTTGTTGTCTCAAACAGTTCTTCATTCCTAGATGTTTTCCTCGTTGAGTTTGTTGAGTTTACCATTGTTCTCCAGTTCAAAAATTCATTTTTATCTTATATATTTTATGGGTTGAGGAATGGTGTTGAATTTGGGGTTTAAGAGCTCTAATTTTGAGATTTCGTTGCTTGTAGAGTTGCTGGATTTCGAAATTTAACACCCAATTTTTGTTTCCTCATCCAAAAATCATGTTTTATATATCCAATAATTGAATGATAGTCCAAAAAAACCATTTTTGTATGCTCATTTTTTGTAATTATGCATGTAAATCATTTTTTTTTGTTTTATGTTTCCAGCAATTGTATATCAGTTCACAAATCGATTCTCGTGTTCCAATTGTTGAATTTGACTTGAAATCGTTTTTGGTTTCCCAACAGTTGTATGATTGTTCAAATTTCAATTTTGGCATGCCCACCAATTGTTACCTCAATCCCTACTTTGATTTTGTGTTCCCAATTGTTAGAAATCCTCATGACTACGTTTGAATCTCACCCAGCTATCATATATTCTCCCTAAGTTTTATTCTACTTGTTGTATGTTGTGATTTCACCCATGAATCATATTATGTTAACCATGATCCCTTTGTTGGTCTTGCTTTCGATCTGAATGGTTAATTAGGTGTTGAGAGGGGTGAATTCATTGATGTAAGTTGGGTTGTGGGAAACATAAGAAAAAGAAACCCAGATCTTACTATTGAACCCATTATCTATCAACTCCATCATGCAAATTTAGAAATAAGTTGAGTGCTTGTGTAAATTTCCTAGTTGGATTGAGTATTGTGTATGAATCCAAGAGTAGTTAGGGGTTTGGGTTTGCTTGATAAACCTAGTGAAGGTTGTAACCTTCATGAAGAGGACATGATTTGATTTACCTTCTATGCACACACTGAATAGCACCTAGAGGAATGGAACACCCAAGGAACTAATGAGAAGAAAAGGGGTACCTTCTTGGTGTTGTGTGGGGCATATATTGTGGGTGCTAAGTTGGCTGAGTCTTGTGGAGTTGCCTTCATGGAGAGGAAGGTATCACATAAGGATAGTGAGGTGGAGACTGGAGTGAAAATTATCCCTTATGAGAATGTTTCCAACTAATATACACATGTAGGTGAAGCAATAATTCTCTAGTTTTGTTGTTGTATCGGACGATTATTTAGACGACATATCAACTTTAGATGAGAGGAGTACCATGGCTCCGATTCTATGGTGGATTTGTCATGGAGAAAATGGTGTACATTTGCAAACCCTTGCCATTCATATTCTTCCACAAGTAGTGGCAAGCTCTTCATCAACACAAACGAATTGGGGAACCTATGATTTTATTCATTTAGTGAAATACAAAAGGTTGTATTCACATAAGGTCAAGGATCTTGTCTATTTGCATTCCAATATTTATCTTGAGTCACGTATATAATCATTACTTTACAGGAAGAAGATGCCCTTCATTACATTACATTATAACTAAAAGAAGATGACATTATATAGTATTTTATTACATTACATTCCTTCTTAAACAAATTCAACCATCCCAGATAAAGTGGCAAAAGGTTTCAACTTTGTTGGCTAACAAGGATAAGTTGTAGAGAGGAACAATGTTGAATGACCAAAGAGAACAACATCAATATGCTTAAGATGGGAAGGAATGACATAACCAAGTTGTCCCACAATGCTTCACAAATACCCCTGTGGAGAAAGTGAAGTAAACATAGAGCTAATCTACACAAAATAACTTCCAAGAGTAAAGCCTATAATGAACATGATAATCCCATAATGAAAAGAGAAAAATCATGACATGATATATGAAGAATAGAGAACATAAAATATGAAATTGCTTGTACACAAAATATGGATCAAACAAAATGTATATCACTTATATACCGGAAAATATTTCTATTAAACAACTTATAAGTCTTAGGCATCGATTGGTTTCTTATTGTCCCCATAACAAAATGCTAGAGATACATGCTCCTAAAAATGGCAAACATCTTCCACACAACAAAGTTAGTGACAAGTAAAACAAGATAAAAAACAACCTCTAGAAACACGATGACAAAACTAAGAAACTAAACCATAATGTAAAAAATACAAGAGATAAAGACTAGAATAAATATTGAATAAAACTGAAATTTCTCACCAATGACGAAACCCTACAACACATGATCAACATATTTGCAAACCCTCAATAGAAACAAAAAAAAATCAACTTTCAGAAGAAGAAAAAAAAATTTCACCTCAAAACTGGCCCCACACACTTTTTTGGTTGCTAGGGTGCGTGTGTACACACCTCCAGTGAAGAAAAGGAGCATGTGTACGCACCCCTAGTGAAGAAAACAAACGTGTGTCTCTGAAACTGTCCAAAACTGTAATTTTGCGAATGCTAATGCTGTTTAGATGGAAACCTGTGAAAAACACAACCAAAAATAGACAAACAACTAGATATGTTGCAAGAAATATAGATCCTTGATAGAAAGTTAGTATACAATGTATTTCAACTCAAATCTACAGAAAAACCAAGAAAAACTTGAAAATTTTCTGAAAAATAAATGGTGAGATTAGGGTTTTGAGAAAAAAGTTCTCAAACATGTAGAAAAATGCCCAGATATGAAGAAAAACCTTAATCATTTTCCATATCTTATGGAAAATATACTAGAGAAGGAGGGAACCTAAAAAATTGAAGAACTTGATGCTTGTAAAAAATACTTTCAACAATGTAACACCCTGATTTTTATTTCCCAATATTTGTATTGTAAAATGTAAAAAGATGATGGGGCTAGAGTTGAACCAATGTGACTTATTTTGTACTTTGGATTAATTTTTCTAGTTGTGGGTGTTTGGGTGAGGAGGAGGTTGAAAAGAAGGGGGACTATGAACCCACGAGAGGGAAAATGAATGAGTGAAGGGGTTAAAATCTTAGAAATCCTAACCTTTCCTTAACCCCATTTCTATCTTATTATTAAATAATTAAAACATTAGGAGAGGGTAGCTGCATGTTGTCTTAGAAAGGTGACACGTGGTCTTTTTCCCATGCACCAAAATGGCTTGGGTCTTAGGATAGGTAGGAGTATGGTTGTGCGGGGAGGTTGGGGGAAAAACTTGTTATTTTTCTTGCAAGGAAAGCTAAACAATCCAGTAAATTCCTGTTGGAAAATTTTGAATTGAATATGCAAATGAATTCCTCTTTTTGTATGATCATATAGTAATATGCAGTGGTAGATTGACCTAAGGGGTTGCTTGGGTAGATAAGGGAAGCTACTATTATGACCTTCCTCCATCGAAGAACTATGCCATCAACTCTAGATAATTCCCCACTTCCCTTCATTATTACCATTGCACAGTCCAAATCGACCATGGAGTGTAGAGACAAACCTGCACATGGACAAGAAAGGAGAACTGTGTGAAGTAATTTCCCTATATCCTAAGCACATATGGAGACGATTGTGGCCACGTGCCCCAACACATGCATGCAAAATTATGGTTATGCAAGTTTTCATTCATATTTTTAAGAATTCCACTAAACCAAGATTGCCTCCTCTGCTTAATGACAATTAGGGAGTTATAACTATTGCTTAATCCCATCAATGCTAAACTAGGGAATCCACTTCTGCTGTGGAAGAGCATCGTTGATTAACACTATGCCTTTGTCTAATTTCGTTGCTTTGTTGACAAGATGATCATCGAAACACTTATTATGATGGCAAATGTGCCAGAAGGAGTGATCTTTAATGCTATCCAAATTTCACTCAATCCTATGAAGAATATGGTTCTAAATCATTTGAGATTGAGTGAACTTGTTGTGAAATCAGTGAGTTACCAAGAAGGAATCCCAAAGATCATCAAATGAGAGATTGACAAAGTTGAAAGGAATTCAAAGCAAGCAAACAATGCATAAATCTCAGCAAAGTTGTTAAAAGTGCAACCAAAACCCCAAAAGAACCTTATCACTTTGTTTCATTCAAGGTAAAAAAGAACCCCCTCACCACCACTATTAGTGGGAATTATCTATTACACCAAAGTTGCTCATAACTTATTTGGCCCCACCCATTTTTTGCAAATGCATGTAGACACAAACACAAACAACATAAACATCTTGTTGTAGGCAACAATTAAAATAAGAAATAACATATATATTATTAAAGCAAAATGTTAAAATGACATGATAGATCTTCAACCTTATATGTATCACAAATACAACAATTAAAATAAGAAATATCATATATATTATTTAGACAAAATGTTAAAATGACATGAGATCTTCAACCTTATAAATATCACAAATATTATATATTAACTTAGCCCCAAAAAAACTTTAAAGTTTTTTACACGAATGCTTTAATAGTGCAACAATTCACTATGCCCTTGGGCCAAAAAAATTTAAAGTTAATGCAGCAAGAATGCTTAAATTATTCAAATTACCAATTTTAAAATATATTGTATAATATTTATTTTATTTTATTAAATTTATAATATTAAAAATTATTTAATAGCTTTCAAATTATAAATAATAAAAAATTATAATATTTCAAAAAATTTTATTAAAAAACCAAAATCTTATATTTACATTTTTTAAATAATTTTAATATATATGATATAAAAAAAAATTATTTTGTTAAATTCATAATATTAAAAAAGATTTAATAGCTTTCAAATTATATATAATAAGCAAATTATAATATTTTAAATTTTTTTATTAAAAAATCCAAATCTTATATTTACATTTCTTTTTAACAATAAATGAAGTAACTAAAATTTTAAAAACATTTAATAATTTTTATATTATATATTACGAAAATATTATTATTATTTTAAAACAATATAAAATAAAGATAAATTTTTTTTTTTTAATTTTATTGACTCAATAAAAACTTTACTCTAAGTGTTATCCATATAAGAATTATTTGGACGGACCATAGTCGATTTCCAATGTGTAATGCCTTTACTTTGAATAAATACATAAAGCGAGGAGAAATTTATAAATGCAGGCTTCTATATTACTATTCCTTCGAGGGAAAACATTCTGTTGCAATTTCGGGATCGGTGTAAGCTCGGCTGATAGGAGAAATTATGGAGGGCGTGAGGGAGAGGAATGATAATAATAACGAGCCAAGAAGGGGGTTTGGGCTTTTCTGTCAGCAATTCAGCGCTCTGATGAAGAAGAACTTCCTTCTCTCATGGCGGAACAAGCCCTCCATGATCATGCAACTGACGGCATCCTTTGTTTTCGTCTTCCTGGTATTCTGCGCTCAGAAGGCGTTTGCATCTCGCCTGAAATTTACAACCTTGTATGACAATATTCATGATCCCGAATATAAGCTAGTCGGGGGCATTCTTCCCTGCGAGGATGGATTTTTCATTAAAGCTCCCTGTTATGATTTTGTATGGAGCGGGAGCTCCTCCTCTGGCATCAGCGGTATCGTCAAAAATATTATGGCAAACAATCCCGGAAGAGCCATTCCTCCCTCCAAGGTATAATAAAAATTCAAGAAAATGGATCTCATTACAACAGAATGTAGGTAATTTGTTTATATTTTTTTGACAGATCGAGATTTGATCTGTGAACCTCTGCTTGGAAAGATTCAATGTGTGCTTTTATTTGGTGCAGGTTAAAGGATTTCCAACTCCAGCTGATGTAGACGAATGGCTGGCGACCAATCCAATGCGATGCACGGGGGCTCTTCATTTTCATTTGGGGAATTCTAATTCTTCGGTACTGCAGACGTTAGGGTATGGAATCCAAACCAATTCTACCAGTAGGCGGAAGCGAGGGTATTTCGAAGATCACACTTTAAAATTCCAGATCCCTCTTCAAGTCGCAGCAGAACGGGAAATCGCTCGGTATTTATTGGGAGGTAAGTCTACAATTCCTCTCCTTGGATTTTTGTCTCAGGTAATTTGTTTCTTTAAAGCGGTTTGATTCTCTACCAGAGGAAACGAGTTCCAATTTTAAGAAAAGACGAAAAAAGGTTGATCTTTCAATTTGAATTTCCAAACAAATTAGAATTTTTATTTTAAAATTGGTTAAATATACCGACTAAAATTAGAAAGTATTCACTATTTTTTAATTTGTTAATTTAAAATTTATTAAATATATCGACTAAAATTAGAAAGTATTCATTATTGCCAGCCTTAGTTTGGTATCTGTTCCTTAGTTTGTACCTGTTCATCAATGTCAGGGAGCCTTAGTTTGGTACCTGTTGTTCATCAATGTCAGGGAGCGCCTACCATTCTAGAAGGCCGCAGGATTCGATCCTGAGACCTGAAGCTGGATACCCGCTTGACCTGACCTGTTGAGTCCAGGACCTCAGCCCCTATTTGTTAAATATACATACCAAGAATACAGTACAGAATATCTACAGTCTCCGAGTTAAGCTGATATTAGTAACCAATGCACAACAACATTTACTATTGATTTCACTATAGAGCACTTTGATAATCAAAGAAAGAAATATTAAGTCCAAACATAAGAAAATGGTAACTAGCTTGAATACCCATAGACATTTCAATTTGCAAATGTTAAAAATATTATTTATGACAGTTTAATAAAATTAATTTAGAGTCCGGGGCTACCGGAGTAGGTGGGATCATCTTTGATCTCGGGGAAAATACCAAGGAAAAATTCGCTTGGGACTGGGAACTACCTCAAACAATAAAGTTGAAGTCCTTGGTACTCTGTATCAATGAGTAAAAATACTAGCAAAAAAAGGAATCAAGTAAGCAATAATTCTTGGAGACTCAATTTGTGCTTTTATCCAAAAGATAGAGCCCACTAATCTAAGGTTCTCTTGGATTTTTGAAAGAACATCTCGCATGTTAAGAACTTTGGCAGAGGTGCACTTCTTCCATGTACTAAGGGAGAACAACAAAGAGGTTGATAAATGGCCAAATTAGCATCGGATCTAGATAAAGAGACCCTCCAAACTCTACAACAAAATGAGAAATTTGACCCTATTTTGTAAGAATCAAACCCAAGCCAATAGGGGAATGGTCAAGCACAACAAAAGCACTGGGATCGGTCACATGGGGTTCGAGGGCCTTCCCAAAACAAGACCAAGGGATAAGGAGCCCAAATCCAGGTGATACAAGCCCATGTGGAGTGTGGAGGCAAGGACAAGTGTTTGTGTTAGTGTTAACATGTGGTTCCCCTTGTTGGAAATAAAAGAAGGTAGGACAGAGCTCGAGCAAGAGGTCTTTTCCGCAGTTATGGATTGAGATGGTAGGAAGCATCAAGCATGCGAGCAGGATTGGGACTATCCTTTGGCACATGTGGTAATAATTCCCCACTAGTGTGCACTAATGCGGGCGAATGGGCAGGAGGTTTTTAATCACCGTATCAGTTATATTGAGGAGAGGGAGGATACGAAGGAAAGGTGGCACGGGAGCCTTCGTCCTCGTCTGTTGATCAAGGTACAAGACAATTCCCTCGGAATTGTTGGTTTTGCGGGAGAAGGGTGTAGGGAGCACGAAAGAAGCATGGCAGACGGAAATTGGCATGAAGATGGGGATTGATGCATCTCCCATGGGCTCATGTGCCTCCAAGCAAGTCAACGATCATTAAGTTAGATAGTGAGGCATCTCCAGCAAGAAACGGAAGCAATTGTGTAGGGAATGGAGCAGTGGAAATTTGAGGAGGAGCAAGAAAGGTTGTTGGAGTGTGGGGAGAATTTAGTCAAGGAAGATCTCTTGAGAAATGAACTAGAAGCGTAGTAGGGTAAGAACACAGAATTGGAGGCCAGAGTGGCAGCATTGGAAGCTCATGTCCTCTTGTTGCAAGTGCGAATGAACACCAAAGACAGGGTGGAGGGATCCTCCTCTCAGCCTACGGATCCTCAACAGGATTTCCAAGTCCCTCAAAACAACAATTCAGTAGTAGTTAATGATTTTTGCCTGTAGTTCTCTTGTTTCGGTTTGCCAAGATCTATAGATGTAAAGGGATAAATAATAGTAATCATAGGCAACTAGCAGATAGTGTTGTTGGGGTTTTTAACTTATGGAACATATGGTTTATAGTTGAAATACGGCTCTCAAGCTAGGTTTTGCTTTGTACTTTAATGGGAATTTCCCTCTTTTTAATATATAAAATCCTACTCTTTTGTATTAAAAATAAATAAAAAGAAAACTAATTTAAAGTAAGAGAAATAAAAATTTAATTATTTAATATTTTTAGGTTTTTTATATTTTAAAATGTAATTACATAAGTGGATAAGTATTAGAAAGTTTTTTTATTAAGAAAAATGTGGTAATTTCTTTTATTTAAAAAATAATGTTGAAATTACATTCAAGAACACGAGTATTAGTGCCACATACAATCCATCTCAAACAATAAATGCATACAATGAAGATCAATGTTCAAAAATACCAAACCTACTGAAGCATGCTATAGTGCCACCAAGAAACCTTTGGCCTCAAGGTTGAGAATAATGGAAATTGTCATTGCTGATACCAACAAAACCTACTATAAAAGAACCTGAACACTCCTAACCACGCAAGGGAGAGTGACTCGGGGCAAAGTAAATACTCCAACTATATCTTAAACATCACAAAAAGTCAGAGAATAGAAGCTTGAAACTATTGGGTTCTAGAAATAAGAACCCCGGCCTGAATCCACCAATAGAGAGGATACATAGAACACCCACGAGAAGAAACCTTTGAAACACAACACCATGGAAAGAGAAATGAAAGGCCAAAACCCTTATTCTCTACGTAAATCTCGGTTATAGAGACCTAGAGCTAAAAGAGACCACCACAAAGGAGAGAACCATTGAAAGCATAAGGAAACCACTATGTCCCATGCACCTCGAGCCAAAACACCAAACGACCGAACTAAACCTCCATCACATCGCCATAGAGGAGAAAAGGTGAGAAACTCCAAACACCATCACCATTCAAATCCCCAAAACCTAGAGTGTCTCCAATGAGAAACATGTGTCTTTAAACCATATGCAGCCATAATGAACCAAACGAATTTTAAAACCAAAATAAGCTAATAAAGAAAATCCTCATACATAATGATAACATATTGAAACAACCATCCCCATGATGATGGGTGCCATCTAGAAGACACCATGCAGAGGGGGAATGCAGTGGGGTGTTAATCAACATGCGTGGGGGAGGGTAGGTGGCCACTCCCACCATCGTAACATTCATAACCTTAAAAGCCTTATGATTGCCCTCAACATTGTCTGGTACCTCGCACAACTTGTCAACTGGTTCAACGTACGACCTCTTGAGGATTTCATCATGGCGGCTTTCATGGCCACCCGTGCCAACGAGTTTTATGATGGGAAGGATGACGGAAAAAGGGGAAACTTGCCAAGGACAGAAATCCATCAAAGGCCTTTCCTCGACGGTTACCCAAATTGGTGGTGTCTTTACATTACAGCCTCTGCACCGTCTTCTGCAGCTTTGCTCTTCCTCCTTCGCCACAATGCTAAACCTCCTTCTCGCAGAGGGGATTCACGCATAGACATTGCAATGGTGCGCACAAAGGTCACTAAGCATAGAACCACCAACGGTCCAAGGCGAACCCACATGCCGAGGGCCACCAGGGAAATGGAGAGAGCCAAACGCTTCTATGAGCGAAAATTAACCAGCGAGCTAAAGAGCGCTCTATGCGCATGGAAATGAGGCGCAAGGGCAGGCATCCCAAGCCTTCGAACCATAAATTAAAATCCATCCAAGACCCAAATCTAAACACAATAAGTGTGATCCATATAAATTTCAAATAAATTTAATATGAGATGGAACTTCAAATATATGTTAAGTATGTCTAACCATTTTTTTTTAATCTAAACACAATAAGTGTGATGAATATAAATTTCAAATGAATTTAATATGGGATGGAACTTCGAATATATGTTAAGTATGTCTAACCATTTTTTTTTAATCTGAACACAATAAGTGTGATCAATATAAATTTCAAATGAATTTAATATGGGATGGAACTTCGAATATGTTATATAAGTATGCCTGACCATTTTTTTGGGTTATGTTACGATTTTCGGGACAATAGGAACTCGTAAGTTACTTTTGCCATCTTCCCCTCACTTAAGATTTTTCATAGTTGTTTTATAATCATTTTTTTAATAAATTGTTTTAAATTAAATTCAAGTATTTAAAATATTAAACTTTGAGAAGGGTTAAAAATTATAATTTTTAACCATTCATTAATGTGTAATAAATAAATTAAATCATTAATAATTACATATTATCAAGAAAAATAACTTAGTACATTGCCATCTTCCTTTCACTTATGAATCTTTTAATCATTTTGATTTTTCAGGGTTGTTTTATAATCATTTTTTTTTAATAAATTCGATCATATGTTTTAAATTAAATTCAAGCATTTAAAATTTTAAACTTTGAAAAGGGTTATGAATTATTATTGTGTATCCCTTCATTAATGTGTGATAAATAAATTAAATTAAATTTATTAGTAATTATATATTATCAAGAAAGATAACTTAGTATATGAGATGTGCATTAGGATTTAAGTGAAGATAAATATAAATATTGATTATGTTGAGATAATATCTAATTAAAAATAAATTGTTTGTTGTCATTTGATTATAATGAGGTAATGAGGAGGAGTTAGGATTATGAATATAGAATTGGATGAGTAGGTTAATTTTTCTAGAAGCCCTTAAGATGATTATTCCATTTTTCCCATGGAGTCTTTTCATGCTAAGACTTTAGATAAAGTCAATGTCATGGGACTTCGTGGGGAACTAGGAGGAATGAACTCAAACTTTATAGGCTATCCAAAAGTTCTAAGCTACAAGGTAGAAAGGACAACAATCAAGTGTGGATATGACAATGCTAAGAGTTTGTATCCATTTTCAATAAAGTCGCAACTAAGAGAATTGTGTGGTAAGGATGGCAATAGAGTAGTTAATGAGTAATTGAGTTTGGAAAAAAATCCTTTTTCTTCCTTAGTAGATCGTGGTAGAGGTAAGCATGAACCCTTTTCTTATTTGGCAAAGGAGGCGTTATTCCTAGACTTTGTCAACAATTCGGTAGGCCATCGAAGGGAAATATTCCTTGATGTGTTTTGGTTAAGTGAATTGTAAACAACAAGTGTATTGGGAGTTTCCCATGCATCTAATGGTTTGTTGGGTGTGGAAGGTGGCTTTAAGTAAAAATAGTTGATGCATGTCAACCAGGGGAAGAGGGGAAGGAAATGTATTAAGCAGAAGAAGCAAAAGGTTAGCCTAGTCTTGGGAGAGGATATAGGATATTAAGATGCATCAAGTAGTGAACATGGTGAATAGACCCCGGTGAGGTGATTTTGCAGTTGATATATGTCTAAGAGTAGTTTAATAGCATGGATGGATGAAGTTTGGAAGTCATCATTGCTCTATCTCTCAAAATTGCAGTTGTTTGTGAGAGGCTAGCTAGCATTTATATTTAGAACATAGGAAGATTATTCAAAGGCATTGGGCATGCATTGGGTATGGGGTTATATTCCTTTATCTTTGAAGAAATGGGGTCCATGATTTGACTTGTCCATGCAAAGATCCTCCTTGCATATGGTCTATATGAGGTTGTCAAGGTTACCTTTGGAATCCTAGTCAATAACCGTGTTTAGAGCAATTGGAAATATTGTGTAGGCATATTTTTGGAGGCAGCTGATAGCTTCCAATGCTCTAATACATGTGCGATAGCTCAAATTCTTATCGAAGTGGCTCTATTAGAAGGTCTAGCATAAGAGATCATCATTAAGGTGTAGAATAACAAATTTTGTCAAATTATTGATTATGTTGGCATTCCTTTTTTTGTTGTTGCTATCATATTTATGGTCATTTGGCCAATGTTGTGGTCTCAAATTCATCAGGAAATTTTGGAGGAAAAAGGACCAGGAAGCTCAAACCTCTATGAAGGATGCCACACAAGTTTTGTTGAAGGAAGGAGTCATTTCTTTTAGAGGGGAACTATTGGGGAGGCTTTAGTGTTGAGGAAGCCTTTTGAGACAACAAAAGGATTGGAACTTATTGTTTGAGGTCAACTCAGACGTTGGAAGCTCGGAATGATATTTCATTTCTCATTGGGATGCCAAAGATTAAGAGTTGATCATGAAGGGTACTGGGATAAAGGTCTGCTTAGTGGATTTTCCTTTTACAACTTCAAGTAAGTCATTAAACCTCCCTTCATTCTGTAATTTTTGGAAAGGATGAGGTTTGCAGCCACATATGTAATTGGGGATTGTTGTGAATGAGTAGCTACGTTATCGTAGAGTTGTCATAACTCATAGGTTGAGCACTTCTTAATGGCATCAACATATGTGATGGGTCATTATGTCAACAACTTGAAGACAAGTTTGGAGCTGCAATAAATGAGTGAAATTTTGAAGACTTTGTGCCATCTTTAGATATAACTAGTCAAATAGTGGTTCCTTGGGCCCTCCCTTGTTTGAAAAGAGAATCCTGCAATACATATCGTAAGGAAAAAACAATGTTGAAGTATTAGATGAAAGATTCTACAAGTTGTTGAAAATGGACAATGGATCCTTGAGGTAGGTGATGAAACCATTATAAAGCTTCATCGATGAGAGACCATGGGCACAATTTGAGGATGTTGTCATTATAGGAAATCCACTTAGAGCATGCAATTGTGGAAGCATCTACATGAGTGATTAGTTCTTGACTAGGAACTTTATTGATTTGGAAAGATGGGTAAAGGTGAAGGTAGTAGGGCAATTTGGATATGTGGAGGTAACAAGTTCTTCATGTAGTCATTATATGAAGAAATAGTTGTGGAATCAAGGTGTTGGGGAAATGATTTAGGCCGAGACTAAATGAAGTTTGTGA
The DNA here is from genome assembly GCA_027924585.1 of Larix kaempferi. NCBI lineage: Eukaryota > Viridiplantae > Streptophyta > Pinopsida > Pinales > Pinaceae > Larix > Larix kaempferi. Next base: position 261,897 of record BSBM01000202.1, read on the forward strand.
GCGATATCATTAATCATGAGAGACACGGCATGGAAAAGAGTTGAGATAAGGAAACTAATAAGAATTGTAATATGTGTTCAAGGTTGTAGAGATGCATATGGTTAGAGACATAAAGATGAGGTATAGGTGTTGAGGTTCCATGAGAAAGGTTGTAAAACTATGCTTAAGGAATTTGGTCAAACATGAGATTCTACGATTAGGTTTTAAAAATGGCAATTTGGGTATAGATTTATATATGCATGGTTGAGGTAGTTGTGAAACCACAATGTGAAGATTGGGAGTGTAAGAGGTTGAATAAATTCACATCTGAAATGAACAAATGGAAAGGTGAAAAAACATGTGTATATCACACCTTGAGTCATAAGAAGTGTAGAAGGATAAGTGAATACCCTCTTAGTAGGTGCATTTGAAGTGAACACATACAAAGGTAAGAACACACATACTAGTATTGTGCCTTAAGTTATAGGAATTCCCATTACTATCTTCGTGGGAGAGGTTATTGGAGTGAACCATGAAGTTTGTTCACTTGAACAAGGCAAAACCACGAAATCCATCATGTATAAATAATATTTATTTAATGAATGGACAAATTTATTGTAGATTGGTATTGGATCTTTATTTAGACAATGTAAGTCGTAATGGCATGACTCTTTATTCTTTATTAAGGAATCGAACTCTTCATAATGGCTAATTAATAATGAACCATTAAGTTACATTATAATTGTGGTCATTTAGTAAGGCATGGCATGGAGTTCACGGCACCACAGGAGACACAAAGAGATTGAAACTAAAGTGTAAGAGGGATGTTTTAGTTTGGGGTTATGTGCTAAAACTTAACATGGTCATGACACTAGCGAGTGAGGTTGATGTCATGGAAGTAATGAGAAGTTAGTTGGAATTAATCAAAGAAGTAATTGGGGTTCTTAATAGATAATAGAAGAGGAAACTATATGTATGACAATTAATTAAGTTGTAGTTGGATATTTTTCTCCAATGATTGTTGGTCAGTGAGTAGACACATAAGTAAACCTTAATTATGTGGAAAGGATTGGGTGCCTATTCTATGTTTGGAGGAGAAAGTGGTTAAAGGTTTTAATCGCTTCTACATCCTTATCTTCATTTCCATACTCATCATTTAGGTTTACATTGACAACCATCTTTAATTTCAATAGGTAAGGGGAACATAGTGAGTCTTACCATGATCAATGTAGAGTAGGCTAAGTCCTCTAAGTTTGCATGAACTCCTACAACTAAGGGGAGTAGATAAGACCTTGAAAGAGAGAGAAAATAATGCCTCATTGAAAAAGTGGGAAAAATAGAAGAAGGAAACCTTAACAAAGTTAAGAAGGTGAACAAAGTGATCCCATCCCGATCAATAAAACAATGTAGAGGCTAGGGGAGGATAATAAAGTGTGCATACATGATGACACAAACACGAGTTTGTTGCAATCAATGTTGTGCATGGTATAGCAAACACTCCTATTGTTATTAACTCCGAGCAAGGGTTTTTGGAACCATTAAAGTTTCTTACAATCATATATTTATGTTGTGCTAAAAGTTATGGTTAAAATGCTTGGTTTTGGCATTAAACTTCACCATGTTTCAATCATCTTTAAGATCCGCAAGATTATCTAATGTTATATTTTGTAGACAAAACATCGGAAAGTTAAATGGTGCATCTTTGGAAATTGAACTATTGTTTGTGATAGAAAGTGGGAGGAGCCTATGTTGTGAACAAGGTGGGATTATAGGAGTTTATCAATATTGATCCAAGTTTATTCTCAATTCATTCTGTATCTCTTTCTGAAAGTCTCGAAGTGAAATGGCTAGAGATTGACTCCATTCCATTTTGAAGAAAAAATAGTTTTTTATTTTAAAAAAGATAGTTACATGCTATATCCTAAGCACGCGTTTTAATTTGGGATGTTGCCTTCCCCTGTGTTGTTGTTGTTTTCATTACCTAATGAATGATATGGGAAGGCTCAATGGATGGCATCAAATCAACTCAGCTGTGGGTATTGTAGCATTAATCCACAAAAATTGGATTTACGGAATGCATGCAAGTAGGTAAAATTATGTTAGGGTTGGACGGAGTCACATGGAACCAACAACAATACGAGACTATTTAAACCCATTGAGGTATGTCCTTCAAACCCAATGAAGTATAAATGAGTAATGAGTGGGAAACAACTTTTCTTCTTCAGCTGCAACAATAAAAAAAAGCACAAGCACAATTATGTAACTAGCAAGGAGAATAGTTGTGGATGAGGGGGAGATGTAAGTGCTCATGTGAATTTAGAAACTTTTGGAGCATCCATGGATTCCTATGTGAAACTTTTGATCTTTCATGTGTCGTAGAATTAATTAGTCTTCAAGTATGAGAACACTAGGTTGTGCTAAAATGTTAAAATGACAGGATGCTTGAATAATATGACAAACCTCATTTTTGAAAATCCATGCAAAGAATCGAGCACAATGATTGAAATATAAGTACAAGAGCATTTAGCTTGATGCGAAAGTACATATTAATAGGGATAATTTTAAGGACCCATACTTATTTCAAAGTGTATAAACCTTGGCGAATCTTACCAATTCTTAAAATGTCAACTATAAAATATTTTGCGATATTTTTCTAAAATTATTTCAATTTCTAAGGATTTTATATAGTTTATATAATAATTTGGCAATTTTTAGAGTGAAAAAGTTTACCCCATCAAAATTGGGCAAAATGGGGCTTCAAAAAATGCAAATTGGCGAATCTTTTTCGGAAAAAACCATGGAAAAATAGCCCATGGGCTAAATTTCGCCCCTAAAATTATCCTTGGTACATAGCCTAAGTTGCTCAGGTATGATATCCAAAGGCAAGCAATTGCATCAATATCATTGCAACATGCAAGATTGTTGATTCAAGTGATGTTGGAGGTCCAATCAAGTATCTGGGATTATGTAAGTAGTCGAATTGCCTAAATGCAAACATTGGAAGCAAGGTATGATTCATGAAGTATAATAGTTGCCAAAAATGCACGATCTAGTCTAAAAGTGCTTTGTTTTTCTTGAAATCTATATTTTAGGAAAATACACTGAAATTGTTGGAATTGCAATTTTAGGTTGTTGGAATTGCATAATCTAGGTGTCCAGGGGTACTTGAGGGCATTGAATACATTTATACAATCAAAATTGCAATTTAAACAATAAAAATTGTGATTTTAGCAAATATCTTATCACCATATTTCAACAAAAATAACAAAAAAAAAATACAAATAGTGGAACGTTTAACTTACTCCATACAATTATGTTCAACTTGTTCGTAGGTAAGTTCTCTCAATATAAAGTTCAAATTAAATTTTGAAATTTGCATGAGCTTTTATGTTATTCAAATAACCACAAGACATGTGTACATGTTCATGCTGTCACATCAATTATCTTTATAATAGATGTTTTAGATGGTTAATGTAAATTTTGAAATTTGTATTGGCTTTTATTTCATTCCAACGAGATTTTAATAAACACAAGACATGTGCACATGTTTATGTTCTCACGTTAATTATCTTTGTACCATATGTTTAAGGTAGTGAAAAAATAAATTATTTTTATTTTATATATATGGTTTATAATTTGAGTTTGAAGGTTAATGTGGTATGGTAGGTGTTGTTAGTCCATATTTTTTGGAGAAGTGATAGTATATATCTTTAATAGTCCATTTTTTTTAGAAGTGATAGTATATATCTTTAATAGTATGTTTAAAATCTAGATCCATCATCATAACAAAAAAAATTGATAAAAGAGTAGGGTGATCAATCATATTAATATATAATTACTTTTTAATTTATATTTATATATTTTGAAATAAATATAGTTTATAATTCGAGTTTTAAGGTTAATGTGGTAATTGTTTTTAGTAATCTTTGAGAGAACTTATTGGAGAACTTATAGTAAATATTTTTAATCATATGTTTAAAATACAAGTTTGGATCATCAAAACAAAAAAGAAAAGTCGATAGAAGAGTAGGGGATCAATCGTATTAATACCTAAGATGTTGAGAACATCAATTTCTGAGTAGGGGGTCAATCATATTAATACCTAAGGTGTTGAGAAGATCAAATCCTAAACAGAGACAATTAAACTCTAAAAAGTCGGTTATTAAATTCTTATTAGTATAAAAATTTCAAATTACGAATAGTTTTAAAGGTAACGACTTATTACAACTTATAAAAATATTAACCTTTTCTTAGTATTAAAGGTTACGGGAGTATAATTAATTTAAAAGATTAGAAAGTATGGAGTTTGAAGTGGCTATCTAGAGTGAGCAGGCGAGCAGGTTGGTGCTGGTAAAGTCGGTCCTAGAGCCCATTCCAATATATGTATATCACTAACTTAGATCCCCAAGGGTGTACTAGAAAATGCAAGGAGGATTTATTTCAAGTTCTTATGCACTGGGACTTGGGATCATTTTTTTCTTCCATGGGTTAGATGTAAAAAATTGGTTGCTCCGAAATTGCTTGGAGGATGGGGCCTAAAAAATATTTTTTTAATTCTCCAAAGCTTTGGCGGCCAAATCTAGTTGGAGGCTAACAACAACAAAGAGCCTTTGGACGATTGTGGTCACCCATAAATACATCTACTTGGAGTCCATCGAGGATTGGATTCGAAACCCGATAAAAAGAGGCCCAATTACTTAGTCATTTGGAAGGCAGTCATCAACTCCTTTCATGTTGTGAGGGGAGGTCTTGCATTATGCATTGGAAATGGAACAAAAGTGCGAATCGGAGCAGATCCATGGCCAGGAAGTGGGGACAAACATCTGCTACCCTTAGAGCTTATTCAACAATTGCACAATCAAGGTTATTTTTATATCAATCAGATTGTTGATCTGGGCCTTTCCACACTATGGAGTCAAGGGTGGGAGGATGCAACTCAGTTGGGGCTGAGGGAGGTTCACTCTGTTCGTTGGCGCATTTATATTAGAGCCCTAAAGGCCTCCCACATCCGGCTAATGGGTAGAGATCGTGGCGAATTAGTTTGGAAACATGCTCCACATGGCTCTTATACACCGAAATTGGGATACATCCAACTAAATGTCGAGTTACATTCAAGAGATCCAATTTGGTGGCAGAGATGCCTTTGGAAAACAAGATGCCCTTTAAAATTCCACATCTTTATTTAGTGCATGATCGAAAATAAAGTGCCCACATGGGACTTGTTGAAACGAGACAAAAGGAGGGACCCGAGTGGTGTGCCCTATGTAAAGCCGATGAGGAAACAATGCCACACCTTTTTATTTGATGCCCATTTATAAACCAAATTTGGAAGGAGTGTTCTAAAAAATTGGGACCGACTTGCAGGTGGCAAGGTCCTTCTATGGAGGAAGCTTGGAGAGAATGGGTCTCAAACTGTTCTTATCGTCAAATAAAGGCATTACCGCTGATTGTACGTTGGGGTGTGTGGCTGGCAAGGAATACCTCCATATTCCAGGATAAGCCCTCGATCCCATAAACCATAGTTGTGCAAGGACTCGACATTCTTTCTCATTTTTAGCAAGAAAAAGGGATTGCTCCAATTCGTGTAATACATGAAGAACAAGTGTATACCTCGAGACCATGGGGTTATTTTGACAGGGCTTCCCAAAACAATAATCAGTCCTATGGGGGTGGAGCACTACTTTATCTATCGGATAGTCATTTCTTCAAAATCAAAATCGGGTTGGGATCAGGAACAAATAATTATGCTAAGCTCATGTCATTAAAACTCTTTTTACTCTTTGTGGGGGGAAAATATGTCAAAACTATTTAGATCTTTGGTGATTCAATGACAGTAATAAATTGGTCCAGAAAAGTACAAAAGTGTCACAATATAATTCTTCTTTCTTTGTTTGAAGTTAAAGACGATGAACACTTTGAGTTCTATCATAGGCCCTTCATCAAAGAGCCGACTCCTCTAGCTATCATGCTTTAAAATCAAGTTGGTTCTGTCATAGATTTTTTGGTTATCTTATGTATGAAGCTTAGGATATTTATACGTATAGGCTTGTATTTTTGTAATCATGGAAAGCTATGTAATTGTTTGTGTCTTAAAAAAACTCTTTGACAGAGTAAAGACCTACTGAGTCAAGAGTGAATATATGAAGATGAGTCAAGAGTGAATATATGAAGATGGGTAACACTTTTTGGCCAAAAGTGACGGTGAAAATTTGATTTTTTACTTTATTAAATCCAAGCCCTCAAAATTCATATATGCCTTGTGAATTCCGACATGCAACAAAAACCAAATTGTAGAGAATTATGTTGTCTTTCCACCTATATATTTTTAAATAATATTATTATTTAATATGCCAAAAATTGCATTTAATGATAGGTTTGTTCTTGTAAATTTCAGGAAAAGTTAACAAGTGGCTTGCGTGCACGTAAAATAATTATGTGATAAATGCATAATTTTTGAAAAAAATATATATGAACATAATCTACACAAAATGCACTAGGGGCACACTTTAAAAAAAATTATGTTGGAAAATTATATTTTTATTAATTTTCAAAACTATCCGCTGGAAATTTTAATTGCATTTCGTACACGTGTGTGCGCGTAAATTTGTTTGACTGGTTACAAAAATCGATAAACAAAAAATACCCTTTTGAAGAGGACGCGTTGATCTAGGGTGTATATATATTTTAAAAAAAAATTGATTGTGTACTTTTTATGTGGTTGATTTTTCTATGGGTTGATTCGAAGTTGTGCCAACATGGTTTTGTAAGTGTAAGTTTGAAAAGAAAATAAAAAATAAATTATCATATGAATTCAAAAATCCGTAAATTATATGCCAATGGATAGACAATTCATTAATGAATTCAAAGTCTGTCGCCTAAGGTGCATCCCACGAGAGGGTTTATTCCTGACAAATATGCCAGTTTAAAATCATATCTGTAAAAAAGGGGGCTAAAACCCTGTTTTTAAAGCCTTCAATCGAGCTATTAATTGGATCGAGATTTTAAAAATCCTTGACTGAGGATTTGAAGATATTTTTACATACCATGATTGACCCGCTGTGTAGAAAATAGCTCGATCGAGCTATTTTCTATATTATTTTGAAATTAAACAAAAATAATGAATATTATGGAGGTCACATGTTAAAATAAAACCAAAATATTAGTCTAAAAGTTTAATTATTAAAATAATAAAACACAAAGTCTTTTTTGACCTTCTTAAAAGCTTCTTAGAATTCAAGTTTAATGTTAATAGTCTTTTTAGAAATTAATTAATTGCATCGAGATAGGGAAGATGTTGTAACGTCATAAAATAAAAAATTATGTATTAAAAAAATCCATGTTGGCTCATAAAATAAAAAATGATAAAAAGTAATTAAAAAAATCAATGTTTATTTATAAAATAAAAACTTAAACTCGTAAACCCTTAAAAAATCCATGTTAGCTCATAAAACAAAAAAATGATAAAAAATAATTAAAAAAATCAATGTTTATTTATAAAATAAAAACTTAAAACTTAAATCCAATCTATCAATTAAGAGAGATCAAATTTCTTGAATTTAAATTTTTTTTAAATAATTAATTAATATAAGAATAAGACTAAATTATTAGACAATATATTATAAGAGATCAAATTTCTTGAATTTAAATTAAAAAAAAATAATTAATTAACATAAAATTAACACTAAATTATTAGACAATATATTATAAATTTGATTAATTATTTAGTTATTAAAAGACCCATTTAAGATTAATTCCCGGGTGTAAACCACTTTACTACAAGGGATAATGAAAAGGCACTCCATGTAAAGTTCAAACTTTTAATAGCTTGTAATCTCTCGTGCTTACGCTCTCGAAACCGAAAAACTGAGACTTCTCCTCCGTTCCGTTCATGCGGACGCTTCGGAAACCGACCAATAATATCTGTCCCCCATTCCATCCAGTCATTATCCGCCATCCAACTCTCAGTTAATCTTCTCCACCACTTCAACCAAAGTCATTTTTCATCGTGATGTGTCCGGTCATTCACAGGCCGCGCGGCTTCTAAATCATACGCCGGATATCTTGTCACGAATTTTTCCATCCGATCTTTAGCAAGCCACTTTCTGAATTTCCCCCACATATATCCTTTTCCCGAATGCTTGAGCAGACGGCGGATACGAAATAATTGGAAATTGCAGCCAAACGATTCAGTACTTCATTCATTTGAAGAAGAAACAGCGAATTTATCTAATATTCAGTGGCAAAAGGGAACTAATAACCGGTGCTCTAATTGAAAACGTAAAATTAAAGCTTTGAAGAGAAGGAAGAACAGAGAAAAACCTGTCAGCGTGATGATAATTCGATGCAGGTTTCTCCTCCGCAAAACCCTACCCGATAGTTCAAATACGAAACCTGTAACTTATATATTTTAACTACTTTCAGAAATTAAGCTAAAAAATATTAACACGATCATCACTTATCTGCTGCTCTGAGCGGGTTCAGTTTGCTTGCAATGTCTAATCATCGGTGTTGAATCACTCGGCATGATCACGGAGACTGTAAACCTGAAACCAAGACATAAGGCTGTACATGTTTGCGCTTCATTTGTCACTTGATTGCTCTTACCCACCAACAAAAAACGACAGAGAATGCTGTCAATTAGTAATATCCAAGAGGATTTAGGAGAGATCATTTTTATTGATGGCATCGTGTATTTCTCAACGAAGACAACTTTGGATTCATCGACTGCAATTAGGGAGACTCTTTCAAAAAAATACCCTGCAAATTAATGAAGTCGAATATTGCACTAATGAGATCTTGTGGCAATTAACGGGTTAATTTAGAATAGATTTCATTAACTCAAGCACGAGATATTAGGCTATAGCAATTGGGAATAACTCTGTAGATATTGAAACTTTATTATAAATCTTCATATATATATATAGTGTGTGTGTTCATGGTTTTTTTCCTCCGAATAAGAGACGCATTGCATTAGTACAGAGACTATAAATAGTCATATCTTCTTGTAAAAAACAAAAATATAATCCTACCAACCATCAGATTGTTTGCACTAATGCATCACAAAAGATTCTCATCTTGAATACTTGTAGTTCTATAGAAACTATACTTCCAAAGAAAACAGTGTTCCAAAAGTGGCAACCTGCTACAGAATACAGTTGCTATTCCTAGATTAGTATCGCTGCCAAAAATGGCAAATATATTTTCAAAGAGTAAGTGGTTCTCCCTTAAACCAATTTCATCATTGATTGTCCAAAATATGGGATTCTAATAAAAATAAATAAGCATGCCTGCTGAATAGGATTCTTTATCCATTAGCCTTCAATCTGCAGTAGTCCAATTTTAAAGAGCTGGTTAGCTGCTTCATTTCTTTCTCTGTAGATGTGCTGAAAACTAATGTGCTTGAATCTGTAGCTCCAACTAATGTACATGAATCTGTATGTCCTAAACACCAAGATTAATGGCTGTCCTTAAGGTGAGCTAATGGCTGTAGCTCCAACTAATGTACATGAATCTGTAGCTCCTAAACACCAAGATTAATGGCTGTCCTTAAGGTGAGCTAATGGCTGTCCTTAAGGTGAGCTTTTGCTTGATTACTGGAGCTTGATCGAAGACCAGCAACAAATTTATAACTAAATCATCAGAATCAGAATAGGCCCATAGTTGATATGAACTTCAAACACAAATTGTTATTTGCAAATGATAATTTGTAAAAAAAATTATATATATTAATATATATATGATTCTCTATTTTTAATATAAAATTCATTCACCTTTAATATCAAATCAAAATTATGAACTTTTAGTTCAGAATCTCATGTAATTCTTTTAACTTTTATATCTAAAATAAACAAATCTTTAATTTAAACTATACTGAATCTCTTATCACAACAAATCTTTTATTTAAACTATACACTAAGTTTATTATATAGTACAAGTGCAACATGGTTTTAATAAGTTTGTAATGAGATTTTATTTTTACTTACGGATATAAAATAAGTGACTTTTTTTGGTAAATTAAATATTTTGTTTTTATTAATGTATAAAAAGAGAGATTATTTATATTAAATCGTCCAAGATTGATTTTCAAACTTGAAACTTATACTTATGGAGAGCTTAAGTTATATATTTACACATTGATGCTCAACTAGAACTTACACATCTTGTGTTCTATGATCTATACCTACTATGCCTAGAAGTGGCCTAGAATTAACATATAATATTTACAAAATTTGTATTTTTTTTCTTTCTAATATCTAATGGATTTATAAAGATAGTGTAAACTAGAAGGCATAAAACATAACAAAAAAAGTATGATTATTATCGAAATCAAAGTGCAAAACAATGTATTCCTACTGAATGGTCTAAGGTGTGTCCTCCATTGTCTACCCTGAGGTAACTTTAGTTGGAGGTTTGTTCTTCTCATCTATGACTTGGGCCTTAAGGCCCAACGAGCTTGGATTAAAATGGTGATTGATGCAATGTATTTAGCTTCCATTGTTTCAAGCTTCTTGAGGATACTGGAGTGAGCCTGAGACTCATTCTCTTTCATACCTTGTGCAATCAAATACTTCACTAACTAGTAGATTTCGGTAATTTGTAAGGCTTTTGTGTCTTGACTTCTTGAGAAACTTATGTCTGGAATCCATTGCAGGGCCTTAATATCAACCTGTTCTACATAAGTGAAGCTATGTCGAATAGAGGCTTTCCTTTCTAGGTTGTTAATATCCTTTATGACGGCTTCTGGATGAGATTGATAGAACTACTTCCTCGCGGCCATGGCTTCTTGTTGTGCACATGGGGTCTTCTTTGCGGCCTACCTAGGAGGGATAAAGGTCTTCTTGGTCTTATCCATTCGGGGTCTGTTGGGGAGACCTTTATCCTCCTCCTTGACCTTATAATTCCCCCTTCTATCCATTTGCATCACATTCTTTAACATCGTGCTTTTTGTGCCTAGATGAAGAGCCAATGAGAGTTCCTCTTGATAGCTTATGCCACACCTGTCCTTCGTCCTCTACTTAGCCTTGTTATTGACATAAATCAACTTGTCCACCTCTACCTTCCTACACCAACAACCAACAAAGCCAATCTTGTGGTCTAACTTAGTCAAGTATTTAGATCACTACAATGCAAGTTCTAGTTCATGGATAACATCGTGGAACCAAGAGCTTACAAAGCTAATTGCACTCCTTAACCATGACTCAACAAGGATAAATAATAACGAGAGTCCCGCCAAATTAAAAGGTAATGATCACTCCATGTAGATGTGTGTTGTGATGAGGATCTTAGAAAAAATCAATCCTCCAATAATTCAGATTTGAAAAATAAACCAATAAAATTGTTGTTTTACCTTGTATTATACAACTTTTTAATATTGCATTTCTCCCATAAAAAATATATATTCAAAGTTTACAAGTGTTATTCTACATGTTTATATACATTTTATTCCAGGCTTATGCAAAAGTTTGTGTGGCTTTTTTTTTTATAATATTTTCATTCCAAGGCTTATGCAAAAGTTTTTTTGTTTTTTTATAATTTTTTATAATATTTTCATGTATGCTCATGTTTTTTTTGAAAAATTAATACATATATAAAAATATATATATGATAAATGCTTATTCAAATCCCTAAAAATCATATTAGCATTGGTAGGTCATTAAATCTCATTATGACATATTATGTAATCAAGGTTTCCTAAGTTTCCCAAGTGAAAAAAAAAGTCACTATAAAATTTAATAAAATTTACTTTAAATATCATATATGTAGCCAAGTAGCCACACAACCCATAATTCATTAATTAATATGCACAACAAAACCCAATATATAATTACACTAAGTAAAACAAATAGAAATTAAAAATATATGTCATACTAGTCATTTAACAAAAATCATACCTATTCCAATTTATTCATTGCTAACCATGCTACATCCTTTAAAAATACACATACATCTGCAAAATTTATAATATGGTAAAAAGTGAAACCACATTCTTGACGAAATCAATAATATACTTCTTAATTTAATTATAGCATTATATATCTAACTACTTTCCACTCAAACATTTACAACGTGATTGCACCGAGTGAAACTAGGTGCTCTACAACCCAGTATGGGGGAGATGTTGTAACGTGTATGTAGCATTACATCTAATAAAACAATTAAAAAATAGATATTCGTTTATAAAATAAAAATTTAAAACTTAAACCCGGATCTATAAATCAAGAGAGAACAAATTTCTTGAATTTAAATTTAAAAAAGAAATACACCTCAAGAAATTGGATCCCTCTCCGTGCTTGATAGATACGGGTTTAAGATGGATTTATAAATCAAGAGAGATCAAATTTCTTGAGTTTAAATTTAAAAAAAGAAATACACCTCAAAAAATTGGATCTCTCTTGGTACTCAATAAATATGGGTTTAAAATGGATCTATATTGATCTTATACCTCATCTACCATTACTAATTTATTATATAATAATTTAACAATATAAAAAAATTTCATATACAATAATATAACAAAATCAAAATCACCATCTCCATACATATTGTAAGTCAGTTACTCAACAACGATTAACAGAGCTTTCAATTACATCATTAAAAAACAACTAACTCGTGCTAACAAAATCAAAATCACAATCTACACGAACGTAGATGTAAGTTGGTATATTAGTCAACCAAGTTTAACAAAGCTTTCGGTTTCATCGTTAAGAAACTCGTAACCCATGCTACTCTTGCTGTAGTATAGCCACTACGCTCATTCTTTGATTATGAATCGTCCCTATTCTAGCCAGGTCATATAGGTTATTTCATATCAATAATGCATATCCATTGATGGATTGAGCTTCCAAATTCATAGAAATGTTTGAATTACCGATAGTGACAAAGCTATACTTAATCTAATTTTACAACTATTCTATTTAACGAACTAAATGGAAAAATTGTTAAAATGGGTTGTTATAAATATGTCCCCAGATGCAGTGGAGCAGTCTGGTTATCTTTAGTTATATGGCAAGCTGGTTAATGTCGTAGTTTGTTCTTTTACTCCCCAGTTTATAGTGCATATTATACAACATTTTCATCATTGGATGCAGATTCCAACTTGAGCTGGACTGTAGGACTGAAGGAATTTGCACATCCAGCTATTGAAACTTTCTCGATTGTTGGATCTGCGGGGCCTACATTTTTTCTTGCAGCTGCAATGTTCGGGTTTGTGATCCAACTGGGTTCTATAGTTGCTGAAAAGGAGCTTAAACTTCGTCAGGTATATTTCATGTCAATCAAATTTCGTTCTCGATAGAACTTTTCCAACGCATTTATGGCATTTCAATCAGATTTGTCTGAGAATTGTCTCTTGATTTAGCATTATTTCCAACGCATTTATGGCATTTCAATAAGATTTGTCTGAGAATTGTCTCTTGATTTAGCATTTGTATGGATACAGGAAATGCTTCTTTTAATTTGAATATTGATTGCATTAAACAACTTTGCAAGTTGATATAAGCATTGTTACCTGTCTGTTGGGATCCGACAGGCAATGTCTATTATGGGACTTTATGATTCAGCGTACTGGTTGACTTGGCTGACTTGGGAAGGTTTCCTCACACTTGTATCTGTGATTCTCTTACTCTTCTTCGGAATGATGTTCCAGTTCAACTTTTTCCTCAAAAACAGCTTCGCAATTGTCTTTCTTCTATTCTTTCTCTTTCAGTTCAATATGGTGAGTGTGTGAACATCCATTCCAAGTATTTTCAAACCTGTAGACTTAAGAATTTGATTTTTTCTTAAATTTCCTAAGAAAAAGAAGAAATTTCAAATACACATGGAGGCCACCAATATTATTCAAAATACACGAGTGCACAGAATGAAATGATCATTACGTACTAATATGTACTTGGATGCATAAAAATCCCTGAAAGTATCTAAGATTTTAATTTCTTCGAATAAAAAGAAAAATATCTTATATACACTCTGGTATGCATATGGTTAGTCTAGACATTTATACTGAATAACCGTATGTCACCATTCAAATAGTAAACACCAAACTAAAAGCACGGATTTCGCCTTGCAGAGATGAAAGGCATTTAAACTAAGGGACAAAAGAGGGAGGAATATAAATGGACACTATATTATTTTGACTTTTATCCTATAGGCATGAATAACAGATACTTGGCATACATCCTGCAACAGGTCGGATTCTCTTTCATGATGTCCACCTTTATAAGCAAATCTTCATCTGCCACCACTGTCGGATTCTCCGTCTACATAATTGGGTTTTTAACTCAGGTTTGGTTTTAACTGTGGTTGTTTTTGCTTTATGTTCCTCTCAATTTTTTTGTAGAATCTCCATAAAGCTCATATTTTGCACAACCCCGCAGAATTCATATAAAATCCCAAAACACTAATATAAGTATCTTAGTTTTTCTGCAGCTTGTCACAACTTTTGGATTTCCATATTCAGATATTTTTTCTAAGAATTACCGTACCATCTGGTCCATATTCCCTCCAAATCTCTTTGCTCAAGGCCTAAACTTGCTGGGAGATGCGACAGCTACAGAACAAGATGAAGGAATCAGCTGGTCTACTAGATCAAATTGTCCTTCAGCAGATTCTGGTTGTGTGATTAACATGGTTTGTTCAGCTGATTTCATCTGTATCATCTTCAGTTGCCAATTTCTTTTTCTGGTCAAATGATATGTGAAATTGTACATTTGCATATTTCCGAGGCTCCAATTCATATATAGTTAATTTGTACTGACTTACTAAGCATTCTAGTAGTTTACGTGCTCTATGGTAGACAACTGAACCGCTCTGTAAATGGGTTAATGGTTGTCGCACATCTGCTTTTATTTAATTTAAAGACATGACATGAGGGATACACCCTGTTCCCAGGATGATATTTTCCGGTGGCTCACTGCAACATTCTTTCTGTGGTTTATTCTGGCCATCTACTTCGACAATGTGCTGCCAGATGTGAACGGTGTTGGAAAGTCTTGGTTTTATTTTTTAAAGACATCCTATTGGACTGGAAAAGCTAGCAATCAAGTAGAAGGTCATCAGGAAATTTAATTATTTTTTCATTGTAGTTTCCTTTTTACTGATGTTATTCTAGTCTCCGGAGAAAATGACACCTATGTCAGATGTGCTTCACTAAAGCATATTTGATTGCTGATAGTTGATTGCTGCAGGCGGTGGTTGTTGTAGCTGTAGACGGTCTATTCCACCATTATATGGAAGTAGTCCTGATGATGAAGATGTTGCCACAGAGGAATCGTTAGTCAGACAGCAAGTCACTGAGAATAAGATGGATCCAAATGTGGCTATCCAAGTCCGTGGCCTTATCAAGACATTCCCTGGTATAAGAAGTATGGTCAGTTGCTGCAAATGCAGAAAAAGGGCTGCCTATCATGCTGTAAAGGTACATAACACACAAGAAAGGCATTGGATGTTTTGTGACTTATTCTCGACTTCCTTACATGACTGAGCAGCATATAATTGAAAAATGATGGCAAAATACTTACGAGTTTATATTCTTCTTCCTTTTTATCTGACCAAATTTCAGGGCTTGTGGATAAACATTGAGAAAGATAAGCTATTCTGTCTCCTTGGACCCAATGGAGCTGGGAAAACAACTACAATCAACTGCCTGACTGGAATTACTCCAATCACAGCTGGTGATGGTAATTTGCTCTTACCGGATAATTTAGCCTGAGCTTTACTTTTCATTTTATCATTATGGAATACACAACAAATTTTATTGAGCATAGCGTGCGAAAGAAATGGTCAGTCTCATCTGATCTGGGTTATAAATTATCATCAGAATTTTCTGGTCTGTTACCTTATTCTGATAATGATTTATATTATTTCTTGGTGCATAAAGACTATTTTAAGTTCTCATCATAAGAGTAAAAGTATTTCACATTGAATTCAGTCTCTAGTCAAAAAGTTTAATAACATATTTTCCCATTCTTGCGTTTTGAGTTCCACTTATTGGTATGCCTGGCTTAAACATTCATCTGAGTCTCGTTGATGTATTGGTTAATCAATTATAGCACTGATCTATGGGCGATCTATCAAAAGCACACGTGGAATGGCCAAAATTCGAAGTCTAATGGGAGTCTGTCCTCAGGTACAGTCCTTTCTTACTAACATCAAAATAAATGAGATGCAGTTATGCCTGAAGAGCTTATGAATTTGTATAGAGCTTCATATATTTGTGCATAGTCACTACAATATGAAGTGTTCTAATTTGCATTTAGTCTGCAGTTTGATATTCTGTGGGATGCTTTATCAGCTCAAGAACATTTATATCTATTTGCGAGCATCAAAGGCATACCAAGACCTGCCATTAAATCTGTATGTTCTTAATGGCTTTGGCTTTCTCGGAAATTGAAGTTCACTGTTTATTCATGCAATTGATAGCTTGTCACCGTGTCTCCAATGTTGAATCTTTTATAAAATCACCATGCACATGATGTGGAAAATTTGGTTCTTATTATGCAGGATTCAGAAAACTTGTTATCACAAGTAAAGCTATTAGAAGCAGCTCATATCCGGGCCAGCAACTACAGTGGAGGAATGAAGCGCCGCCTTAGTGTGGCAATAGCCCTTATAGGAGATCCTAAACTGGTTTTCTTTGATGAACCGGTATTTGCAATCATATTCCACTCTGCTTACATCTATAAAACATCAGTTGAATTGTTTGAATTTGTTTCTTTACTAAACTACAGTTTTTTTGCTAGACTTCTCCTGCGTGCATATCTAGATAAGGCAATTGTAACGTATTCTTTATTCTATTGCAAATTACCAATCTTCTTGGATACTAGTCATGATGATTCCCAAGGAATTGACCTAGTGGCCACCAATTAATGAATTTCACCAATTACCACTAAAATATATCAAACCTACTTCACCCTATTATAAATATCAATTGTAGCATGGCATATGGTGACAAGAAACTTCAAAAAGTTGGTCTTTAGACAAAGAGTATATATTATACGTGCATATTTTCCTACATTTCACTATCAATCTTAGATAAAGATAGAGTGCATATATTTTCTTCCAGATCATCTTAGATGGAGACTAAACTATCTAGCACTGTCTGCATTTGTCCTCATACACGGTTACACCTATCTACTCATTTTTAGCTGCCTCGTCATCTGATTAGCTATTTTAAGAAGAGCCCCGTGTAAATAAATTTACCCATGCTTTTCATTCCCGATTACATTTAATTTTACAATTCTAAGGAAAACTCTCTTCTTATTTTTTATTAAAATTTAAAATTTAAATTGTTTACAAAGTAATGCTGTAAGGAAAATAATTTTGAGCATATTGGCCTGTAAAGCCTTCGTATTATAACTACTTGCTTCATCTCATTCTTGATTTATGAGATGAAAGACCCATATTGTTCAACGAAAAATAGAAAAAACCTTTAACGCACATTCATTAAGTATCTACAGAACACCACAAATATTTATTCTTTCGTTTTGATTCATTAATATATATCTGTACAGACTACTGGCATGGACCCTGTTACACGGAGATATGTATGGGACATCATTGAGGATGCTAAGAAGGGTCGGGCCATAGTCTTGACAACTCATTCAATGGAAGAAGCTGATATACTGAGTGATCGAATAGCCATCATGGCCAGAGGGAAGCTACGATGCATTGGCACTTCAGTTCGGTTGAAATCCCGCTTTGGGTCTGGCTTCGTTGTAAATGTAAGTGTGAAAAATGAAAGAACTGGAAATAATTTCTTGCAAAATGGGAGCGATTCCCTGCAAAGAGAAGGCAATGGCTATTGGAGTGAGCCAGTGAAACATTTCTTTAAAGAGGTAAGTACATGCATACTCTAATCTGTTTCTCCCTAAAACAATGGTTTCAAGAGTTCCATCTCTATTCTAATTCAAAAAATATTTGGTCAATCTTACTTGGCAGCATTTGAATGTAGAACCAAAGCAAGAGAACAAAGCCTACATAACATTTGTCATTCCTCGTGAAAAAGAGGAACAGTTGATGGTACATATTTCTAAATGATCCATATTACTATTTACTGTTCCTTTGCCTTCTACTCTATCAAGTTGAAGCTATTTTTGTTAAGTCAATATATATGCTGAATTCCAGAAGCATTCAATTCCTGACTTCAAAAATCTTTTAATAACCTATTGCAATCTTCTGGTAATGCAAATGATCAAGTAGTCGAGTAGGTATTTTGAAATTGAAAAGAGACTAAGAAGAGTTCCATCTATTTCAGGATTTCTTTGCAGAACTGCAAGACAGAGAAGAAGAGCTAGGGATTTCAGACATTCAATTGAGTCTTTCAACTTTGCAGGAAGTATTTTTGAGCATTGCCCGGCAGGCAGAAGTTGAGACTGCAGCTGCTGAAGGCAGCTTTGCTACACTGAACTTACTCTCTGGAACATCAATTCAGGTTTGTCATTCCTTCGAAATGTGTTTTTGTGTTTTAACTTTTAATTGTGAATAAAGAAGGAAGATGGTCATGAAAGTGTCCATATCTCAATGGCAATGCAGACATATACTGGCTAAACCACATAAGGTAACATCAAAGCTAAATGACAACGGAAAAAGCCCTAGACTGTAGACATGGATGGTCATGAAAGAACATCTAGAGGTAAAAAGATGAAAACCTGAGACACAAGGAACCTCTTTGACGATGCAGCTGATGCCATGGTAGGTCATCAATATCATAATGAACTCCATGAACAAACACAAATCTAGAGCTGGGGAAAGCCACCAAGGAGAGGAAACCATGAAACATTTTCCACTGTTTCAGGTTTGAAGTCTGCCATAAGGTCACAAGGGTTGAATTACAATGCCTGGTTACAAGAGCCATAATGTAAAACTAGAACCACAGACAAAAGCACTCCTGCAGCAAAAAGATGATGTTGCATGGGTCCCAATAATTTTCTCTTAACAAACAAAGGAGTCAGTACTATATCTGCCATGGCAAGCATACCTGTAGACAACTCTATGGACAACCCCTGGAATCCTTCCACTGAAATAAGCAGTACCCTCACAAAATCCCAAGCTCCCCTTAGCATGAACTACAAAATAATTGCATGGTAGTGAAAACCTCCACCAACCAGTTACCAAGTCAATACCCTAAACCATGTTCTAGTGGATATGTCACATATGCTGTCACATGTTTGTTGCTCAACTGGCCAAATGTCCTTGATAGGGTCTCTTTTGAACATGGTCTTACGACCCAAATCTTCATTACCTAGGAGTATTATTCCCTTGTTGTCAAGGCCCTTTTGAGGTCCTCACTCTATATCTGAGACATGTGCATTCCTATAAGCATATAAAATCAATGTTCCCCCAAGGTTCCAGGACGGCGGGACGTGGGAGCAGGAAGACGCACATTCAAGACGTGTGGAGACCACCCCCAAATTTTAGGAAAATTAGGGGGGGACGGGGACTTTGAGGTCATAAAAATTTTAAAAGTATAAAAAATATGAAAAATATAAACTCCAACAATAACAATTCATCCCATGCAAATAAGTAAATTACTAAATACTACATTCATCATTGTGCAATCATGCAACGCAATCCAGAATATGATAAATTAATAATGCAAACACATTACACGATTCATCATGATTATATATGATTATCTGGATTCCTAGAAGATTCGTCAAAGGTTCGGAGTTCCGTGCAGGACGTCCAAAAGTTTCGCCGGAGTTTCGGAGTTTCATGCGGGACACCAAGAAGTTCCCCCCAAGTTCGTCATGGAGAAACGAGTTTCGCCACAGACCGAAACATTTCGCCATGTGCTTCGCCGAGTTTCGCCCAAAGCAAAACGACCCGAAATGTTTCGCATGGAGTTTCGCCGTCCCCGGGACACAAGAAACGTAGAAACGCGTACCCGACCCTGCGGGACACATCCCCGTGGAACACTATATAAAATTCTCCAAATATTCAGCATGGGCACTCACCCTTACCTGTTTCTCATTGTTTGATAGGTGAACCATGAAAGTCAAGTTTAAGATTTTATTTCATGGCTTCTTGGCCATGGTGTCAAAGGTTTTGCCCCTTTTTTTTTGGCTCAATGTTCTTTAGACTTTTGGGACTTGTAAAGGCAACCAATCAGTCGATCTTCCATTGTAGGAAATCACTTCTCTATCATTAAAAAGCCTAGATTGTTAGGAGGATTTACATATCCTATGCATGGAACTCATAATGATCCATTATTAAGTCTGAATACTCTTTTCCTTTATTGTTAGATCCATTTTCCTAATATAAGCACCTGAAATTTGGGATCAGTTTCAATTTCCAGAATGTGTATGAGTTTCTGAAATGACATCTTCTAAATTTTGCAAAACAGAAAAATACACACACACAAATTTCTAAAAAAGAAGATAATTTACAAACAATTAAAATATATTGATACAACTATTCAAACACCATGGAATTGATTTAAATATTAATGTCTAGTAGTAGCCATAAATGCCCAATGGAACTATAAAAAGTACAAAGAGGAGTGAAAATTTGGAGTTCTAAAGCATTTCAAGTGAAATGCAAAAGAATTAAAGAGTGCATGGGGACTGTTAAAGCATCTTTGAGAGAAATGCAAAAGAAATAAAAGAGGACATAGTGAGTGCCAAAAGAGATATAATTAAACATTAGTATGCCCAAAAGAATGAATGTGTTGTTGAAAATGATATGGGCTTGTTGTTGCAGCAACATCCCTCCCCGCGATTTTCTACATGTTGGGGCCCCTCCTGTATTTTTTGTAGAAAGTTTTCTTGAAAAAGCCATCCCAGCCGCCCGCTCTGTTTTCAGCATAAAATTTTGCTTCCTTGCTGAGCAGCTTGCCGTCAATCCTACCATGTTCTCCCCAGTGAGCCAAAAGATAACTTAGTTTTTGCCCAAACGTTTTGGAGTGATCCGGACATAGTCCCGAAGCCGCGGAAGTCAAGCGTCCAACCTTCCCAAAAGGAAGACTTAGGTTTTCTTTGCCGAAAATAGCGGAAGCCATTAGGTGAGACCACCCGAAACGGCGGGAGCTTTCGCCCAAACCTTCCGCAACCACGGAGAAATTCAAGTAGTTCTCCCGAAACGGCGGAACAATTCAGCTCTGCCTTCCGAAACGGCGGAAGCCCTTCGGATAAACTCGCCGAAATAACACCAAGGAATTCATCATTTTCTTCCGAAGTAAAAGACTTATAAAATTTTCAATCGTTGCTTCTGCGGAACGGTTCCAGCTCCGAAACGACTTAGCTCCCAAAACGGCGGAGCCTTTCGTTGAATCCTTCCGCAACCGCGGAAAGGTTCCGGCTTTCTCTCCCGAAACGGCGGGAGTTTTCGTTGAACCCTTCCGAAACGGCGGAAGCTTTCATAAAATCCTCCCGCAACGGCGGGGAATTCATGAAACCTTTCCGAAACGGCGGAAGCCATCTCCATAAGACCCGCGGGGAGGATCCACGATCGCCTTCCGAAACCTTGAAAAGACTTAGAAGTTTCTCAAGAAGCTGTCACGGAAGCCTTCAGCTTTTGCTTCCGAAACAGCGGAAGCCTTCGGGCTACCCTTCCGAAACAGCGGAAGCCAATTGCTTACCCCGACCGGCAAAAGGACTCCGAAACGATCCCGGGTGAATTTGCGGAAAATATAAGTTTTGCTTCCGAAACGGCGGAAGCCATTCCCAAAAGCTTTCCGAAACTAGCGGGAGCCGTAGCCAAAAAACTTTCCGAAAATCAACGAGACTTTGAAGTTTTGGTTCACGGAAGCTTTCGCAAAAGTCTTCCGAAAATACCGGGAGCATTCGCTATACCGTTCCGAAAGGGCGGAAGCTTTGGCGTTACCCGTCCGCTACGCGACAGACTCTCGCGGAAGGCTTCGCGTTTCCTTTCCGCTTTAAGCCCCGAAACGTCGGAAGCTTTCATCGAATCCTTCCGCAACGGCGGATGCAATTCACGAACTGGCCCCGCAAGTGGCGGTCGCACGGAAACCGAGGTGCTTTGACGTGACCGCTACGCGCGGCGAATTTAAACCCCGTTTTAACCACGCCACCTACCCAATTAAATGCTCACACGTGCCATTCCTTATAAAATACCGTGGGGGGGCTCGACCAATACACCATTGTTTTGAACCGGCCAGCGACGTGTGATACCGTGCAAATCGCTCCAGCTCACCTCGCGCCTCCGTGCTCGCAGCCACCTTGCTCAAGCAATCCCCACGGTGCCAGGTAGGGTCTTCACCTTGTTTTTCACTACTGAACTGTCCTTTTGGGGAAATTATTGGGTTTTAGTGGGATTGTGACGGGCAAAACACCCGTCAAGGGCTATGTTTTGCCCGTCAGGTACAGTGAACGGAGTTTTCGTTTCACATAATCGTCGTGGGCCTTCTTATGTTGATGGGTGCGGGCAGTTAACCATGCCTTATGTTGAATTTAAACCCCGGGCCGCGCCCCTCGTCGTGGGTTAAGTTATCGAAACCCTGTGGGCTTTCCATATCCCTGACCGTGAACCCTGGGCCCTTTTCCATAAACCCCAGTCCCTACACGCGAAGCCGAAACCCGTAAGCAGTTAAGCCACGAGAGCCAAAACTTGAAGCCGCCCTAGCTCTCCCCGTCAGTTTGTCCCCGGCGCCGTTACCTTCGCTCAGACCAAAGCCTCCCATAGTAACTCGGCAAGTGGCCGCGCGTGACGATAACATCCATAGCCCTCACCGAGTCAACCCGCCTCTTCCCCGCCTTCGACCTCTCCAACCGCAGCCATAGCGAAGGACTTCTCCTTCCGCGAAGCGGAACCGGAGGCCGATTGCTTCCGCGAATCACCTATCGGTCCAATAAAACCAATAGCGTCCGCAACATAGCTTATCCCACACTCATCTTTTACGAGCTTCAAATGTTTCAATGTGTGTCTTATAATTGAAATAATGATTTACTTCCTAAATACATGCTTCATTGATTTATCTCATTAAAACAATTGTTGCTCTCTGCTGAAACCATACAACCTGTGGCTCAAACTCATGATGAATTGTATATGGATGTTACCAGGGATAATTCAAGATGCCAAAACCCAGTAAGAAGAAGGCGAAGATGACAGAAAAGAAACCTGTCCCTCCTAAGATTGAAACCTCGCTCCAGGACACTAGGTGCACCACAGGTGTCCCTCCGGAAATCAGATGGGGAGACATCCACAGAATGATCCGGGACCAAGAAATCCCAGATATGCTGCTAGAGGAAGCACCAATCTATCGAAATATCAGAACCTCAGGCATAACTAAGGCCGCTACCCGCCCTGAGCTGTTCCCCTGCGCTGAAGTCATCGGATGGATACTCCAACATGCCGATGCTGAAGGGAGAGTGATAAATGATAGCGGGAACATGGCTATCGCCTCGTTTCAACCCGCATATCTGACGGCAGCCTACAGGTTTCCCCGTGTCCAGCAAGCTCTGACTGATGAGTGGTTAAGCCAGATGAACAATGTCGAGATGGCCAAGAAGCTACTAGTGCAAGGGAAACATTTGAGGAAGAAAGGGAGTGAGGAGTATGACGTACAGAATCTAAGAGCTCCTTATAGATTAATCGCCCTGATGCTGTGTAGAATCTTCGGCATGCCCGATGGCACAGTATACAAGATTCAGTGGGTCCCTATCATTCACTATGTGGCATTTCAGGGGACAGTTTTTGACTGGGCCACTATCTTGTCAGATAGTCTGGCCTCAATGATAAGTGCTGCTAAGCCCGGGCTGGCCTCGAAGAAGGCTGAATTCTTCATGTCTTCGTACCTGATAGACTGTATCTTGGCCAAGATAGAGTTCCCCGGATTGGGGTGTACATGGGATAGGACCACAGCCCCGGTTTACATCGCATTCAAGATGTTGTGGGCTCAGAATTACAAGCCCAGCTACAAACTCATCTGTGAGGGTTTCATCATGCCCCTATACGAGAAAATATTCAAGGAAGAACCAAGTTGCCTGTCACAAAACGCTTTGGAAGTCCTCGAGGATTATGGGGACTTCTACTTTTCAGAACAAGGCACCTACTTGAGAATGTTTGGAGGGACTAAGCCCCCATACATATTGCCGCAGTATGCCACAGACTATGTGGTACTCAAGGAAGCAGTGAGACAACTCTTCTTGGATGGGATTGGAGCATTCCTCCACAAGCTACACAAGGCTTCCTTTCCCCCCTTACCTTTCTGCATAGGTACTTACAAGTTTTCAGGGGTGGCCTCTGCCGACGAATTTGTTCAAGAATTGAAGGCCTTCCATTTCGGTGAAGTCATCTTCCACAGGAACGACAGAAAGGGTAAAGTGGCCGAGCATTGCAAGGGGAACTATGCTAACTTCGAATACTCCCACTACCCCAATGCCGAGGAGGAAGCATTCAGAGGCATCAGCAATATGACTGAGCTACGGATCTGTCACCAAAGTACTGGAGCGAGCTCTAGCTCAACCAAAGCCCAGAAGACTATCCAGCAAAAGGAGAGAGAAGCCAAGGATGCCCGAGCTCAGGAAGAGCTCAGGTTAAGAGAAGAGGCAAGGTTACAAAAGGAAGTCGAGGAAGCAAGGAAGCAGCAGGACGCTGAAAATGAGAGACTGCGGAAGGAGGCTGAAGAAGCCCAAAAGCAGAAAGAAGCAGAAATTGAGCAAGCTGAAGCAAGGAAGAAAGCGGAGGAAGAATTGAAGGCAAGAGAAGATGCCCAGGTAGGTGGGTCCGGTGCGCAGGACATGGAGATAGACACCTCTCAGGCAGGTGGCTCTAGTACCCAAAGGGAAGGGACAGACCCCACTCAGGAAGTCCGGACCCCACCTATGGAAGAAGACATAGACATCATAAACCGACCAATTGTACCGTACACTCCATCCGGGAAGCGTACGGTGTCCAAATGGAATGAGTTTGTCTATGACAAGAAAAGAAAAACAATGGTCCTCCAATCAGAAGAAAGGATTAAAAGTCCTTTCCATGACGACATAGTTACCCACCGAGAGGTCGCTGTCATGCAGAACACAGATGCGGATCCCATTGCCATGGCCTCCGCAGTTATAGCGACAGCACAAGCATCATTTGCCAATGTAGGGGTGATAGTCAAAGAAAATATATTGACAAAGAAAAGAGCACGTACCCTGCAGCGAAACGTGGCTAATGAGCAAGCTCAAAGAGACCTGGCAGTGAACAAGTATAATTGCTTGTACGCTGAGCACAAGGAGTTGGCAAACAAGTACAGCTACCTGGAGGAGGAAAAGGACCAGCTAGCACTCCAAATAATGATTGCAGAAGCAGAGAAGAGTGGAGCAGAAGAAAAGGCTTCCCAGCTAGAAACAGACAAGCAGGCATTAGCTGAGCGTTTAGAGCAAGCGGAAAGCAGAACCTTGGACATGTTCCCCTTCCACGAGCTGTCGTGCAATATACTACAGCAAGTGCATGGCTCTCAAGAGCTAATCACTGATGAGGTGTGCAAACTCAAGGCCATGACGGTTAGGCTAAAGGAGGTGAATGCGGAAGCCCACAGGCTCAAGGCTAAGAATACCCGTGTCAAAGCAAATGTCATAAGTCAGATGGCATGGAGGGAAGGGAAAGGAGGT
This sequence comes from Larix kaempferi, assembly GCA_027924585.1. NCBI lineage: Eukaryota > Viridiplantae > Streptophyta > Pinopsida > Pinales > Pinaceae > Larix > Larix kaempferi. Next base: position 287,426 of record BSBM01000202.1, read on the forward strand.
TTCCCCCCGCATCTTCCTTTCAAGACCGTGGAAGATTTTAATGAAGATATAGCCTTGTTGGAGTTTGGCCGGAACTGTGCCAATAAGCTGATGGCCAGTGTGCAGAAGACCACAGATAGAATCAACAACCTGTACCAAAAGCTCAAAGGAGTCCATGATAACTGCTCATTAAGTTTCCCTCAGACCCTAGAAGACTTCCCGGGAAAAGAGCAGCGGTTATCTCAACTGAAAGAAGAGCTAGGCGTCCAGATGGAGTATGTGAAAAGCATTGATGTCCTTGCCATAGATGATCTCCAACATTACATCGGTTCATCAACACTTCACAACCATCTGCTGAAGGAAACATATCAAGTTGCTGAAGCAGAAGTACAAAGCATTAAAATAGAGCTCGGGAAGAATATAACTTCTCAGAAAATCCTGTTTCCTGCTGCAGCAAACATAATCATAAGGGATACAGGTGTGTGGCACAGTTACATAGAAGAGGAGGTCAGGAAAGCTGCAACAGCAGCAGAAGCATCAGTAGACCCGGCAGCCCCTCTCCCAGCAGTCTCTTCCCCAACAATGGCAGAAATTTTGGCCAGTCCCATTCCCCCTTCCCAATTAGGAGCAGCATCAGCAGGGGAGTCGAGGACCTCTTCCCAGGCAGCATCAGTGACCATCAACTTGGGCGACCCTTTGCCAGGAGAAGCTCACGCACAGGAATGAAGAAGCTGAATTCAGTGAGCCACTCTTTTCAGCCAGACACGTGCCCAGCAGGGAACGCTTTGAGTTTAGCAAATTTTCTGTTATATGTAAGGCGTAAGCTGTGGGACAGCTGTCCCTTTTCTTTTTGTCAAAATATTTTGTAAATCAGTGACCATTTTTTGGTGATCGAATATATTAGAAATCCCTGTAAATGACAGGTGGGGGATGCTAGGTGTCAGCCCAGAGGGCAAATTTGTAACTATAAATAGAAGCTAGGAAAGATTAGGAAAGGGACTTTTTGCAGGGAATGAAAATTTTGGGCAAATGATATAAGCTATCTTGTATCAGCTCTGTAAATTGAAATTTTCTAATAGAAGCCACAGGAGATGGACGTTTTGCTTGGAATGTTGGGTTGCTTTATGTTGGACTATTCTAATGACTGCAATTCTGCAATGTGAGATCATTCTTAACTTCTGAATTATTTCTTTGTATTAATGATTTTGCTCTTATCTATGCATGCGTTCTCTCTATTTCATGGACAATGAATGCGTTCCATATTAAATCAGGAGCTACCTGCTGATACTTTTACCATTGCTGTAGATTTTTTCTTCTAGAACGAATGGCTAACTGTTCTTTCTTCAGGATAATTCGTATGGCTCATTGTTCATGCTTTTAATTGCTCCTTGCAGGGATCTTTTAGTTTAATTCCAGATCTGTTTCTTTATCCTTGTTACTTAGATCAAACCATTTGATTTCTTCGGTTCATAAGCAATAGATGCGTTCTGTGAATTTCATTGTAGATTTGTTTCCTTATCCTGTAGTTTCCCTCTGTCTTTTTCTGAGCAATAGATGCGTTCCATTTTGAATGAGAAGCTATCTTCTCAAGATCCTCATCTCGCTGTAGCTTTGACCGTGAGAAATAATAGCTATCTGTTCGTTGCTTATGATATCTGTTACAGCTGATTGCTCTCCCCTTAAGCGTGTTCCCCTGCAGGGATAGATAGAAGTGTTTCTGTTTCTAGATTTAGATCTGTTTCAATGGCATCTAGATTAAGTATAATTTAGGCACATGCATCTCATATAAAACACATAAAAAACAAAAAGAAAGGTGGATCGGGCCATAACCGGTAAAATCGGATTTAAAGTCCAAAACCACGGTTGCCGGAACCGCTAACCGGACGGATTCCCTACACCAAACGGGAGACAGTCTAATTGGGACCGTCTCTCGGGGAGAATCCCTTTCTGATTGATGCTACGATATCCGAGGCATCAACAGTTTTTGGCGCTAGAAGGAGGGCCTGAAGTGCATGGCTGATAGAGGAAAATCTTCCACGGTCATAGATAACACTGAAAACCCGCTTGAAGAAAACCTGTCACACAGCCCAGATCTTGGATTAACAGACCAAGAACGCCCCATTTCTGACCCTGAGCCTCAGGAAGCTTTGTACGCTGTTCCTTTTGCAGAAATAGAGGACTTGAGAAGACATACTAGATCTTACGTTAGACAGCTAGGTGGGTTAAACGCTGTCAACTTCCTCCCTAAGAAAACTACACCCAGAAAGGAGCCGCAATATACCCGTGATTCGATCCTCGTTCAGAGTTTTGAAGAACTGGTAAATCTAACATTGGAAGAAATCTCCGGCACTCTTAACAAGTCAGACCAAGAAAATCTCGAAGAAATTACCACTCCCAAAAGTACTCCACCGAATTCACCTTACAATTCTCCACCAGGGTCTCCACGTCCAAACCCAAACATGGCTGTACCTGCCTGGAGAGCAAGGGGAGCGTTGAACCTGGCTGGACCATTCCATAATCTCCCTAAAAATCCAGAAAAGGTCTTGCCTAAGTACGATCCAGGGAAGGCCATTTCGGCGGAGGATCACCTCAAGAGTTTTTACTTAGCTCTGAACCTTTTAAATGTACAACATGAAGACGTAGTCTGCAGGTTGTTTCCGTATACATTCGAGCCTAAGGTATCATCTTGGTACTTTAGCCTTCAACCCAGCTCAATCTCTAGTTGGGATGATTTCGAAAAGTGTTTTCTCAAGAAATACGGGAACCAAAAAACTGTAGCCACGCTTATGAAAGAGCTCTTATCCATGAGAATGGAGAAGAAGGAGAAGGTTCAAGACTTTAATCAAAGATTCACAACGCTGTTAAATAACTTTAGTGAAACTAACAAACCCACAGAAGAGTCTTTGATTGAATACTACACAACAGCTCTTGAAGGTCCAATCGCAATGTTTGTAAAACGATCCAAGAAAACGACCCTAATAGAGAATTTTGAGGAAGCTCGAAAGGTAGAGGAAGAGGCTGATAGCATAGCTAAACATGCCTTAGATGTGGAAACAAAACCAGCAGCTAGCAAGAAACCTTTGCTCCTCACGAGAGGCAAAGAAGAGCCATCCACGGATATGGAAAACGTAGTTAAGATGATGCAGAAGTTATCTAACAAAATCGTAGATCTTGAGAAAGACAAGGCTGCTAATACATCTAGGAAACCTTTCAAGCCATTCTATAAGAGAAGGGAAGACGGGGAACAGTCTCACCCACCAATGAACACTGCCCCTGTTCTAAATTTGAATGAGATTGGGATGGAGAATTTCTGCACCTTTCACCAAGAACCACACTCGGAGAAGAGCTGCCCTCAATGGATCAATTCCATGAGCTTGGTCATGAACCAAATATTAGACTCTCAGATCCCAGACCCGGATGATCCTCCAGAAGAGTCAGGCCCTGAGTTAGAGGAACCAACCCCGGACACTACTATGGTATTGTGGGATTGGGTACCTATGACTGAATTAGTAGAAGAAGATTACGCAGACAGCTCTCCCTCTACCATAAATGTTGCTACTCGCAGCAAGGGCCCAATTGCGGATCCTGTCCCATCCACCTCTTCCCATAAGCCTAAGATTACGAAGGGTCCGCCCAGGAGGCATATACCAATCATCCCACCACAGCCCAAAGTAAACCAGACAGCGGCCAAACAGCCAAGTGCTGATAACACAGTTCAGCCGCCTAAGGAGACCTTGAACAAAACAGATCAGTCCACTCGAATTGGGAATGAATCCGAAATAGGGTATGATATTATCGAAGATATCAAGAAAGTTAAAGCGAACGTATCAATATTTGACATGTGTAGCTTGCCCCATCAACGAGACAAACTACTTCATGTTTTACAACCAAAACCCAGCGCTACATTAACAGATTCTCAAGACAATCCTGAAATTAACGAAGCTAGCATCGGTGGGAAATCCAAATCCCAAACATTGCCATTTCTGCTGACATTCGAAATTTTTAATCACAATGTTCATAACTGTCTGGTAGACTCTGGAGCTTCTTCAAACGTTATGCCACTTTCAATTTGTAAGAAAATTAATGGGCAGCCCGTACCATCTCCAGCCCAAATCATACAATTAGACAGGACTGCTGTCAAGGTTATAGGGGAGATGAAAGATGTTTTAATTAGACTGTCAGCCGACCCTAGAGTTTGCCAATTCATTGACATAATGGTGGTCGATATTCCTGAAGCTTATGGGCTGATTCTAAGTAGGGATTGGTCTACCAAGTTGAGCGGCTACTTTGCTACCGATTGGTCTCATCTATGGCTGCCTTATCAGAACAGGCAGAATCAGATTAAAATTCTTAGGGAACCTCATATGAAACAAAACGTAACCCAGCTAGAAGAAAAGAATGAGGCTGTAGCTTTCTCTTCCTCGGTCCTGGGAAATTACTTCTTGGAAATAGATCCGGGTAACTATCAATCTGAAACCTTTTGCCATGAATCAGACAAACAGTCCGATCTCCTTCATTTTTCTCGGACTGATGAGGTTGATTGTAACATAGTCAATTTAGTTGCTGACGTAGACCACAAAGAAACTAACTTAGTTGAACCTAAAGATACCTTTTGGACATTATACTTTGATGGTTCTAAAACTCTGGAAGGATCCGGAGCCGGTTGTGTTCTAATGGATCCAAAGAAGAACAAGTATTTTTTGTCTTGTAGATTAGAATTCGATTGTACTAATAATACCGCTGAATATGAAGCTTTGGTGCATGGTTTAAAGAAGGCCATTGGCTTAAGTGTTAAGTACCTGAAGGTTTTTGGTGACTCCGAGATAGTAGTCAGACAGGTAAGAAACACCATTCATTGCCTCTCACCGCACTTGAAAGGTTACCAGGCTGAGGTATGGGATTTAATCATGTATTTTGACGCTTTCAATATAAAATCAATTCCTAGGTTGCAAAATTCTGCTGCTGATTTGCTAGCAACATCTGCTTCTAGATTGGTGCCGACAAATAATAAATGCTCGATTGAATTGATTTTCAGGCCTTCCATTCCCGATAACATCACAAACTTCAGAATCTTCGATGATGATGAGCAGATTATCAGCTTCCTGACAAATGAAGACAGTTTTCAAGGAGCTGCAATAGACGAGGAAGAACATGATGATGATTTGATGAAGAAGGAAGAGGAGAAGGGAAATTTCATGCCAAAAGGGGTAAGGTCCCTCGAGATGCTTTTCGATCTTCAAAATAAATTCAAAAGACCAGCTAATACCAAAACTAACAGCTCATCAATGCAACATGAGTTAGTTAATTTGGGTACCGAGACAGAACCAAAATTTGTCAACCTTGGCAAATGTTGTTCACCAGGAGAAAGAGACAAGTTCATTAAATTGTTTAAACAGTACAAGGATGTGTTTGCATGGACCTATGAAGATCTGAAGACATATGACGTCCACATCATTCAGCATGTTATACCAATGAAAGCGGGTGTCAAACCATTTCAGCAGCAGTTAAGAAGGATGCATCCCACTCTTGAACCGCTGATCCAAAAAGAATTAAAGAAACTCCTGGACGCGAAGATAATCTTCAAAGTTAGGCATTCCGAATGGGTTGCAAACTTGGTTCCCGTGAGGAAGAAATCAGGAGAGATTAGGCTATGTGTAGATTTCAGAAATTTAAACAAAGCCTCGGATAAAGACAACTACCCCGTACCTTCAATGGAGCAAATCCTACAAATGGTGTCTGGATCTGAATTGTTTTCTCTCCTCGATGGTTTCTCTGGCTATAATCAAGTGTTAGTAGCCGAAGAAGATCGTCTCAAGACTACCTTCAGGACTAAATGGGGAACTTTCGCTTACAGGAGGATGCCATTTGGTCTAATAAATGCAGGAGCCACATTCCAAAGGGCGATGGACATTGCCTTCCGAGGATTAGGTGGGCAATGCGTTGTTGTATACTTGGACGATGTGACAGTTTTTTCAAAGAAGAGGGAAGACCATGTTGTTCATCTGAGGCACATCTTCGACCGTTGCCGGAAGTATGGTATTTCCTTGAATCCCAAGAAGAGCGTGTTTGCTGTACCCGAAGGTAAGCTCTTGGGTCATGTCATCTCCAAGGGGGGAGTGTCAATCGACCAAGAAAGGGTCCAAGCTATTAATAAAATCCCAATGCCCCACAACAAAAAATCTATGCAGTCTTTTATGGGCACCATCAATTTTGTCCGCAGATTTGTTCCGGATTTTGCACAAATCGTTAAGCCATTGCAGCAGATGGTTAAACAAAGCACACAATTCAAGTGGACAGATTTGGAAAAGGACGCATTTAGAGACATCAAGGCGGCTGTAGCTAAAGCTCCTTCCTTAAGAAGCCCAGATTTTGATAAAGATTTCATCTTGTATACCTTCGCTTCGGATGATTCTCTCGCAGCTGTACTCACGCAAAAGGTGGAGTTGGGGGACGAATACCCAATTTCGTTTATGAGCACTGGTCTGCAAGGGGCTGAGCTGAATTACCCCGTAGTTGACAAGCATGCCTACGCAGTCTTCAAAGCAGTCAAGCAGTTTAGGCCATACATTTTGAAGAACAGAACTAAAGTCATAGTCCCCCATCCAGCTGTTAGATCCCTTTTCGTTCAAAAGGAATTGGGAGAGAGGAGAGGGAACTGGGTCACAGCTCTGCAGGAGTATGATTTGGAATTTAAACCTGCTACAATCATCAAAGGACAAGGTCTGTGCAAGTTACTGGCGGGAAACTCGACTGATGAAGAACAACATTGGAAAAACGAAGCCGAACTCAATTCGGTTGAGGTATGCCATATCTTCACAGCTCCCCAGTCGTGGTATAGAGATCTAGTGCACTATTTACAGCAGGGATATCTACCCGAGCACTGGAATTCTAAACAAAGAAGGGCACTCCGCTTGAAATCAGCACCCTATCAGATCATTGATGGGATTCTCTTCAGAAAGAATTATGATGGAGTCCTTCTTAGATGTTTGGAAAAGGAGGATGCAAACAAAGTTGTCAAAGAATTGCATGATGGCCCCGCAGGTGGCCATTATTCAGGAGAGACGACAGCACACAAGATACTGAGAGCTGGTTATTACTGGCCCACTCTGTTTCGAGATGCCCACACGTACGCACGAAACTGTGATGTATGTCAAAGAAGCACTGGGAAGTTACCTAAGGCCGCAGGCCCATTGCAGCCTGTCATCATCTCTGAACCTTTTGAGCAATGGGGCATAGATGTTATCGGAGAAATAAATCCAAATTCTTCCTTGCAACACCGATACATTCTGACAGCTACCGACTACTTCACCAGATGGACGGAAGCCATCCCGCTGCGCAAGATCAATGAAGATGCAGTTATCAGCTTCTTGAAAGAGAACATCATAACCAGGTTTGGGGTTCCAATTTCCCTTGTTTTAGATAATGCTACTTATTTTTCATCTTGCAAGATAAATGAATTTGTTTATGAATGGGGAATTAAGTTGCATTATTCAGCCAATTACTACCCTCAGGGAAACGGATTAGCTGAATCCTCAAACAAGAATCTGATTCGAATCCTTAAGAAAACGGTGATAGAAAACCAGAGAAGTTGGCATGTGGCTCTCCCAAATGCCTTATGGGCAGATAGGGTAACCCCGAAGAATGCTTTAGGTGTCTCCCCTTTCACTCTTGTCTATGGCAAGGAAGCCATACTTCCCCCAAACATCTTGCTGCCATCCTTGCAATTGTCCCAAGCCTCTCGGGGTTCTGGTAGCCAAGCCTTACAATCCAGGATAAACACCCTGCTTCGACTGGAAGAAGCCCGACACAAAGCTAAAGACCGATTTCATCAACACCAGGACATAGTTAAGAGATGGTTCGACAAGAGGAAATCCGGCAAGAGGGACTTTGAAGTTGGGGATTTAGTCCTGAAATGGGACCATAATCACGAAGGCAAAGGAATGCACACGAAATTTCAACATCTATGGGTAGGCCCGTACCAAATTTCTGCAAAATTGGGCCCATCCACTTATAAATTGACAAATCTCGAGGGAGAGGAAGTAGCCCTTCCACTCAATGGCCTCGCCCTGAAACAGTACTTCGCGTGAGTCTCCGTGAGACTTCCTGTACATAAATAAAGTTGTCTGTTCGCTTTCGCTGTTAGCTGTTTTATTTTTCGGCCATGATGTTTCTTGTTTTGTTATTTGATCTTTTCAATAGGTTTTTGTTTTCTGAAGCACCCTTTTTTGTTGGGTCTCCCGTTGAAGGCAGCTCTCTCAAAGAAAACTTGCAACCCATGAGTCTGGGACCCTGCTCAGTAAACCCGGTCTGCTGTGCTCTCGCTGAAATATTCAAGAGGGGGGAAGCCTACCCTGCTAGTCACATTAACCCTGTTCAATAGCAGAGACCCATGGCCATCTTCATTACTATCGTTGGGTTCCACCCACTCTCACACTTCATAGGCATCTCAAGAAAGGTTACCTAAGTTGGACCCATGGAAAGTGACACCTCTCGAGGACATGGGTTATTGAAATGACTCCATGCTGCTGATTTAAAAGCCAAAATGGCCTACATCCAAGAGTCTGTTTTCCAGGGATTCTCGCCTCAATTAAAGCATGGCTGAGATAAAAGCAAAAGGGACATGTAAAATCAAGGAGGCTGTCCAAAAGGCCCATCTCAAATTAGGCTCCTCTCCGTCCGTGAAGTTTGATCAAATCAATAAAACCTCTAACTCACACAAAAGGACATTATGGATTGAGGATGCCAAATCAAAGATCTGTCCGGAAGAAAATATCCCTGGAAGGCTCAAAACAGCTAAGCTGTCCAAAGTACAAGCATCCCAAAGGTGCCAGCAGCATGGGAATGAGGAACAAGAACAATAATGTCCATGAGAAAGTGTTGCAGATCCTGTGGAGTCTGGCAGTAGTGACCATTTGAGGGATGACCCTCCTAAAATGAATCTCATATGCTGGCCCTCTGAGAGTGGTGAAGATGCCTCGGTCAAAGCTCCCCTTTCCCCAAAGGCTAGCAGGAAAAAAGTGCTCGTTTCCCCGCATGGGTCTAAAATGCTCAGCTGAATAATGCACCCGAGACGGAGGTTTTAATGGGGTTCCGGACTATGTAGAGTATTTTTTTTCAGAGATCTGTGTTCGCCAGCGACTCGCCATTGTTGTTGCAGCAACATCCCTCCCCGCGATTTTCTACATGTTGGGGCCCCTCCTGTATTTTTTGTAGAAAGTTTTCTTGAAAAAGCCATCCCAGCCGCCCGCTCTGTTTTCAGCATAAAATTTTGCTTCCTTGCTGAGCAGCTTGCCGTCAATCCTACCATGTTCTCCCCAGTGAGCCAAAAGATAACTTAGTTTTTGCCCAAACGTTTTGGAGTGATCCGGACATAGTCCCGAAGCCGCGGAAGTCAAGCGTCCAACCTTCCCAAAAGGAAGACTTAGGTTTTCTTTGCCGAAAATAGCGGAAGCCATTAGGTGAGACCACCCGAAACGGCGGGAGCTTTCGCCCAAACCTTCCGCAACCACGGAGAAATTCAAGTAGTTCTCCCGAAACGGCGGAACAATTCAGCTCTGCCTTCCGAAACGGCGGAAGCCCTTCGGATAAACTCGCCGAAATAACACCAAGGAATTCATCATTTTCTTCCGAAGTAAAAGACTTATAAAATTTTCAATCGTTGCTTCTGCGGAACGGTTCCAGCTCCGAAACGACTTAGCTCCCAAAACGGCGGAGCCTTTCGTTGAATCCTTCCGCAACCGCGGAAAGGTTCCGGCTTTCTCTCCCGAAACGGCGGGAGTTTTCGTTGAACCCTTCCGAAACGGCGGAAGCTTTCATAAAATCCTCCCGCAACGGCGGGGAATTCATGAAACCTTTCCGAAACGGCGGAAGCCATCTCCATAAGACCCGCGGGGAGGATCCACGATCGCCTTCCGAAACCTTGAAAAGACTTAGAAGTTTCTCAAGAAGCTGTCACGGAAGCCTTCAGCTTTTGCTTCCGAAACAGCGGAAGCCTTCGGGCTACCCTTCCGAAACAGCGGAAGCCAATTGCTTACCCCGACCGGCAAAAGGACTCCGAAACGATCCCGGGTGAATTTGCGGAAAATATAAGTTTTGCTTCCGAAACGGCGGAAGCCATTCCCAAAAGCTTTCCGAAACTAGCGGGAGCCGTAGCCAAAAAACTTTCCGAAAATCAACGAGACTTTGAAGTTTTGGTTCACGGAAGCTTTCGCAAAAGTCTTCCGAAAATACCGGGAGCATTCGCTATACCGTTCCGAAAGGGCGGAAGCTTTGGCGTTACCCGTCCGCTACGCGACAGACTCTCGCGGAAGGCTTCGCGTTTCCTTTCCGCTTTAAGCCCCGAAACGTCGGAAGCTTTCATCGAATCCTTCCGCAACGGCGGATGCAATTCACGAACTGGCCCCGCAAGTGGCGGTCGCACGAAAACCGAGGTGCTTTGACGTGACCGCTACGCGCGGCGAATTTAAACCCCGTTTTAACCACGCCACCTACCCAATTAAATGCTCACACGTGCCATTCCTTATAAAATACCGTGGGGGGGCTCGACCAATACACCATTGTTTTGAACCGGCCAGCGACGTGTGATACCGTGCAAATCGCTCCAGCTCACCTCGCGCCTCCGTGCTCGCAGCCACCTTGCTCAAGCAATCCCCACGGTGCCAGGTAGGGTCTTCACCTTGTTTTTCACTACTGAACTGTCCTTTTGGGGAAATTATTGGGTTTTAGTGGGATTGTGACGGGCAAAACACCCGTCAAGGGCTATGTTTTGCCCGTCAGGTACAGTGAACGGAGTTTTCGTTTCACATAATCGTCGTGGGCCTTCTTATGTTGATGGGTGCGGGCAGTTAACCATGCCTTATGTTGAATTTAAACCCCGGGCCGCGCCCCTCGTCGTGGGTTAAGTTATCGAAACCCTGTGGGCTTTCCATATCCCTGACCGTGAACCCTGGGCCCTTTTCCATAAACCCCAGTCCCTACACGCGAAGCCGAAACCCGTAAGCAGTTAAGCCACGAGAGCCAAAACTTGAAGCCGCCCTAGCTCTCCCCGTCAGTTTGTCCCCGGCGCCGTTACCTTCGCTCAGACCAAAGCCTCCCATAGTAACTCGGCAAGTGGCCGCGCGTGACGATAACATCCATAGCCCTCACCGAGTCAACCCGCCTCTTCCCCGCCTTCGACCTCTCCAACCGCAGCCATAGCGAAGGACTTCTCCTTCCGCGAAGCGGAACCGGAGGCCGATTGCTTCCGCGAATCACCTATCGGTCCAATAAAACCAATAGCGTCCGCAACATAGCTTATCCCACACTCATCTTTTACGAGCTTCAAATGTTTCAATGTGTGTCTTATAATTGAAATAATGATTTACTTCCTAAATACATGCTTCATTGATTTATCTCATTAAAACAATTGTTGCTCTCTGCTGAAACCATACAACCTGTGGCTCAAACTCATGATGAATTGTATATGGATGTTACCAGGGATAATTCAAGATGCCAAAACCCAGTAAGAAGAAGGCGAAGATGACAGAAAAGAAACCTGTCCCTCCTAAGATTGAAACCTCGCTCCAGGACACTAGGTGCACCACAGGTGTCCCTCCGGAAATCAGATGGGGAGACATCCACAGAATGATCCGGGACCAAGAAATCCCAGATATGCTGCTAGAGGAAGCACCAATCTATCGAAATATCAGAACCTCAGGCATAACTAAGGCCGCTACCCGCCCTGAGCTGTTCCCCTGCGCTGAAGTCATCGGATGGATACTCCAACATGCCGATGCTGAAGGGAGAGTGATAAATGATAGCGGGAACATGGCTATCGCCTCGTTTCAACCCGCATATCTGACGGCAGCCTACAGGTTTCCCCGTGTCCAGCAAGCTCTGACTGATGAGTGGTTAAGCCAGATGAACAATGTCGAGATGGCCAAGAAGCTACTAGTGCAAGGGAAACATTTGAGGAAGAAAGGGAGTGAGGAGTATGACGTACAGAATCTAAGAGCTCCTTATAGATTAATCGCCCTGATGCTGTGTAGAATCTTCGGCATGCCCGATGGCACAGTATACAAGATTCAGTGGGTCCCTATCATTCACTATGTGGCATTTCAGGGGACAGTTTTTGACTGGGCCACTATCTTGTCAGATAGTCTGGCCTCAATGATAAGTGCTGCTAAGCCCGGGCTGGCCTCGAAGAAGGCTGAATTCTTCATGTCTTCGTACCTGATAGACTGTATCTTGGCCAAGATAGAGTTCCCCGGATTGGGGTGTACATGGGATAGGACCACAGCCCCGGTTTACATCGCATTCAAGATGTTGTGGGCTCAGAATTACAAGCCCAGCTACAAACTCATCTGTGAGGGTTTCATCATGCCCCTATACGAGAAAATATTCAAGGAAGAACCAAGTTGCCTGTCACAAAACGCTTTGGAAGTCCTCGAGGATTATGGGGACTTCTACTTTTCAGAACAAGGCACCTACTTGAGAATGTTTGGAGGGACTAAGCCCCCATACATATTGCCGCAGTATGCCACAGACTATGTGGTACTCAAGGAAGCAGTGAGACAACTCTTCTTGGATGGGATTGGAGCATTCCTCCACAAGCTACACAAGGCTTCCTTTCCCCCCTTACCTTTCTGCATAGGTACTTACAAGTTTTCAGGGGTGGCCTCTGCCGACGAATTTGTTCAAGAATTGAAGGCCTTCCATTTCGGTGAAGTCATCTTCCACAGGAACGACAGAAAGGGTAAAGTGGCCGAGCATTGCAAGGGGAACTATGCTAACTTCGAATACTCCCACTACCCCAATGCCGAGGAGGAAGCATTCAGAGGCATCAGCAATATGACTGAGCTACGGATCTGTCACCAAAGTACTGGAGCGAGCTCTAGCTCAACCAAAGCCCAGAAGACTATCCAGCAAAAGGAGAGAGAAGCCAAGGATGCCCGAGCTCAGGAAGAGCTCAGGTTAAGAGAAGAGGCAAGGTTACAAAAGGAAGTCGAGGAAGCAAGGAAGCAGCAGGACGCTGAAAATGAGAGACTGCGGAAGGAGGCTGAAGAAGCCCAAAAGCAGAAAGAAGCAGAAATTGAGCAAGCTGAAGCAAGGAAGAAAGCGGAGGAAGAATTGAAGGCAAGAGAAGATGCCCAGGTAGGTGGGTCCGGTGCGCAGGACATGGAGATAGACACCTCTCAGGCAGGTGGCTCTAGTACCCAAAGGGAAGGGACAGACCCCACTCAGGAAGTCCGGACCCCACCTATGGAAGAAGACATAGACATCATAAACCGACCAATTGTACCGTACACTCCATCCGGGAAGCGTACGGTGTCCAAATGGAATGAGTTTGTCTATGACAAGAAAAGAAAAACAATGGTCCTCCAATCAGAAGAAAGGATTAAAAGTCCTTTCCATGACGACATAGTTACCCACCGAGAGGTCGCTGTCATGCAGAACACAGATGCGGATCCCATTGCCATGGCCTCCGCAGTTATAGCGACAGCACAAGCATCATTTGCCAATGTAGGGGTGATAGTCAAAGAAAATATATTGACAAAGAAAAGAGCACGTACCCTGCAGCGAAACGTGGCTAATGAGCAAGCTCAAAGAGACCTGGCAGTGAACAAGTATAATTGCTTGTACGCTGAGCACAAGGAGTTGGCAAACAAGTACAGCTACCTGGAGGAGGAAAAGGACCAGCTAGCACTCCAAATAATGATTGCAGAAGCAGAGAAGAGTGGAGCAGAAGAAAAGGCTTCCCAGCTAGAAACAGACAAGCAGGCATTAGCTGAGCGTTTAGAGCAAGCGGAAAGCAGAACCTTGGACATGTTCCCCTTCCACGAGCTGTCGTGCAATATACTACAGCAAGTGCATGGCTCTCAAGAGCTAATCACTGATGAGGTGTGCAAACTCAAGGCCATGACGGTTAGGCTAAAGGAGGTGAATGCGGAAGCCCACAGGCTCAAGGCTAAGAATACCCGTGTCAAAGCAAATGTCATAAGTCAGATGGCATGGAGGGAAGGGAAAGGAGGTTTCCCCCCGCATCTTCCTTTCAAGACCGTGGAAGATTTTAATGAAGATATAGCCTTGTTGGAGTTTGGCCGGAACTGTGCCAATAAGCTGATGGCCAGTGTGCAGAAGACCACAGATAGAATCAACAACCTGTACCAAAAGCTCAAAGGAGTCCATGATAACTGCTCATTAAGTTTCCCTCAGACCCTAGAAGACTTCCCGGGAAAAGAGCAGCGGTTATCTCAACTGAAAGAAGAGCTAGGCGTCCAGATGGAGTATGTGAAAAGCATTGATGTCCTTGCCATAGATGATCTCCAACATTACATCGGTTCATCAACACTTCACAACCATCTGCTGAAGGAAACATATCAAGTTGCTGAAGCAGAAGTACAAAGCATTAAAATAGAGCTCGGGAAGAATATAACTTCTCAGAAAATCCTGTTTCCTGCTGCAGCAAACATAATCATAAGGGATACAGGTGTGTGGCACAGTTACATAGAAGAGGAGGTCAGGAAAGCTGCAACAGCAGCAGAAGCATCAGTAGACCCGGCAGCCCCTCTCCCAGCAGTCTCTTCCCCAACAATGGCAGAAATTCTGGCCAGTCCCATTCCCCCTTCCCAATTAGGAGCAGCATCAGCAGGGGAGTCGAGGACCTCTTCCCAGGCAGCATCAGTGACCATCAACTTGGGCGACCCTTTGCCAGGAGAAGCTCACGCACAGGAATGAAGAAGCTGAATTCAGTGAGCCACTCTTTTCAGCCAGACACGTGCCCAGCAGGGAACGCTTTGAGTTTAGCAAATTTTCTGTTATATGTAAGGCGTAAGCTGTGGGACAGCTGTCCCTTTTCTTTTTGTCAAAATATTTTGTAAATCAGTGACCATTTTTTGGTGATCGAATATATTAGAAATCCCTGTAAATGACAGGTGGGGGATGCTAGGTGTCAGCCCAGAGGGCAAATTTGTAACTATAAATAGAAGCTAGGAAAGATTAGGAAAGGGACTTTTTGCAGGGAATGAAAATTTTGGGCAAATGATATAAGCTATCTTGTATCAGCTCTGTAAATTGAAATTTTCTAATAGAAGCCACAGGAGATGGACGTTTTGCTTGGAATGTTGGGTTGCTTTATGTTGGACTATTCTAATGACTGCAATTCTGCAATGTGAGATCATTCTTAACTTCTGAATTATTTCTTTGTATTAATGATTTTGCTCTTATCTATGCATGCGTTCTCTCTATTTCATGGACAATGAATGCGTTCCATATTAAATCAGGAGCTACCTGCTGATACTTTTACCATTGCTGTAGATTTTTTCTTCTAGAACGAATGGCTAACTGTTCTTTCTTCAGGATAATTCGTATGGCTCATTGTTCATGCTTTTAATTGCTCCTTGCAGGGATCTTTTAGTTTAATTCCAGATCTGTTTCTTTATCCTTGTTACTTAGATCAAACCATTTGATTTCTTCGGTTCATAAGCAATAGATGCGTTCTGTGAATTTCATTGTAGATTTGTTTCCTTATCCTGTAGTTTCCCTCTGTCTTTTTCTGAGCAATAGATGCGTTCCATTTTGAATGAGAAGCTATCTTCTCAAGATCCTCATCTCGCTGTAGCTTTGACCGTGAGAAATAATAGCTATCTGTTCGTTGCTTATGATATCTGTTACAGCTGATTGCTCTCCCCTTAAGCGTGTTCCCCTGCAGGGATAGATAGAAGTGTTTCTGTTTCTAGATTTAGATCTGTTTCAATGGCATCTAGATTAAGTATAATTTAGGCACATGCATCTCATATAAAACACATAAAAAACAAAAAGAAAGGTGGATCGGGCCATAACCGGTAAAATCGGATTTAAAGTCCAAAACCACGGTTGCCGGAACCGCTAACCGGACGGATTCCCTACACCAAACGGGAGACAGTCTAATTGGGACCGTCTCTCGGGGAGAATCCCTTTCTGATTGATGCTACGATATCCGAGGCATCAACAGGGCTTCACTTTTAGCCATGACTAACCTTATAATGTAATCATTATTGTATTTCTAGGTTTGTCTATGGATGGCCTTGTACACATAGGCTCATAATCCCTCTTGGGAAAACACTCTACTCTTAATTTGTGTACACAGTGTTACCCCTCTTTCAGCAAGGGGTGAATGCTGATTCGTTTTTCCTATATGAGATCTGTGAGTGTGCCATAGATCATTGGCTAGAGAT
Organism: Larix kaempferi; assembly: GCA_027924585.1. Taxonomy (NCBI): domain Eukaryota; kingdom Viridiplantae; phylum Streptophyta; class Pinopsida; order Pinales; family Pinaceae; genus Larix; species Larix kaempferi. Next base: position 303,598 of record BSBM01000202.1, read on the forward strand.
TCTTCCAATAGCACCAGATGGTCCATGGTCCTTGATTTGCCTAGCCAAAGACAAAGCATCACCACCTAGGTTGTGGCATCTCTAACCTTCATCTTTACTTAACATGTTTTCTTGCATGATAGTATGTTTTAGCATGAGAGATTACTTATATCAATATGCTTTCATAACGACTCGCATCCTTAAATTATTACTTGTTTAGTCTAACCTTGGTGTTTCTCTTCTTACCTAATAAGTGTGTTATTACGATGTTGATATGTACCTCAATGAACTAAGTCATGTGATTTCATTCATTCCATATCATATTACCTAGCCATTTTCATTCTGCACCAATTCACTCATCCCCTTCACTTTCCCCTTTGTGAATCGCTACTATTCCAATGTATGAATGCCTTAAGTCAAAGTCAAAAGACTCTTGTACTCTAAAAAAAAAAGTTGCTAATAAATCAAATGTAAAGGAAAATATCATGGGAGATACTCGCCATCGCAAAAGCCAAGTTCCCTTGTCTCGGGTTGTCTAAAGATAAATCTAAAGAAAAAAGGGACTAAGCCAATGAAAGGGCTAAAGCAAAAGGTGCAAATAAAAAAGGCACCAAAGTCAAAGAAAAAGAAAAAATAAAAAAGGGATTGGAATATGAAAGCGCGATGATGGTGTTGTTGTAAATGTAACTTCGGAAGATATTCATTTGTATTTTATATTTATATTATTATTGTATTTTAGTTTTACCTCCGATGGAGATGTTTTTCCTCTGTTCGGGGATGTATTTTTTATGATTGGTCATGCTAGGTCATTGAGGTAAAACCTCCATTGTAAGTCGGGGCAATAGCACCCCAAAGAATAAATGTAATAGGTATTATTGAGTCTCCCTAAGACAGGTCGGCCCAGTCAAGTTAGTCAAGCCGAACTAATTAGGAAAAGGGTCACCCAAACATAAAGTATAAATAGAGAGTTGGCTCTCTCATTTGGACACACCACTCACTCACTCAAGTTTGCATAAGCAAGAGAGAGAAGACAAGTTCGCTGGAGGAGAAAGAGAGAGACCTGCAGAAGACTTCTTATTTTTGGGTTTTCCATTTTGTGATATTGTATTAGTGACGAATCTATCTTTGAGGAAGTTGCAGGGTTTTCTCCTTTATGGTTTACCCGAGGAAAATTATTGTGTCTATTGTGTTTTGTTGTGCTTGTTATTCTTTCAGTTAAAGATCCTAATTAAATTGAATTAAAGTGCAAACTCTAACATGGTTTCAGAGCTAACCTGAAAAGAAGGCATTGTGCAGCAACGGGAAACTAGGGCTTCCTAGTTCAAGGTCTTCTCTCCACAGATCATCTGAAAAAGAGGGCTAGGCTAACTCGCCCTAGCAGGGCACATCTTTTGGAGGAAGCAAAATCGAATTTGGAGAATTTTCATTTTTGACCCAGACACTAGTGTCGGGAGAAAACTAGGGAATCAAGATTTTGGGGTTTTCCTCCATCAATTTGGAAAGAGGAGTACATTGGACAACTCGCCTTGAGGAGGCGCATCTTCCTATCCAATCAAAAGTTCAAAATTCCACCTTTGGAAAATTAGGGTTTCTCTAACAAACCCTAGGCCAGCAAGCTCCAGAACCAGGTTAGGCATCTCAAATTGGTAAGATCTAAATCTTTGTTATTTCCATTTGAGGTTGTCATTTTAAAATGACTCACCGCGCCAAGCTTGAGGATAAGCTTGAGGGAGCCGACAACTTTCGAGCATGGAAGTATATGATTGCTCTTGTCCTTGAAGAAAATGATTTGGAAAAACATGTTAGTGAGGAGGTTCCAGCACCAGAGGCAGATGAAGCAAAAGCTATCCACAAGAAGAACTTGGTCAAGACCAAGAGAATTATTCCAGACTCCATTAAAGATCATCTCATTCCCCATGTGTCATCCTTGAAACACCCAAGGAGATGTTCGATGCTTTGACGAAGTTATTCGAAGGGAAGAACATCAATCGGAAGATGACATTAAGGAACCAGATCAAGAATGTGAAGATCCTAAACTCAGATACCATGCAATCCTACTTCACTAGGGTCTCTCAAATCAAGGAACAACTGGAAGCAGTTGAAGAAAAAGTAGAAGAAGGAGAGATCGTTATGACCACCTTGAATGGTCTCCTAAGATCATGGGACTCATTCATTCAAGGAATTTGTGCCAAAAAGAAGTTGGTCACTTTCAGCAGACTATGGGAAGAATGCACCCAAGAAGAAGCTCGACTCGTGGCACGAGAAGAGAAGATGGGAGCAAATGATGATCAAGATCTCATAGTTCACACTAGAAGAAATCACAACAAGAGGGGGGACCACCATCACAGAAGACAAAGGAGACCCAGAAGAGATATATCCAGTGTTAGATGTTACATATGTGATGAGAAGGGACACTACTCCAGAAATTGTCCCAGAAACAAAGGTTCCTCCAACAAGAAGACTAACAAGAAGAGACATCATGCCCACACCGTTGAAGATGATGAACCAGCAAGGAAAAGAACTAGAGAAGAAAGAGACAATTCTTCAAGTGATGAAGAATATGTCCTAATCTCAACACTCGCGGGCACTATCAAACACGGGAGCAATGATTGGCTTGTAGATAGTGGAGCATCCAAGCACATGACGGGATACAAAGAATCATTCGTCAATCTATATGAGCACGAGTCACCTCACAAGGTGAAACTTGGGGATGATTATCAATACCCCATAAAAGGAAGTGGAGAAGCTTCCTACAAGCTAGACTCCGACAAATCTTTGAAACCTTTGGTCAAAGCTTCATATGAATCATAGGTATTGTTAGCCAATCCTAAGAACCACTCAGAGGCATCATCTTCTAAAGATAAGGAAAAAAGCCTCATGTAGACATCATCATGTTGTTGGGCAGGAGTTCGGCACCAGATCAGGTTCCTAGCAAACTTTTGAAGGTGGACTGCGATCGAGATGGCATTATTGCCTTGAAATGTAGGTAACTTCTCGATTGCTCTCTCAGGTATCTCATGTGGATATCCTGCAATCTGAGTGAAGTTAAGGGGTTTGAAAAAATTCCATCAGAGACTTATTTAGATTACAATTATTAAACAAAAACTAGATGTCTAAGAGGGACTTGGATCCTAAATGTTCAAGGATCCTATGAGAAGATAGTTTAGCCTGCCTCCTTCGATAAACCCTTTCAGGCGCAGGAATGAAACTGACTAAACCGTCAGAAGTTCTTCTTATAGGATACCTGATAGTGTTATTTGACAGCGGATTCGCCAAGTGGATCGAGTGAATCTTAGGTTGTTCGACTAGTCACACCAAAAGGTAAAAAACAAAAAAGAAGCTAAAAATTTGTACCCGGGGATAGAAGATTTATCCTCGGCAATAGCGCCAAAAATGTTGCCGCCGGATTGCGCATGTGGTTAACGCAGCAGAAATCTCACTACTGCTCGGTGCACCCTTGGGGGAAAGTCTCGAGTCAGGGTTGTCACCTGATCCTGACTCCTCCGTTTAGGTTAACTCCTAACGAATCCAAGGGGGATAGTCCCTACGGAAAATTTCTAAGGCTGTTAATTGTTTTAGAAAATTTAATTAGATTGGGTGCTTTTAGGAGTTTTAAAGTGTGATTTCAGTGTCCAAGTTATGCAAAAGGAATTAAGAACAACAGCATGAAATTTAAATCATTCACATGATGAAAGCTTTAAAAATATATAACAAATAAATACCAGTTCCTTGGACTCAAATACTGAAAAAGTGTTGTTGCTAAAAGTGAAATGTTTTGCAAATGTGTCTTGGTCAGTTTTAGAATTATTAGGGGTGGATTTAATTAAGGGAAATGGGAGCTCCATATATACCTTGAGGTACAAGGAGTAATGTCTGGAAATCAAGCAAAGGTGGCTCCTCACGAAGACGTGTGGGTTGGAATGGAGTCTCGAGAGCATGTTCAACACTACACCAACAAGGATGTAGTCTAACAGTGCCCTGAGGTCACTTTACAGTGGTTCCCATTTCTTCTGAGAAATTTCCCCACGCAATACTTAATGTTCGAGTGTCAGATTTTCACTATGTTGTGGGTTCTTAATTTTATTAATGTGAGTTCTTAGTTAGATGTGAAAATTTAAGAAGTTGTTGCACTCTTTTCTAATTTCCCCAGGACCAGGCCAATGCCTGCAAAGGGAAAGAGCATACTCTGAGAAACAACAAAATGTTTGTTCTGATTTAGTGCTTGAAAATAAAGTGCTTAACAAAATAACTTATAGAAAAGAAAGATATAGATCACCAAGTTTATGTGTCACTTTCTGATCAACCACCACTGATTGGCAATGTCTTTATGTAGTGGTAAGAGCATACTTTGTGGCAACAAAACTAGCTTTATTTAAGCTACTTGCAAAAAATGAAAAGAAACAAAAATTAAACAGCTAAAAATAAAGTATACAATCCTGCATGAAAAGTAATTGTGTGCTTGTGTTTGTTAGAAAAAATTATTCCACAAAAATTAAGACTGTGAATCCCTCCAAGGGGGATGGGGGTGTGCGTTGTGTATCCCACTTGCTCTCTTTAATAAATAATTACAATTTTCTCAAAAGAATTGCCACTTAGTCCTTTTAGACTTGGATCTAAGGGCTTACAAGCTAGAAGTTTAAAGCAATGATGGAAGAGGGTCTTCGGAAGGTAAATTTGGCAAATTCTGACAAAATTTTGCCAGAGTTTCCTCCTCTTTTTCCTTGGACATGCTAAAAACCAGCAAGCAAATTTATTAGAATTTGATGGCAAACACAAAACAAAAATTAAAAAATATGAAATTTTTTGTACTTAGAAAAATTTGAAAATTATTGCTAAGTATAAGTACAAACTTCTAGCTTAGATCTAGTGAAAAATAAGGCTTTCTAAGCTACTTAGATCTAACTATTAATCATGCCAAAGTGATATAGAATCTAGATCTAAATGATAAACTTAAATGTGTTAGATCTACTTTTAAAACACTTCGCAGAAAACCAAAAAATTTGAAAGAAAGAGAAGATTTAGATGTAAAAGATGGATGAATCTCCTTTAAGCCAAAGGTTGATCTTTGGTGTTGTTCTTGGAAGCCCCTACAAACAAAGTGTTAGCTTTAAAAAGGTGCCCAAAGAGGAAAATATCAGCCGAGTTCAAATTCCCCCTTGAGCTCTGTGATCTGCAGCTTATAAGACAAATCTTGCAACAAAAATATTAGATCTAGTGTGTTAAAATGAAAAGAAAACCAAAAGAGCCTAAATACATCCGAATATTGTTGGATACTTCTAGATCTCTTGAAATCCAAGCACAAATAAACAAATTGACAACTGCAAATGTTTACTCTATATCAACCAAGCTAGATCCGTCAATAATTGGAAACAAGAATAGCATAAACCACAATATCACCTCATGAGATGATCATTCAACACACTTTCATAGGATTGTAGTGTCCCTTTTTAAGAATTTGCACAAACTAGGAAAAATTGCAAATTTTAACCAATTCGACCCTTCGACTAGTCTTAACCCAACTGCTTCCGAATGGCTCCAAATTCTTCCTAATGGGGTCTGAATGAGTTTGGAAGGTATTCAAACATATAATAGAGGCTTATGGATGCTTAACAACCCTTAAAACACTTCCGCAACATTCATTTACAATCTGGACCAAGTAGGGAAATATACTAGTCAAATCAAGCTTCAATCCCCCAAGGGTAGTGGTCAAAGATGGTTCTCCAAATGGTATTAAACTCTTCCAAATTTCAGAACATAGGTATGGTACTGATAAATGACTTTAATGAGCTCCCCAATGTATCATCAATTAATTCTTATGGCTTTTTGCAACTCCCCTAAATCAGATGTTTATATGCAAGTCTTCACATAGGGGGGAAAGCTAGTAATTTTCACCGTATGTTATGAAATTCGAAATTTATGTGCCAAGGACTTGTGAAATGCTAATGAAACTTCTTCAGAACATTGATGACACTCCATACATCAACAAAATCACAGAGAATGACTGATACAACTTGAAATAATGGCTCTTCAAGCTCCAACTACAAGATATAGGGAAAATGGCATCATTTATGCATTGTTTGGTATTTTTACATAGTTTCTCTTGGTATTTCGACCTAAAAGTCTTCTGAACAGTAAATACAGAGTATATATATCAGAATACAAATAAATGGAGATTCTTTGGCTCTCACAAAGAGATCAGCATCTCACCAAAGGCGCAATTCCTCCATGGGCCCAAATATGCAAGAAAATGTGAAAGAGATGCAAGAACAAGTTGTAGATTAATGAACCACGAGCTGCCCTGTAGCTTCAACCTATAACTAAAGACTCCATTGTAGCTCCAAATGAAAGGTCTGAATGGCCTCTCCAACTACCAATTAGGATGGGAATCTTTCACCCTCGAAATTGGTGCTAAGGCAAGTAGACTAGCTCTCTACTAGCTCTTCTCTCCAAATGCAAAATGCAAAATATAAAATGATCAAAAGTTGGTCTTATTCTTTGTTCCTGACTTTTATAAACTTCCTAAGGCTTCCCCAATTTGAATTCCACCCATGAGCTTCATGCCAACTCAATTTGAGAAGAGATTCCCAAGTATGCCATTTGTCCTTCCAATTCTAGCCTCCTCCTTCTCCAAATTCGAATTGGTGTCTCTTTGGCTGCCCTAACTCCCTTGGGCGCCTTCAGATGTCAGCCATCAGGTCTAAGTTTTCAGAAATGTCATAGGCATCTTCATCATTGGTGTCATAGAAGTTAGGGAATCTAGCCCAAGTGTCCCACTGGCTCCAAAATGCCTCTTCCTCTCCCATGGGAATTACTATTCCTTTACATTTCGACCTCATTGAGTCATGCCAAGTAATATGCCCTTCCAACTACCCCAAGAATAGTGGACTCCACCTTGGATTCGAATGGGTGAGACTGGAATGCCATGTGGCATGGGGAATCTAGCTTTATGGGGGTCCCACACCATTAATGTGTCTCCATGACCAAATGCCATCTTATTTTCTCACCATAAATATTTATTTTGCCCCTCTCAATATATTTATGCCCAGACCAAAGTCCATTTGGGTTTAGTAGTCTCCTTATTCCAATTCTAATGTCTCCACCCCAACCTAGGAAACTAGTAGGTTGGTGGAATTTTCCCTACTTGATATTTATTCGAATGGGGACATTACAGTCCTCCCCACCCAAGATTGCTTGCCCTCAAGCAATCTCAATTTAGTATGCTGCAAAATTGTTCCTCCTCTATCAGGTGGCCTTCCATGAGGAATGTCTCCCAAAACCTTTTCATTCTTGTGTTTCATACTATGGGAGGACACTACCTTATTCGGATAGGTGTGCATTCCTCTCAATACCATTTGTTTTACCTCCGAATCTTTGAATCTCATTTCAGGAATTTGATAATTCACTGTATGTTCCCCTATAGAGTACAACCCTTGCACTCCCAAGACCACATTAGTATCAGCAACATCAGCTACATAAAAGCTATCAAAAAATGTGTAATTACCTATGGTGAGTTGTAGCTTTGGAATCCATGTTTTGCACTCCATAGTATGGTGACTTGGAATGATGACTGTGAAGCCCTCGAATGGTTCAGCGGGTAGCTTTCTCCTCTCCACCATGGCTGCATCAATGAAGTTATGTGTGGCTCCTCCATCTACCAATACTGAAACCCTTTGTCCTTGTACAGCTCCTTGGCATCAAATAGTGTGGAAACGAGGCACTCCTGAAAGCATTGCAAGTCTCCATTTGTCAGGTAATGGATGATATTCTTCTTTTTTCTCTCCTTCTTCTGCTATGGCATATCCCTCTTCTTGGGCTGAAATATTTCCTCCTTCCTCCATGCCCCCTTCATACTCATCATCATAACATACTTCAATGAATTGGGCCTTTCCCTTAGCACATTTATGTCTTGGTACCCATGGTTGGAAGCATGAGTAACATAGTTTCTTCCTTTTGAGTTCTTCCCTGCTTAGTTCATCTTTCTTATCCTTCCCACATTCATCTTCTTGCCATGGCTTCTTTTCAGATCTGAATTGGGAAGGGAAGTTGGGCTTGGGAGGAAACCTTGTCCTAGGTAGTACATTTTGTAGATCTCTTGTCAAGCTCATAGCATCCTTCAATGAATTGGGTTTGTGGGCCTTAACTAAACCTTTTAAGGGTTCAACCAAACCTTCAGTAAACAACAATAGTAAACTTACCATAGATATATCAGCCACCTTAACTGATAATTTTTGGAATTCCATCATATAATCAGCAGGGGTTCCAACTTGCTTCAATTGGGCTAGTTCTTTGAAAGGCAATTCTGGGTCTTTTTGCTCAAATCTTTCTTATACCTTGTCAACAAATTCTCCATAGGTTGTAACCTGATCATGTCCCAAAGTTTTCAGACCATGGAACCACCAATCATTGGCATCTCCTTCTAGATGCAAAATAGCCATTTTTAAAGCATCATTTTCCACCATTGGATTTAGTTGAAAATAAACATCTAGCTTTTGTACCCAAGTATTTGCAGAACTTTGGGGTGAGCCATCAAAAGTGGGAAGGGGCATTTTACCAATGGCACAATTCAATTCTTTATTTCGAAATGGAGTTCTATTACCTTCCCTCATTTTGAATTTGCTTGATACATTAAAGAATTGGTCAAATGGTAGAGTTCTTCTACAATCTTCACTCAACTTCTCCCATTCTGTCACCACTTCCTGCATATCAAATTGGGTGTTAGGTTCTTCTTTGACCTCAAGAAATTTAGGTGTAGTAGGCCTTGGTGTGATCTGAAATTCATTAGGTCTATTATGGGGTCCTGTGCTTGAGAAAATATGCTCACCCATTGCCTTCTTTTCCTCAAAATGAGAGCTATTGTTGCCTCCTATTACTCCTTTGCTCCCAAGTTGACTGGCCAATAATTTGAACCCTTTCATGATCTGTTTGGTCATATCTTCAAAGAATGGTTTCACGAATTTTGTAAATTCTTCCTTATCCTCTGAGGTCCCCCTCTCATCCTTAGCCATAGTTTCAACAAAATGCACTTCTTTTCCTATTTCTTCCTCTTCAACAACACCACCTTCAATTTCAGGTTCCAAGGGTGGGGGCTTATTTTTTTGACTTCTTGTCTTCATAAATGGTCATCCACATTAGGTGCAAGGACCATGCTCTAATACCACTTGTAGTGTTCGTTTATAAGAATTTGCACAAACTAGGAAAAATTGCAAATTTTAACCAATTCGACCCTTGGACTAGTCTTAACCCAACTGCTTCTGAATGGATCCAAATTCTTCATAATGGGGTCTGAATGAGTTTGGAAGGTATTCAGGCATATAATAGAGGCTTATGGATGCTTAACAACCCTTAAAACACTTCTGCAACATTCATTTACAATCTGTACCAAGTAGGGAAATATACTAGTCAAATCGAGCTTCAATCCCCCAAGGGTAGTGGTCAAAGATGGTTCTCCAAATGGTATTAAACCCTTCCAAATTTCAGAACAGAGGTATGGTACTGATAAATGACTTTAATGATCTCCCCAATGTATCATCAATTATTTCTTATGGCCTTCTGCAACTCCCTTAAATTAGATGTTTATATGCAAGTCTTCACCTAGGAGGGAAAGCTAGTAATTTTCACCATATGTTATGAAATTTGAAATTTATGTGCCAAGGACTTGTGCAATGCTAATGAAACTTCTTCAAAACATTAATGACACTCCATACATCAACAAATCACAGAGAATGACTGATACAACTCGAAATAATGGCTCTTCAAGCTCCAACCACAAGATATAGGGAAAATGGCATCATTTATGTATTGTTTGGTATTTTTACATAGTTTCACTTGGTATTTCGACCTAAGAGTCTTCTAAGCAGTAAATACAGAGTATATATATCAGAATACAAATAAATAGAGATTCTTGGGCTCTCACAAAGAGATCGGCATCTCACCAAAGGCGCAATTCCTCCAGGGGCCCAAATATGCAAGAAAATGTGAAAGAGATGCAAGAACAAGTTGTAGATTAATGAACCACGAGCTTCCCTGTAGCTTCAACCTGTAACTAAAGACTCCATTGTAGCTCCAAATGAAAGGTCTGAATGGCCTCTCCAATTGCCAATTAGGATGGGAATCTTTCACCCTCGAAATTGGTGCTAAGGCAAGTAGACTAGCTCTCTACTAGTTCTTCTCTCCAAATGCAAAATGCAAAATGTAAAATGATCAAAACTTGGTCTTCTTTTTTGTTCCTGACTTTTATAAACTTCCTAAGGCTTCCCCAATTCAAATTCCATCCATGAGCTTCATGCCAACTCAATTTGGGAAGAGATTCCCAAGTATGCCACTTGTCCTTCCAATTCTAGCCTCCTCCTTCACCAAATTCGAATTGGTGTAAATTTGGCTGCCTTAACTCACTTGGCCGCCTTCTTGGAGGCTATTTTTAGCCCTGACATGTCATGTATGTCAGATGTCAGCCATCAGGTCTGATTTTTCAGAAATGGCATAGGCATCTTCATCATTGGTGGCATAGAAGCTAGGGAATCTAGCCCAAGTGTCCCACTAGCTCCAAAATGCCTCTTCCTCTCCCATGGAGTTACTCTTCCTCTACATTTCGACCTCATTGAGTCATGCCAAGTAATATGCCCTTCCAACTACCCCAAGAATAGTGGACTCCGCCTTGGATTCGAATGGGTGAGAATGGAATGCCATGTGGCATGGGGAATCTAGCTTTTTGGGGGTCCCACACCACCAATGTGTCTCCATGACCAAGTGCCATCTTATTTTCTCACCATAAATATTTATTTTGCCCCTCTTAATATATTTATGCCCAAACCAAAGTCCATTTGGGTTTATTAGTCTCCTTATTCCAATTTTAATGTCTCCACCCCAACCTAGGAAACTAGTAGGTTGGTGGAATTTTCCCTACTTGATATTTATTTGAATGGGGACATTACAAGGATTGACCTCCAAAGTCTTCAACATATATTCAAAATAGCATCAAGTTACAAAATGGTAGAGGTTCTATGCATCCATAGCAAATGAGGAGCAAGACGCTGCTTATATAGCAAATAAGAGAGTGAGGGGGGCGCATCTCTTGAGGAGGGCGCATCCCTTGTATAGAAGAGAGAGTTTAGCCTTGACTCAAGGATTTGATTGAGGGATGGGTGATGAGTGGGCTGCCACATAAGGAAGGCACCCCCACTCATCACATTGTAAACTCCTCCTTAACCAATGGTTGTCATGTGTGAAGAATGATGCCCAAGAGGAGAGGGCACAACTCCCTTAAGAGGAGAACTCGCCCAAGCCAATTACTTGATTGATTTGCCCGAATATTTCATGAGATATTCCTTAAAAAGTTAAATGCCAATGCCAACTCAACTGGGCCTAACTGGACCAAATTCTATTGATTTAGGAATTTGATTCTCTCATATCTTTATTTTTTTAATTAAATAATTCTCCATAATTAATTTTGAGAGAATATTTATTTAAGTGAATAGTATTCACTTAGAACTTAGGAAAAGTGGGTTTAGGGGGTTTGTGGGTGTTCTGGGTTAGAAAACGAGCACCCCCATGGAAAAATTCACCTCATAACCACACTTTTATCATATTTTTGGATTTTTTAATTAAATTATTAAAAAAACCCATAAAACGGGAAAAATTATTTTTTGTCCGAACTGACTCAAATTCCTAGGGGACCTAATGCATGCCCACATGACTCAATACTGATGGTTAGCATGTGAAAAATACATAGACACTTAGGATTTAATAACCTCCTAAGATTTGACCACCATGGTAAATACTAGTGTTCCACAGGGACGCATCCCAAAGGGTCGGGGACGTGTTTTGGCATTTCTTGCATCTCGGGGACTCCGAAACTCCATCTGAAACGTTTCGGGACGTCTCGCTTTGGGCAAAACTTGGCGAAATGCATAGCGAAACGTTTCGGTGGGTGGCGAAACTCGACGAAACTTGGGAAGACTTTCTGGCGTCCTGCCCGAAACTCTGAAACTTCGGCGAGACTCAAAACTAAAATATCAAATATCAAATATCAAATGACAAAGACTCAGAAGTGACAAACATGAAATATGATGTTCATGTTAATCATAGATTTATATATTAATACAATCATGATGAATCGTGTAATGTGTTTGAACTTTGCATTTACATTGCATGATTGCACAATGATCAATGTAGTGTTTAGTAATTCACTAATTTGCATGGGATGGTTTATTATTGTTGGGATTTATATTTTGCATATTTTTAATATTTTTAAAATTTTTATGACTCGCGTCTTGCCGTCCCTCTCGAATTTCTCTAAAATTTGGGGGTGGTCTCCACACATCCCGAATGTGCGTCTCCCCGCACCCGCGTCCCGCTGTCTTTGAACCTTTGGGGAACATTGGTAAATACCCCAGCTTTGGAGGTGTGAGTGAGAGGTGTGAGTGAAAAACTCAGGAATTATACGCCACTGAAGCGCAACACATAATTCCTAAGGAAAAAACACTCTAGAGTATCCCCTTGATAGCTAAACCTACGGTAGGCCAAGCCTGTTACAAAAATACCATGCTTAGACCAAATTATTACAATTCCCCCAAGGAGGTCTGAACTCTGGACATGCAAATTTTACAAATGGGCCAAAATTGGCCTAATGAACTTCCGAACTCTGGCAATGAACAAGGTAAGTTGTTCAAGTCTTCTGAGGTTCACGAGGAGTCCAACTTAGTGCAGCTTAGTGGAAAACACTCCTAGAATTAATTCCATTTTCATAAATTAACATAAAAGTCATAGTTTTTCTTTCTTAGGGACCACCCCCCTTGGCTGCGCTAGGAGTTGGCCTAGACGGAGGAGTTAAGTGATGATTGACAGTATCTCAACTCGAGACTTTCCCCCCAGGAACGCACTTAAGCAGCTTGAAGATTTCTGCCGCGATAACCCCCAAGTGCATGTTCTGGCGGCAACGCCCCCTACACCTCTGACCTCTTTGTTGCAGAGTTAATATCTCCTCCAATAATGACATTGTCATTCCTTGAAACCCCCAACTAAAAGAAACCTTCCCAGAACTGATTAATTTCATCATAATGTCCCAAAAAGGATTTGTAAAGCTCTGGAGATCCCAACACCTATCCTTATTCCACACTTTGCTATTTGTTTACTTCCATTTTTCCAAAATTGTTGCAGTACCAGCTTACGTTTGGATTTTAACAGTCACCTTTGTCAATCATGCAAGCTGCTGTCACTGTAGTAGCAATGGATAGCATCAAATGAATATTATCTTGAAATAAAAGACATGAACCACTATTTTATAAATTCAAATTGTTAATTTTTGACAGTGGCCCGAAATTGTCTTGTGATGTAATTTGAGAAAGGATGATAAAGGAAAGGAATTGCTCAAAGTTTTTCAAATCTGTGTAAATCTGCATATGAAACAAACAGAATGCAATGCAAAACTTCAATGAATAATCAACACTTATGATTTTATTGAACTCACCTCGAGTTATCTGCCAATAAGTTAGTCCACTATGCTAACCTCAAAATATATAATCACCAGAAGTATATGAATCTGGAGATAACTACTCTATGTAATTGTGGTAAACAAACAATCCTTGGTTGTTGCTTTTACCATAAGAATCTAAACCAACTTGCACAGCTGTTTTGTTTTTCTTAGGTTGATATATTCCAGTAATATGTCATTTTCTTGCACACGTGAATGTTATAAATGGAGCAGTAGATGGGTGCGTTGATATTGCAAGGCAACTTATGGCTATTGAAAATCACTTAGTAGGGGCAGTCTTATTGTATCCTAAATTCATGATAAGACTCTGGAAGTTTTGTGCCTTATTCACTGGCTTTAAAAAGTGCATTTGTATGATTCATCTTGATTGATAACTTATTTATATCAGATTCCAGTTGGGGCAAGGTTTGTAGCGATTCCTGGAACAGAGTCAGCAGAAAACCCCGGTGGGTTGATGGTGGAAGTATACTGGGACCAAGATGACACAGGAACCCTTTGTATTTCTGGCCACTCTAATGAAATACCGGCGCAGCCACATCTTATAAGTATGGAATGAATGTTACCAATTGGCAGAAACTGATCAAGAAGGTGCTTTAGAAGATCATCATCCAGCCACTCCTATAGGATTGGTTATTGAAGAAGATAGTATTTCAGCCTCCGAGGTAATTTTCTGAATTGTTTAGGATCATTGAGATGTATAGAAGATGAGCATTATGTTAATATATATTAGAGAATCCCATGATATGAATAGAGAAATGGGATTCAGTGTATACCCTTCAATTGCTGAATCATCACTATCTTTGAAGCTTTCAATTCATTCTCCAATCATGAGCACGTCCATGACTTTAGTTCCGTTATAAGAGATTTGTGTGCTGTTTGTAGAGACAACCCGTGAATTTAAAAAGAAGTTCTGAAGCTATTCTTATCTGTGCAAGAGTGTAGTGAGGAGCAGTTGTGACTGTAAAGTTTAAACTATATATGAGATGGGATTGTATGTTTTTCATATTGAAGGCTCGGGTAGATTTTAATCTTTAATCTTTATGATCCTAAGCATCAGTTTAACTTTTATTTTTAATTGCAGATTGGCATAATCATTGGTTGATCAAAGGTGGCCATAAAGTGCTAGTTGCAAGCTTTGGTGTCTAACATTATAAGAAACTTGCAAGCTTTGGTCTAGTTGCAAGCTTTGGTTTCTAATATTATAAGAAACTTGCAACCTTTGGTCTAGTCGCAAGCTTTGGTGTCTATTAGCATGATTTTTTAAAATAGGTTGACGTTAAATTAAAACGATTTTTAAAATGTAATATGGATCTACCATTTTTTTTAAATAGATCACAAATTCTACAAAATCAAACTATATTCCATCATACGCATGAAAGGTCTAAGGAGGCACGTTCTTTGACCTTGTTATCCTTTAAATTTATGGCTGGTTTGCATTTTGTTCTTATCTTCAATCAGAAGTAAAATAATGGAGGGAGACTTATCCAAATTGCCTGTTACTAGGTCTTTCCAAAAAAATAGCAATCAGAAGTAAAATAATGGAGGGAGACTTATCCAAATTGCATCTTACTAGGTTTTGCCAAAAAAAAAATAGCTTTCTTCTGTTGATGTCAAGGTTTCATATTTGGGTTCATTTTCGAAAGTTGTATTTGGGTCTATTTTCTCAAATTGTCATAGTGTTGAATGGAAGTCAAAACCAAAATTTTCAATTAAATAAACTAAATATTTTTAATTGTTTAGAAAATTTGAATTTTGTCAAAATTAATTGATTATGTTAATTTTCTTTTAATAAATAAAAAATGTTAAATTCTTTATTCAACTTAAGGAATATAAAAACAAAATTATATATATGTTTTATTCATTGGTAAACTTAATGCTCTTGTTATTTATTTATTATCAATGAGATGTCGTTGTTGGCTCTTTGTTGAAGTGGCATAGCCACCCTTGATGTAAAAATATGCTAGTTTGTAGTGACAATCTTTCAAGGAAAATCTCGTGGAGAAATTCTAGGGCACAACACATGATTTGATAGTACATCAAGTGAGACATGCAAGCATGAAGCTCAAAGCGCTCAACTACTCAAGCTAGCCTATTGAGCTATGTCAATATGTGTGTGTGTGTGTGTGTGTGTGTGTGCGCGAGCGTGCGCACGCTCGCGCAAGCATGAAACTCAAAGCACTCAACCACTCAAACTAGCCCGCTAAGCTATCATGTGTGTGTGAGTGTGCACTTGATGCAACTCCTCAAACTGCAGGGTTTCTGCAAACCTATAAAAATCACAGTATAGCAAAAATTAACAAGAAAAATTCATAAATCTGGGCAAAAAGACACACTTCAATAATTATGATTATCTTTATTATTGAGTAACCAGATTCAGATTCATCCAATACAACAGCTCGAAGATGGGCATGCAAGCCTCCTCATAAGCCCTCAATCCATAGGGGTGAATACCTTGTTTCCCCTCCCCAAAACTCCTTCACACAGAAAAAACCCTATTGTAGACCTTAGCCCAAATCGATCCTTTGTAGATATGGATTCCCCCTAAAGTTCATTGAAAGTTCCTACTTCACCCAACCAAACGACGGATGATCTACATCAGCACTCAACCACTCAAACTAGCCCATTGAGTTATCTACTCTCATGTGCATGTGTGTTATAATGATGTTATAACATATTTTGTGTCTCAACCTTTAATTTAACATTTTGTTTAATCAAATTTGAAGTTCAAAAGTATTTGTATTTGGTTTTTTAAAATATATGGAGTAAAAACAAAACTCTCCTACTTTTTTTGGCAAATTTAATGGTAAAATTGACCATTTTGTTACACATTGAAATTTAATGGTGAACTTCATCATATTGTTATACATTGGCAAACTTTTTGAGAGCTTCGTTATCCTTGAATTCGAGCAAAAGCCTAGGCAGATAACTTAGATCTCTAGTTAAAAGAATTTTTAGGTTTTTATAGGTCGGGTATATGGATCTACAAGCATTCACTCAAAATTCGAATAATAAAATAGTTGAAGGATGGAAAACTTCTTTAGAAGATTAAGCACCCCATTGCTTAACATGTTTCCTAGAAAAGTCCTACCTCCCATGCAACTTCATGGGATTAAAATGTATGATTTTTAATAAAATAATCCATATTAATAAAATGTAAAAATGCCTTGCTAAGCACAACCTCCACAAAATTTATGACCAGCGTCATTAGTAAACTAAATCACATAAGTCATTAGATTTACATAAAATAATAGAGTTGGTGCCTCAAAGACAAGCTTGAATAAACACGCAATGAAACATTATGTGACTAGCCCCAACGACTTTTATGCAACCATAATATGATAAGAGACATAATTTTATTGACATCGGTGTTTGAGAGTATTCTTAGGAAATCATCTTTTAATCTTTGCATCAACTCTCAAGAATCTAAAAGTTGCATGTTTTTTATGTCACATTCACAAATACTTTGGTATTTCAAGAACATTGTAAGGACCCCAACCTGGGTCCCCATTTTCTCTTAATAAAAACTATCTTTTTACTGTTTACATTCTGGTTCATGTTATGTTTTCTTGTTTCTGTTGGATCTACTGGTGGTAAAAATGGTATTTATAGTCTTGAAATAAATATATTTTCTTTTTGAACTTCTAACATCAATAACAAGTTTTCATTTACAGCAGCATACATATGAGCATGTAATTTACCATAATAATTTCTTAAGTTACATGATATTTCATAAGTAAAATTTACAGAGTTAAAAGCCATTTATACCTGACTAAAAAATACATGTAGATAGCTAGTAGATCCACCCTTGTTGTTGTCCCCTTTGATGATCCCTTTTGTTGAATGCCTTGTTGTTTCGCTGCAACCAAAAACCTTCCCCCAAAACCCTGAAACTCAACCAGCCCAAACAGTTTTGCCACCATGCCAACTGGTGAGGTCTCACAATCAAACAAATACAACATATAATAGTAGTTTAGGTAGTAATGTCAAAACGGGGCGTTACAAACATGGTATTATGACAATCTCATGTTTGGAAAAAACTCTCGAAACTTAGCATCCACATTATCCAAGATACATCCCATGAGCCTTTATGGCCCATGGTATCCTCCCAATATTCTAGACATGAATTTACTAGAACATCACTATCTAAAAGCGAGTAGGTGGTTAGTTTTAAAGAGAAGTCATTTTCCCAAGACTTAACTAATTGTTGTAGGTGAATCAAGTCTTAGTGAAAAAGAAGATGACATGGTATGAGCAAAGTATTTCAATCTTGATGCAACATAATTTTATCAAGATAGTGCCCAAAAGAACAAGTAGGAAGAGCGAGTATTAGATATCAATTATACCTAGAATACTTTCACCAAACAATTTCAAATGTGTATGAGGACTTATAAAACATACCTCCTATAAAGTTAGTTAAGAAGAAACTATAGAAGTTTGGCCTAATTCAATAACAATGCTTCCCAAAGATACATTCGCAGGAACTAGTTAACTGGTATGCTAATTGTTTCAACCCATGAACTAGATCATTGATTTCAACGAATGGAAAGGTCATTATGTTCTTAGATGTGTTCTAACTGCATATTCTTGAGGTGAGTTAATATTGTGATGAGGCCAAAATGTATTTCCATGAACACTCTAATCCATACAAAAAATAAATTTTTCATCGAAAGTCCATTGCAAACCCTAGGTCAAAATAAAGAGTTTGATCTAGAGAGGTTTGTCTATCCCTAAGTCGGGTTTCTGGAAAGAAAAAGATCGACACATTCTTTGTCTATTTTTTTTAATTATGGATTGCATATGGTGGAATACATTACATTTTCTCAATAGGGTGAGATTATCAATTACCAAAAATCAACTAGTTAGCCAACTATGTGAAATCCCTAAGACACCCAACAACTATGCATATTGTAATTGTTTCGACAATACAAAACCCTCTTATCTTAAACTTTACCATCTCACATTGGTTGAAAGGATTGTTATGCAGTAACATATAAGCCCCAATTCACCATGAACTTTATCTTAATGGGGGGAGCCATAAGGCAGTGGTTCCTTCTACTAACATAATGGTTGATTTGATATGGAGGGAATATGTTTTCTTGCTTGATCTTCCTTTCTCCTTTTTTGTATAGCAAAAAAAAAAATCCTAACTGTCAATACTCCGTAGTACATTAACTATGATTTCCATACAATGTCATATTTAAAGCATGTCATTGTCAAAATTAACTTGATCTCGTGAACAATAAGCAGGGTAATCAACTAGTTGACCTTATATGGTTATATAAAGGATAGTTTTATATAACATTGTTATTTCCAGACGACTAAATAATTGTTCAAGTATTGATCATGTTACAAGTGTATTGTCATTGCTCACTAGACCATTATTAAAAAATACTTGCAAAAGAAGAGTGATTTGTTGTAGCTAGGAAATATGAGGGAAGAAATGTTGAAAGAATTCTAGTAATTTTGTGATCCCATGGGCATTCTTAGAACACCAACTATAAAAGTGTTGAGAATTAAAAAAAGTACCCTTTCCTACCTAGCATTACTAGTATGTAAAAGTTGGTTTTTTTTTGTGTTTGTCTCTATGTTTTTATTTTCTATCATGTCTTATTTTTATTTTATTTTCTGCTTGATAAACTTATTGATGTTCTATCTATATTATAAACTAGGTAACTTGCATAACTTGTTGAAAATCTCTAAAGATAATCACTTCTTATCATATATATTCAAATTGCCCATTAATCTTATCAAAGCTTTAAAACATTTTTTTGAAACTTGATTATTATCGAGGAAAATTTTTGGGCTTTGGAATGTAAGTTAACCATTTGTGTTACACATTGCATCCCAAGACTTTCAAATTGAAATAAAATCCTTTTTTTTTAATATTTTATGTGTTGCATTTTTTTGTCCATGTCATTTGCATATAGCTATAGTGAATGAATTTATACAAATGCTATGTTTAGGTTGTGAAAAAAAAATCATATTGTCAACTACGAATGTTTATTCTTTATTATATGTTATGTTGCCATTGGCTTAATGCATGATTAATGTTTGTCATTTAAATCGTAACAAAATTTTAATATCTCAAAATAAATCTAACCTTATAAGAGAGAAAGAGGAATGGATCCTTTTAATGGTTTTGGTTTACTGATT
Organism: Larix kaempferi; assembly: GCA_027924585.1. NCBI lineage: Eukaryota > Viridiplantae > Streptophyta > Pinopsida > Pinales > Pinaceae > Larix > Larix kaempferi. The sequence goes on from BSBM01000202.1 coordinate 323,219, forward strand.
CTGCCTCTTTAAAAATTTTGATTTTCTCGAGCAAACTCTGGTTAAGGTTTCTTAAGCAATAGTTATCTTCATCTTTTTTGGACAATGTCTTTTTGATACCTTGATTTTCTTGTTCTAATTTTTTTTCGTCTTGTTTTTTGTCTTTTGAATTCCTGATTTTTGCGAGTAAATTTTGACTATGTTTTTTTAAACGTGGTATTTCTTCATCCTTCTATGATAATATTTTATTGATATCTTCATTAGCTTGTTCCAACTTTCAATTTTGATATTTTAGGCGAGAGATTTCTTTATTTCGTTCTAGTAAGTTGTCGTCACTTTTTAATCTCTCAATTTGTGTGATTAATTCCTTAATACTCTCCTTTAAGCGGCGATTATCCTATGTTAACCCATTAAAAAAATTTGCTTCTCTATCTCTAATTGTAGTTTCCTATTGATTGCTTTATAATGTTCTAACTCACCCAATACTGCTTGTAGTTGCGACTGCATTTCTGAATCTATAATTTCCATAGTTTGTGACTTCTAGTTCCCTTCTTTCTTCGATAATAAATGGGCACAAAAGTGCAAAAAGCACCCAATGTAGTACTTAAATCTTCCTTTGACAAGGTTAACTTAACCTTTTCCTTTTATAATCCTTTTATGTAAGTATGAATTTGAATTTTAATATATTATAATAATTATTATTAATATAATTTTGATGTTGATAAGGTATTTTGATCTCTTGTGATTGTTTGTTGGAGACTTCAACTCCTGATATTTTTGGTAATAATTTGATTGGGTCTGTGTTTATTCTTTTTTCTAATGTCTGGATTTTTATCTTTGACAACTTCTTTGTTTCAACAAAATCAATCATTGTTTCTTTATTGATCTTTGGTTTCTTGTTGGTAAGTTTCTCTACCCTTTCTTGTAACGAACTTTTATCATGATTTAGCTTCTTAATTTGTGTAAGTAAACTCTGATTACGAATCCTTAAGTGTGAAAGTTCATCATTGTTCTCTGGTTTTTCAACTTTATCCTTAAGTTCTTGGTTTACTGATTGTCCTTCTTTTAAATCTTTGATTTGCTTGAGCAACCTTTGGTTAAGGTTTCTTAAGCGAGATTTGTCTTCATCTTTTTCAGATAATTTCTTTTCGAGACCTTGATTTTCTTGTTCTAATTTTTTGTTGTCTTGCTTTTTGTCTTTTGACTTCCTGATTTTTGTGAGTAAACTTTGACTATGATTTTTTAAACGTGATATTTCTTCATCATTCTCGGATAGTATTTTCTCAATATCTTCATTAGCTTGTTCCAACTTTCGATTTGAATTTTTAGGAAAGAGATTTCTTTATTTTGTTCTAGTAAGTTGTCGTCAATTTTTTATCTCTCAATTTGTGTGATTAATTCCTCAATACGCTCTTTTAGGCAATGGATCTCCTTCTCTATTAATCCATTAAAAATAGTATGCTTCACTGTCTCAAATTGTAATTGTCTATTGATCGCTTTAGAATGTTCTAACTCGCCCAATATTGCTTGTAGTTGCAACTGTATTTCTAAAACTATAATTGTCATATTTTGTGACTTATGGGTATCTTCTTTTCTTCGATAATAAATAGACACAAAAGTGCAAAAAGCACCCAATGTAGTCCTTAAATCTTCCTTTGACACTTTTTTTCTTTCTTTTCATTTCAGAAAATAATTGAAATTTTCTAAAAAATTAACTATTAATAATAAATAGTAACTATTATTATAAATAATAGTTTTATTATTATATAATAATAATAGTTAAAATATTATAATAATTATTATTATTAACAATAATTATTACTATTAACAATAATTATTATTATCAACAATAATAATAAATATTATTTATAGCTTAGTGGGCTAGCTCAAGTGGTTGAGTGTTGTAAGTTATGAGCAGAAGGTCTCAGGGTCAAATCCCTGGGTGGAAATACATCGCTATATAAGGCCCTCACTTGATGTCCCATCGGGTTAGCTCCATAATCAGAGCGAACGGGGTGCGGCCCCTTCGGGTGGCCCCCCTGTGATTTCTTACCGTGGACGTAACAGCCCAACTAGGGGGTTTGTGAACCACATGTGAAAAAATAATAAATATTATCTTTTTTATGTGAAAGGGCTTAGGGTTTTAAACCCTGAGTTTAAAGAAGCGTGAGATTTTGGTGCAGGTCTAGTTAGCGTGGAGTGATGAGCAGCGGAGTGTGAGGGTGTTGTTAGTGGGGAGGGCAAGGCCCGAAGTATTCAGGGGATGAATGATGCCAGGTAGGAGTAAACAGGTTTAGTCAGCACAGGTTCCCTGTCCTGATTGGCCTAAAACTGTTGTTGAGCTGTCATCCATGCTGTCCGGTGGATTTATTTCGCTACTTGCCACAACTTTAACGCCCTTGCTTGTCAAATCGACGACATCCTTGAGGACCGTCAGATCTATGTCCCCACCAAATCAACGACGAACTCCAAATGTGATGAAGCAAATTTCATAGAAACTTCACGTACACCACTCTTGTGTTAACCTCCTGTCACTTTACCCAGTGAAGTGTTCTTATCGTCGTCGATCTTCTCCAAGATCTACCTCAGTCGTCGATCGTAAAGATGATTCACATGTTCTTTAAACTCTCTGTAACTTCGCTGAATTGATCAATGAAATGATCAATTCCTTCTACAATTCGAAGCTTACTCTCTCAGATCTACAAAGCTGGAGTTTGTCTATCAAAGCACGATTATACACACATCCCTAACTTCCAACATTTAGTGGAAGCTAAAAAGAAGATGGTGACGAACTCTCCTCAGGCAACGAATCCTCCCCAACCGCAAACAACAGTGTTACAACAACCCTTTTCCAATTAAGGGGCAGTTACACAAGAACAAGATCCTTGCCCACCCGACGATGGCTCTTTCCAAAATATCTATACATTGGACATCAACCTCCAAACATAAGCCAAAGGTTATGATGGCCCTTCCACCCTCCAAGTGGAAGACATTTCTATCCCCTTGAGGGGCCCTCTACAGATTCCTCAACCGAACACCGAACAAATCCCAGGGAATCAAAAAGTTCCACTTCGGTGTACCCCTAACAAACCTCACATGAAAGTTTCCCACAATTGCAGTATTGTGGATGACTTGGCTCAATCCCCAACGTCCATGTCTACGTTAGAAGTGTTACAGTCTTTCCCAACACAGCGAAAGGCATTACTCAACGCTCTCGGCTTAGTCGATCCATGTGATTCACACCTTATGACCTTTGATGTTGACAAAGGTGATCTGCAACTACCATCATCGGTCGCATTTCAAGTACCAGTCACGGTAAAAAACGTCATGATCCACCATTGTATCATTGATGAAGGTGCATCCACCTGTGTTATGTCCGTAAAAGTCTGGAAATGGTTAGGATCTTCTGAGCTGGTCCCCTTGTCTATCGCTCTTTGCGCATATGATGGGAGACCATCCCAACCAAGAGAACTGTACCAAAATTTCCCCATAGAGATGGGGGGCAAGATGGTTATGATCAATATCGAAGTAGTTGATGCAGAACTCAACTACAACATCCTCTTGGGGCATAGTTACATGTACACCATGAAGGCGGTTTCCTACTCAGTCTTCTCTATCATGATGTTTCCCTTAAAAGGGAAGGTGGTTACCCTTGACCAACTTAACTACTATGACCCTAATACCACAGGCAACCCTGACAATGTCCTACCGATTGTACTAGGCGATGATCAATCGTATGTTGACATTGCCCCCGGTATGTACAAGGACTCCAATTTGTTAGAAGCATATTTGGGACCACCACCTAAGATCCCTACATCGACCAATGGCCTAATGTGCCCAATTTTCATCGCTGAAAATGGAGCCGCCTCCACCTCAACACCGTCATGAACACCATTGCTGAGTCATGGCATTGAACAAACGTTGAGTCCATCGGTACCACCGATTTTTCAAATTCCATCCATGTATCCTCCCACGGGTGTACAAGGGATGTCAATTATGGCTCAGTTAACTCTACCTGGACTAAATTTGGGAATACCGGTATGGTACCTCACACCACCCTACCCAGAGATGGATTCCAAACTAGTTTCCCATTATGAGTTTGTCCCTAATATGACTAGTACAACTGCAAGGCCCATAACACATTAGGTTATGGCAACCCAAACTATGACATCCACAACTACACCACAATTGGTCATCGCTAAGACCACCAATAGGGGCACCAAACAACCAAAGTTGAAAGGTCCCTTATTACCTAACCCAACATCTAATTCAATAGAAACCGTGAATCCTAAAGCAGGGGGCATCAACCATCAGGAGTTAAAACCCCAGTTATGATCAATACTCCCAATCAAAGGGTCACACCGTTGTGTTCTCTTTGCAAGCAGCAAGGCCACGCAACCAATCTATGTCCTACTTTACCGGAGCTAAGAAATTTTCTTTACACTCTCGTTAGCATCACCCACGATCCACCGACGGTAAAAGGGGGCACTTATCCCTTGCCCACACCTAAGTCCAAAACATTGCATACAAACCATGCAAGTTCCATATGCGCTCAGTATGGGCACTATACGCACCATTGCCCTGAACTCCCTCGATACTGAGAGGCATTGGAAAATGTTTATCTCACTCGTGTCACAATTGAGGAACCTCTCTCCTCAGCCCATGAATCTGTATCTATTAATGTGGTCACCACGTCAGCAACACCGTCAATCGCCCCTCTCACAGAAGTTGCACCCCTGTCGAAACCGTGATAGAGCCTACAATGTCACAAGAACTGTCTAGTCTTACGAAAATTCTGCCACACAATGAATGCTCATCATGTGGACATTCCACACACATGCTTCCTCCTAGCACCATTGCATGCATAATGGAGAAAATAAACACCCAGGAATTCCAAGAAAGCTTCCATCCACGTGTACCCAGACCTTGCCGATCTTGTGGAGAGACCACTCACTTCTCATTTAAGTGCCCCAATTTGCGTGCCGAATGAGAAGCTCATCTTGAACTATTGAGATTGCAAGTTCAACTTGCTCCCCTCCATCAAAGGCCAAAAACCGAGGAGATAACACCTACCTTACCGGACACCATTGATACCACATCATCTTTGGATGGTTTACTCACTAGTGACGACTCATCATCTTCCGACGAAGACTTGGATCATTCACAACCATCGCATGTTGCATAAACATTAGGGAAAGGTACGTTGTGTTTCTGGTTATTATTTTTGCATCGTCAATACCTTGGTCACGTTCTTTACTACACTTGGGTATGTTCATCGTATGTGCAAGATTACGACTGATACATGCAGGAGACTATTGTTTTTCCATTATAAGAACAAGACTCCATCCCTCAGCAATGGTCTCAGGCCTCTCTCACGGGTATCATTTCGAAACTGGCATATAGGCAATGTTTTCCCTCTGCTTACAAAGCATTTACCAGTATTCCCGTTGATAACCATAGGGACCTAAATCCCAGTCTTGGCGTTCGATCAACATCAAATTGGAAATAGCATGATCCCCCATGGGTGTGCATACCATTTCCATCCAGTCATCAATTGACACTCATGACGTCGATCCCCCACAAGTTCGAGGAATCTGATCCATCTTGAAAAGATCCCCCCCCTAGAGTATCATTTTATAGTTGTGCATTTGCACCACCAAGTATACCTCATCAGATTCCTTGGCACATGTTATGAGAACGATTCACAGATCCCCCTCATACCTCCATGAGCACTTTACCTTCCGCAATATTCCTCGTATCATCACCCCCACAAAGACACCTATGGGGACCCCACCCTCTAAAGTAACCAGTTCCATTTAGTTATCCCGCAGGCATACACTGCATGGAATTGTTTCATGGGGCACTCATCTTTGTGTCTGCAAGTTACCCTTCACTTCATTTTGGAAAGCGTCCCCCAACTCACTCAAAACCGTAGGGACTTCGCCATTATCTAAATGATCCCCGACACACCCAAAATTGTGGGGATCCCACCATTATTCTTTATGTACAAACAAGTTCCCTCGTCACCTCACATTGAGGGAACCCCATATTATTTTGACAGCAACACATGGTCGCCTTTGATTGATGTATTTCAGTCTCCATATGTTTAGCAGTATTTGTTTTGCGAGTCACCATTACCCCTCATTTTGTGTCTCCATCAAATCCCTTTCACTTGCAGTTTGTCTCTGCCCATTTCAATCTGTGTCGTTCCGTAAGATAATATGTCGCCCCCATTCCCCATGTTTACATCGATCAAAGGAAGTTATGATCCCCACGCTTATCAACCAGTCTTGTGTCAGGTCTATCTGTCCACTAGTTGGTTACAGTATGATCTCGGTTCTCACGATGAGACTCCCATATCATCATGTACTTCATTTCTCGTTGACATCAAAACACCACACTCCAAGAGTTGTAGTAGTTGCAATTTTACCTAGGGATCCCTTTCACTCGCTATAAGGGATCACCTCGAACTTAGTAGGGAGAGTCATTATTGCTCCCTAACTAATTGGTTTCCCCTATGCTCAACGTCAACACATCATAGCATCAAGGGGAAATTTACTTTTGGAGGTAGCAGTGTTCACATTTGGATATCATGGTAGCAATCTATTTGGTATAGTGAAGCTCTCAAGTAGATCTACATACTAGTTTGGTCCCCCACCCCAGTGGGCTTATCATGGTCACCAATAGTTCCACTTCTTCAATATTCTGTAGCAGTTCCTGGGGCATTTATTCAAACATGGATTGAAGCCACCTTCATCCATGTCCCAACAGTATAGTAGATTCGACACATTGGTCCTCTCTCATTGTAATCACTTTAACATCATTTCACGAGCATGGGTATGCCCGCCTCGTTTGTATAAAAACTATTCTTTACTACAGCTCCAACGGTCATCACCAACAATCTTCCCCCATGGGAGAAGCCTATTTTTCCACATATGCTTCATCCTACAGAACATGAGAGAAACAACAAAAAACATGATGCATTATCGGCTCTACAGTACCCTCCGAACCTCATACATCAGGGGGCATTTGTTAATGCCTAAAAGTCGCACACATGCGATGTTTCGGCGATTAATCATGTATAGCATCATCAACATCAAGAATGCATCTCACCATAGGCATCCTCAATAGATCCAGAACACAGCATGAGTCCACAAGTGCCAAGAAATAATCCAAACAAGGGGTAGCGCAGGTATTACACAGTTGACCCACGTTATAGCACAGGTTACCTGAAAAATTCCCGTGCTACACCCGCGTGTGTTTTCCTTCGATATCTATGCTACAATAAAACGTCGAGACCAATCACACCCAGCAGCGCATTAAAGACTCAATCCTCCCCAAGGATCAGAATTTGGATCCAACTCACATACTTGGGGGAATTAATCACCCCCCCTTGTGTACCTTGGAACTAGTTCATGAAGGAGGAGAGTTCACATTTGGATTTAGTTGTTTGATAGACACCTCTTGGCCTATAAAAGGAATCCATTGGAATGCATTTGGTAGAGCGAAATTAGAGCAAGGTTATGTTGTTGTATTTGAGTTGGAGCTTCCTCATAGCCCACCATTTCCTACCATTGTGAGCATTCCCAAGCTTGCTTTCCACCTACCATCAAGGTGCAATTGTTTCTCTCCATTGTTCTTCCTCCTACTTAGAATTTATTTTGGACAAGAAAGGCCTCCCTAAGGGATATTGTTGGCTTCCCTTGAAGCCTTCACCTCCTAGTTGTTGTACATCTTTTCCATTGGGCAATACAAGAGTGGTTTAGCATATCTTTGGTTGTTGTTGAAGTTTGCATTCTCCCCCCATCTCTTTCATTTTTTTTTCATTAATATTTTCATGTTTGAATGTGAACTACACTAACAATCTCTTGCAGAATCACTTGGAGGAATACCACCAACCACCAAAAAGGGGCTTCAAGGACTGAGGCCTTGTAGCAACCTACAAGGCTTAGCCCCTCATCAAGTGGAAGAGTGCACTTGTGCATTTTTTTCCTTAACACGGGTCATAGACAAACAAGACAATTGGTTATCATCAAAAAGAGCAATCTCATACTCATGAAACCTCCTTCCCGTGACAAGATAATGAGTTTATCTTAGCTTGTGGATTAATCATTCCAGGGAATGAAAGTATTGAAAGGGCAGTATCTGGCAATGGGAAAGAGACATAATTTCAAAAATATGAGTACCTAGAGTAGAGGTGTACATAATGGAAAATTTGTGTAATCTCTTTGAAGAAACATGCGGACCGCCTCATGTCGCAACAAGAGAATATTGTTCCACATCTAAGATCCGAGAAGATAAAGTTACAACAGAATTAATTATAAATTCACGTATTGAAAGGGGAGATTCAAAGGCTCAAACAGGATAAGAAATATTTGGGCCATTTGGGCCACATTATGACGAATTACTATACTCCCTCCTCTGTATACTATATATACCTACAGGGACAACTAATCTCTCTCCAGATAAGAGCTTTAGTTGGTGATTACTCTTGTTGCATTGATAATAGAGACCAATTTTTGAGATTGTACTTTATTTGCGATGAGCAATACAATAATTTGTTTTGTGAGTCATATCAACGTGATTTGGTAATGAATGAAGGCGTTGGGAGGGATCTTGATTCATATGTAGGCGACATTCAGCTAAGGGCCTTTTCTTCATTTTTAAAGAACCAAATAACTTGGGGAAAGGCACAGTCTTTTCTTGAATATATTGAGAAGTATACAAACCTAAGATTGGAGGGGGAACCTAATCCAATTGAGTTGCATGCATAGAAAGATACGATGTTGCAAGATTCACGTTTTATTTCTTCTTTTGCATAGGTTCAGACATCGGGTATTGCTTCATGTGAAAAATGGATATCCCTAAATAGACTAGATGTTGTTTTGTGTATTTGGAAGCGACAAGAGTCTTTTCCATCAGGGCAGATAAGCAAGGAACCTCTTACTTTTGATCAATTTGCTACTGCTTTAGATTGAGTAATGCAATACATTGATTTCTTGAAAAACCTTGACTACTCGATGAATTTCCCTATAGTTTCATTTCCTAATATTGTGGAAGCCAGTTGAACCAGGAAAGGAGCCAAAATTTTGGGCAACCACAATGTCCAATTTTGGTTATTATTTACCTAACGAGCAAGGGCAACCAATATGTAATTGGAGCAAATTATACTATGAGTCCTTCCTCTTGCATTTACAGATCTTGAATTGGCCTAGTACTTTTGTTGCATGGGGGCATGGAATATATCCACCAGGGGGAAGATGTTAGAGTTCATAAATGTCATTATTTTGATACCTTTTTATCAATCCCTTGTCCTATTTTTGTTACCATCAGAAGACCTTTTGGGTTGAATAAGCACAATTATGATAATAGGTATTTGTAGTTGTGTTTCCTACATTTTGAATTAATAATGAGGAGATTTTATACCTTGCGATTTCCTTTTGAGTATGATTGCATGAAACAAGTTGCATAAGGTATGAAATGAGTTATGGAAAGATGCAGAAGTTGTGGAGATAACAAAATCTATGCAAGTTATGAAATAAGTTGTGAAACAAGTCGTTGAAGTTGCAGAACGTTGTGGAATGCTACAGACACTGCAGGACAACATGTGGCATCTCTAGAGTGGACAAACACTATTGAATACGAGAATTTGGTGGGGATGAATATACGATTAATAGACCTGTAACAAATCTTGTGTTACAAATATACTCATCATGAACTAAATAGGCTACAATTTCACTCATATCGAAACAGTTGATTTGAGATAGCATCTTGTGGAAATACTTTCAATAATCAATTTATTAAAGTCATATATTTATTAAACATTTGTCTTGAAGATTGCAATGGTTTGAACTGTCGTTGGACTATTTGCCTTTATAATTTTTTGTAAATCCCATTTTCAAGCATAAATAAGATCATATTACTTTGTGATAGGAGTTGTTAGGTTGTTAGAGAAGGAAACGAGAGGATTGTCACTTTGCTCCAAGTTTGTTGATATAGGACAATTTCATCCTTCAATTGTTTATATTTTTGTGAGCACTGTGTTGTCTTTGTGTTTTTTCACATTATCTTTTTGAAGGGGGAGGGCCCCCTTCTGAGAACAAGTATTGTGTGCATGTATATATATTAGTGAATGCGTGGATTAGTTGTGTGAGGTTTATGTTGATTCGTATTTCTATTATTTGCATACAATTGTTGACGATTGGTGAATCTGTATAGTTTTTGCGGAACTCGTCATTAGTAATTCATGGTAGAAATATTTACTTTGTTTTATGCATTTCTCAAGTTAAATTTGGAATGATTAAATTCATGCTTTAACTTTGCAATGTGGCCATTGTGGTTTGGATTGGATTTCATTTAATACAACTCTTGGGACTGAATAAGGTATAGACCTCTATTAAATTCGTTGCAGAAATGCTAGAGAAAGTTTCTTAGTTAGAGTCGAGTGACCATAACGGTTGATGTTACGATTGTTTTTTACCATTTTAATTAAACTACATAAGAGGAACCAGTGAAAGGAAACACTTTGTAGATTGTATATATTTTCTACAATAACTTTGAAATAATAAATCTTGCCCTAGTTTGACATTTAATGATTGATAAATTAGATGTTTTAAAAATAATAGTTAATTGACCGCAACATTGTTTTTACCTTTGCTTCCAGTTTAATAATTTTATGTCGCTCTTCTCTAAATTTTACCCCTCTAATATTCTGAACAACATAGTATTCACCCCACTGATCTCTTGTGTTTTGTTCTCAATCGATATTCATCTAGTGGCACTACACTTGGCCTGTAAGCTTCCACAACATATTTCTATAGACCTACCTATGCTCTGAACTTTTGCATTTCCAAAAAAATAACTTGCTCTACTGTCGTTTGGATGCCTACTTAATGGGCAGTAAGCCTTGCAACAATACTACACTTTTTCGTTTCTTTTTTTCATCAACAAATTCTTCAACAAAGAAATTTATGACTCATTCTATAATCCCATTCACAAACTATAAAAAAAACTCTTCATTGGTTTTATCAGTTTTATCAACGCTCTCATCAGCAATAGCAACATCATTAACAATTTTAGAAACAATGTCAGAAGTAATCTCAACATTGTAATAGTGTAATCACAAACTCCATAGCAGTACCCATCTCTTTAGTTTCAGTAACAATCTCCATACCTTTAGTATCAATACTTATACCTTCAGCTTCCATAGTAGTATCCATTTCTATGGCAGTGTTCATATCTTTAGATTCTACAATGATCATTTCCCTTGTTTGGTCACCTTAATGTGAAGAAGAAGGTGCCCAAACGCTCTCTTTTAATGCTTGGATAAGTCTGTCTATCCCTATAGGAGGCATAAGGTTTCACAAATTTCTCCTGGAAGACGCTAGTTTTTGCCTTAGCCTCTTGTCTTCCTTCCTTAAAAACTAATTTTGTTTCAAAAGAGATTTATGGGACGGCCTAAGATGCAACTTAACAGGAATAAGGTTGAATTTTTTCTTTATGGTTGTCTTGACTGGTGTTTCCACAACACCTTCTTCTTAGAATTCATTCGAAAGGTGACGAGGTGGACTTTCAACAAATGCTTCCAAGAGCTCACTGAAAAAGCTCTCTTCAATTTTAGCTTCTATTGTTGGTTCTTGTACAGTAGTAATAGGTCTTGTTGATGTTGGTTCTTGTGTGACAACATCTGTGATTTTCTAAATAACCTCTTTTGTGGTTGCTTTTGGTGCTAATGCCAGTTCTTGTGTGACAACATTAAAGTCGCCTACTATTGGTTCTTGTGTAGCAGCATTAGGAATTTTCAATCTTCTTGTTGTAGCAACTTCTTCAATGATTGTGGACCTTGTTCTCATTTTGCTTGGATACTTTGGAAATTATGACAGTTTCCTAATCAATTTGGATTTCTACCTCCGCCTAGTAGACAAATGTTGTTCTTCTACTATCGGGCAACGGACCCCTACATCAACAAATTTAATGGTGGGGGCTTCAATTATATGTATTTAATCATCCTCTAAATCTTTAATGGTGTGTCCCTTCTACAACAACATGGATTTTTCATTATGAATGGCCCTCGGCTTGTGTAGTGTAAAGGATTTTTTTGTTTGCATGGCCCTTGGCCTATCCTTCTACTTCTACACTAGGTCCTACGACTAGTAATTCTTCTGCCAACGTAGTATCCTCGACCTACTCTTCTTGTTGCACATCATCTCAAGGATGATCTTCTTCTAGTGCCCATGTAACTTATTATTGAATGTGAAGGGGCCTTTGTTAAAACACTTCCCATGTCCGATTATATTGGGACAAAGCATCCATAATTAGTAGTTTGATTAAACCATAGTGGGAAAGGCTAGACGCGGGGTTCCTGGTAGGTCTCACATTGTGACTCATTAATTAAATATACTTCAGTAAGAAATAGGGGATGTTCAGCAACCTTTGATGTTGTAAGTGTGACAACAAATTAAAGTGATAGTCGATCAACAGGTTATACCAACCCTCACAGGTAAGGTATTTTTGCATGAAATAGGATACTTCTGACCAAGGTCATGGCAAAGATGAACACTTAACCTCCTTGCCTCCATCTTTGACCATTTCTCCTGGATCCAAAAATTATTCTCTAGCTTGTAGCAACTTTACATTTCATGTGAGCCACCTTCTACTGGTTTGAGGGAGCTCGGTGACCCTAGCCATAATGGACATCATAGGCATACCTTGCAGTTCTCATATAATAGAAGTGAACGGACAAAATTATTGAGAAAATTCTAGATTTATAGTCAAATTGATACCTTTTAGTTGCTCCATATATATTGTCCACCTCACATTCTGGAAAATTTGAAGCACTTCAGGGTTACTATGGAGTTGCTCCAACGTTACTAGCTCATAGTGTACAACTGAGCCACCCATAGTATAAGTTCTCACCACCTTATCTATTGCAAACAAATGAGTAGACGCAGGGAGTCGCAGACAACGCAACAACAAAGGTGTATCGATTTTGGATCATGGTTTTTCTAAGTAGGGGTGTATGGGAATGAAGGTCGATGAAAATATAATAGGGAGTATGGTAAACAAGGTGGCGGATTGGAAAATTATGATGAAGGATGCGGTGAATATAGCAAAGGACAACAATAATGGCGGATAAGGTGAGTAAAGGTGGAAGATGGCGATGATGCAATGATAGCAATCCTCCTACCCCTCGCCCCAACTATATCATCATGCCACCCTCGGCATGCGAGACAATTTGGAAAGTACACAAACTTGATTATGGCATTAAATTCAACTGTGATACATTAAAGAGGAAACCATACCTTGTATCGTGCACAGGATTTGGAAAAAATGATGAGTATAGGTGGTAGGTATGTGACACATGAATAGTTCTGATGGAGTAGCGGCCAACAGAAAAGGGACAAGTCTGACACACACACAAGTCTAATACTTCAGTAGGATGCAAATGTGGAGGGGCATGTAAGCACTCCCGTTGCCCTCGCCATTGGCTGTTTTGAGGGCTGGGGATTTGCAGATCGACATAAGCATCTTTGAAACGGGTTGTTCGGTTGAGGAGCTTTTGGTCTAATTCCTTCGTGCTCAGAAATCTGCGTGGAGGGGCGTGTAAGCATTAGCGACAAGTCTTTCGGTCCCAACAAGCAGTCAGGTACTCAGTCTTGTCCCCCACTTTTGTATTTTCTGGTCCCCTATAACAATGGAAACACACGTGGCACCACACATGAAAAAGGGACTAGTGGTACCCATCCCTATTGAAACGAACCATTTAGGTCAAGTGAAAATTGCATCTTCGAGCAAAACAGGGAAGTGGGTTTGGGTTAATGCCAAGCAATCTCGGTGTATTTTAAAACGGAGAGCTGCCCATCTAAAGTGGGAGGAGACAAGGAAAAAACAGTTTCAAAGGAAGGCTATCCTGGCCCTACGGAATAAACAGTCAAACAAGTCTTTCTTGCAAGGGTGTGGCAGCAACAAGGGTAAAAGCAGCATTGATCCTGCTTTATATAGTCCCACATCCACACCTCTCACCTGGTCATCTTCCCTTTATGTACAAGAGCTACTCAATGACAAGAGGAGATTGGGGATTTTAGAAGTCAAAGAGTAGGAGAGAGACCTTAACATCCATCTACTAACAATAGAAAATCAACGATTAGCAGAAAGCAACAAGGTTTTAAAAGGTCAAGTGGCATTGTTGCAAGAAGCTATTTTGGTAGGTAAGACTGACTGGCAAGACATGAAGGAAGATTGCAAAAGCATGAAAGAATCGGCAGGGGAAGATAGACAGGTGGTAAATCTTAAAACATCCAAAGCTGAAGGGAAAATAGTTGAACAAACAAATAACCAGGGCAGGAAAGTAAGAAAAGATGAAAAGGGTGGTTTCATAAAAAATTCCAGAACTTGGGCACAAGCTATTAGCAAGCCTGCTAATATGGAAAAATAAAAAGAATCAAGCAACCAAGGAAACAACAAGCAAGAAAAATAAAAAGAAATCAAAGAAAGACAAGGAAGAGAAACAAACATAATAATTAAAGGGGTGAGAGATTATGGTAAGAATGAATGCACTCTCGAGCTTGCAAGTGACTTTTTAAAAGACAAGCTGCATTGGCAAGGCCAAATTTTCCAAGCATGGAGGGTGGGTAAACCTAGTGATGAGAGAACCAGGCCCATAAAATCCATCATGTCAAGTGCACGTGACAAGCAAACTCTTCTAGGTAAGAAGCATTTCTTAAAGGGCTCTCGCTTTTTTCTAGAGGACGACTTAACTATCATGCAGCAAGAGGAAAGAAGCGAAGAGTTGTCAAAGGTCACAGCAACAAGAGACGAGGGAAAAAGGGCATGGCCGCATAAAGACAAAGCTGTTATTGTTGTTTTTGGTCCTCCTTCTAAATCAAGACAGCAAAACAGTAGTCAAGAAGTGACAGCAAATCCCTTAGCAGAAAATATTGCAGCAAGACCAGGGTGGGAAAATAGGGGTGAAGACTCAACTTTGAGTCTTGTATGCCAAAGAAAATAGAAATCAAGATCTACCTAGGTTCCCTTAAGCCTAGTATGTTGGAACTGCAGAGGTTACCCTTGGAGGAGTGGACCTGGGCTAGGGCCTATTGCGAAAGATAGGGACATAATATGTCTCTTGGAAACACATGAACATAAAGGGTGGAAGACACGTCTTTTTGAAAAGCATATGAAGATGGCAGTGTGGAACAAGGCAACAGAGAATGGAAAAGGTCACGGAGGTATCATGGTCTTAGTGAAGAAAAAGAAAGATCGTTGCATCTAGCTAGAAAGGGAAGACTCAAATAAACAATTCATATGGTTTAAAATATCATAAAATGGACATGTCATTAGAATTGCAGCATGCTACTTCGCCCCACAAGTTTCAAAATTTTACAAAAGGAGGGGGATCGACCATAAAGACCCTTTTGCAACCTTAAAAAATGATATTGCGGAGTATTCTTAGGTAGGTAAAGTCCTTCTGGTAGGGGATTTCAACGCCAGGACTGCAAGTCATGAACAAGCTAGCATTCTTTGTCAGAAGGAAGATTGCAACCCTATTTGGCTTATAGAAGAAAGAAATCACTAGTGGACAAGAATTTCAAAGGACAACAAAAGCTGCAATCTCTTTGGAGAACAGTTGCTTACCTTATGTGGAACTTTTGATTTAGTAATCTGTAATGGCTTGACTAGATGGGTAGATTTTGGTAATTTCAACTGTAATACTTACAATGGCGCAAGTGTGGTGAACTATGCAATTTGTTCACATGGCTTATGTGAGAAAATGGAGGAAGTTATGATCGGTGAACAGCTATGGGATTTAAAATCTGATCACAAACCGATTTATCTAAGTGTTTCTTGGACTGAAAAGCAGCAGTTTGGGACAAAAAATCAGCACATTCAACAACCTCCGACAAAGGGCAGAATTTTTTTGACTCAAGAAAATTGTAATATCTTTAGGATAGTGATAGAGAAGATTTGTAAGAAGGAGGAAATTATGTCCAAGGGCCTTAATAATCAACGCCTAACTAATTTAATTCAAAGGGAACTCACAAAATGCAAAAGAGCAAAAAATAGGAAACTTGAAACAAATTGCTTTCCGGTTAATGCTTGGTTCAATGAGGAGTGCAAAACAGCAAGGAGAATGTGGAGAGAGTCAAACCAAAAAGAAAAGGACTTAAAAGGTTGCAAGCAGATTTTAAGAAAGAAAAAAGTTGATTTCGTGGTCTCAAGGAGGGAAGAACTAATCTTCCTTGGGAAAAATAACCCCAAACTTTTCTGGAAGGAACTTCAAGCGAGCAAGAAGCAAACTGAAAATAATATTTACAGCGGACCAGTGGCTTGAATATGCAAGGCAACTTTATGAGCGGGATCTTAAGGTTGAACCCCCCCCCCCTTAGTCAACACCACCACCATTACTAAGCTTTTCACCGTGCAAGAGATTGAGGTGGGAATTAAGAAGTTGGGTGCTGGAAAAGCCAAATATTTAGTAGAACTTCAAGCAGAATATCTAAAGTGGGATTCAAAAACTCTTGCACCTCACATCACAGGAATCTTCAACAACATCATTCAACAAGGATTTCCTACAGATTGGACAACTAGCCTCGCAATACCTCTTTTCAAGAGCGGAGATGTCAACAATCCCTCCAACTATAGGACCATAATGATAAACCCCTTGTTTGCAAAGCTATTTGGAAGTATGCTAGAAAATAGAATTAGCAAGTGGGCAGAAGAAAGGGGCAAGCGTGCTAAAGGACAAGCTGGTTTTAGACCTAAACATTCCACGGTGGATCACGGTATAACTTTAAGGCACACCATTGAAAAAGTGTGGGAGAAAAAAGAGGAAGCCTTTTGTTGCTTTGTCAATTTCAAAAAAGCTTTTGACATGGTTCCTAGAGATAAGCTTTGGCACAGAATGGAGGAACTTGGGGTTCTTATACATCTTAGAGAAGTTGTCCATAGGCTATATGAGGAGGTCAAAGTCAAAATCAAAACATTAGATGGTATCTCTGAAAGCTTCATAAGTGATATCGGGGTCAAGCAAGGGTGCCCATTATCTCGTACCCTTTCTGGCTTATATATTGACAAACTTGAAGAGTGGTTAAACTTAGAGGATGGTGATGGCGCCCTCGTGGGTGAGTTTGTGATAAGGCTTCTTTTATATGCAGATGACCTTATTCTGATTGCTAAGTCTGCTCTTGGATTGCAAGAACACTTGATTTCCCTTGAGCACTTTTGTAGAACAATGGGGATGCAAGTAAATATTAGCAAGATGAAAGTGGTAGTTTTCTCTAGAAAAAGAAAACATAAACAACATAAGTTCTACTTTGAAAACAACACTCTTGAAGAAGTGGCATATTACAAGTACCTCGGAATCGACTTCAATAAAAATTTGAGTTGGGAAAGTTGTAGAAAAAAAAATAACTATGGGAGGTTAGAAAGCATTCTATGCTCTCCAAAATAGATGCAAAGAGGCAGAGCTATGGGATTGGAAAACTATGCAAACCCTTTTTGGGATTTTAGTGATATCGGTTGTTCTATATGGTT
Source organism: Larix kaempferi (assembly GCA_027924585.1). Taxonomy (NCBI): domain Eukaryota; kingdom Viridiplantae; phylum Streptophyta; class Pinopsida; order Pinales; family Pinaceae; genus Larix; species Larix kaempferi. Next base: position 340,730 of record BSBM01000202.1, read on the forward strand.
GTGAAGTATGGGCCAGCAGTACCTCTGACTTACAGTGGAGGCAAATAGAGAAGATTCAAAAACACATGATTACAAGCAAGTTCAAAATTAGGAGTTTAGTGCCATACGAGATCATGCTGAGTGAAATGCTAGGTTGCTTCTATTGAAGCAATTGCTATGGTGCAACTAATAATATATCTAAAAAGAGTTGAGCAAATGGAAGAAGGTAGATGGCCCAAGGCCGTCTTTAAAGATATATTGTGCAAAAGAAAAAAGACTTGGATGCAACAAAATATTAAATGGCTTAGTAAATTGGATATGTGCTTGAACATGTGCCCCATGAATAGTAAAGAGATAAAGGCTTTTGTTATCAATAAGTTCCACAAGCGAACTTGGGATAAAGAGTTAGGGAGAAAGAAAAAGTACTATATTGAAGAGTTTAACCCTACCTACAGTCAGCATCAAAATGCGTACATAGGGGCCAATATACCTTAGAAAGCCAAAATACTTATTGCTCAATTAAGAACTAATTCCCATCAACTCCGTTGTGAGACCGGGCGCTGGAAAAGGCCAAAAGAAGCTTGGGAAGAAAGAGTGTGTGTTTTCTGCACCTCTGGTAAAGTGGAGACAAAAAAACATTTCATTTTAGAGTGTGAAGCCTTTAAGGACAATAGGGACAAGTATGCAAGTGTCTTGGTAGATAAATCTTGGGATAATTTATTTAACGAGGGGACCGTGGAAAAATTGGGGGTGCTCATCATCAAGTTGAACAGGCAAAGGATTGAGTTGCAAAAAACAGCATGTGAAGTGGTCTGTCCCATAGGCTACTTTTAGCCTCGCGAACATTAACATATTTTCTTCTTCTTCTTCTTCTTCTTCTATAAAGAAGTAGATCTGTATTGATCGGTTGTGATATCATAATCAGACAGATCCCTAGTAATTAATAGTGGCAATACCAACAGTTGGATCTGTAGTAATTGACGATCAAAGCAAAATTGTTAGGATCTAAAGCAAACGTGGATTGCGAAAAGTTTTGAATTGATGGATATGTAGCAGTAATGAATGGAAATGAACGGAATGGGCATGAGTGATGATGGATATGTAGTGAATGGAATGGAAAGGGATGATGGAATGATGAGTATCATATGATGTTGGTGTTGACGTACTGAAAAGGATATGTTGCATGTTGCATTTGAAATGGTTCTACAACAAGCGAGAAGGACCTGAAAGATGTAGTAATTCTACAACAAAAATATTTTGTACAACTTGGAATAGAAGGAAGTTTGGATAAAAACAACTTCTCTCTATGTTTTTCATCATCATCTTCTTCTTTTTTTTGGACTTATAGAAATCAATTTTTCATGGGCACTGGTGGCACAACCACTGTACCTACAACTTCTAAATCAAGATGTGTAGCAATATCCCAAAGAAAGGCATCCTTGGATAATAGTTTTTGATATAATCATAGACAATGACCATTATCCATGAATGATATTCGTGCTTCCTCAATTGTACATAGCTTGACAAAATTATTGTCATAAATAGTATCAATCTCATACTGGCCCAACCATCAAGTACGAAGCTTGTCTTTAAAATATTTGAACCCAGAGTCATAGAAAAGGCCCCAATCACCTGCCTAAAACTTATTTTTCTTGATGGACTTGTCATCCCACTTGTTCTTTGTTGTTGAACAATTAAAGAGTGTTGTAATCCAACCTAGTTAATTTCGTCCAGCTCATGAATTTGCTCTAAGCAGTGTTTTGGGCTTATGAAAGATCTAGTCCTACCTGCAATGCAATTCTTAGTGTTTTAACTTCAAACTCAGTAGGAAACATAACATTCTTACCATGTACAAGATTGTGAGGAGTGAAGCCAGTGGTGTTACGCCAAGTGGTCTTGTGACACCTAGACTTATACATTCATTATTTTTGCTTAACCAACTATATATGGAGGTAAAATAGTCGATTTTCTAAAAGTTATGCTATTTTTACCATGCAATGTAATGAGTAATTCTTGTCCATGTTTCATTTTCTTTAAATGCATAAAATACATAATGACATGAGACACGATGTTTCATAGCATAATTCTACAGTTTCTTACTTTTTCAATAATAACCCATTTTATATGTATGTCTAAGTAAATTGACTAGGTAAAAAAAATCGTAGAATACCTCTCTTGTAGTGTAGTTGCAAGAAATTCCCTAGTCAAATCTAGGTAGTCCATTCCATCCAGGTAGTAGTGTAGAAGCTTGCCCAAGCTGGGATTAATCCTCCCATCCAACTAGTATCAAAGTTGTTAGTTCTAGGAAACCTGTGGGGTTTCCTAGCCCTCCATGCCCGTGGCTCTGATAACCACAACAACAACCTTCTTTTTTGAACTCTTGTATGTCATTGTCAATCCATAATCAAAATAACCAATACCAATCCACAATCAAAATAACCAATCTCCAGTCACAAATATGCTCACAATCAAAATAACCAATCCTTAGTCCCAATATGCTCCCAATATCTAGAACCCCCTTCTCGAGTTCCCCAATCTCCTCAAATACTCCCCATCTTCCTCATTCCACCACCCTCCTTCAAGGTCAAATCCCGTCATAAAACTACTTCACCTACTCCCTCGATGGCCTAACATTTCCCCCTCAACAAGTCATGACTAATACATTTATTTCAATCCAGACTCATAACTCTAAATATTATTAAATATTAAAATATCTCTGTGTTGATTATTTTAACACACAACTCTCATTCACATCATCAATTGTTATCATCCACATCACAATTTGTTAGGAAAGCATTAAATGGGTCCACCTTACATGATACCAATTTAAGGAGTAGTTCATTTATTGTATATTTTGGACTTTACGGTAGGTTTTGGTCGGAATCCGATAAATGTGTTTTTGGTAAAATCCAAATTTGGAAGTGTTTAAATTGTATTTTTGAATCCATAAATAGATTCAACACCCTCAAATACCACTATGGCACCCAAATTATGCAAATTCCATAGCTGATATATGTGATTCTAAGAATTTTTAAAGATTTCCAACCAGACTCGGAACAAAATAAGACGGAAAATATGTTTGCAAAAGGTTGAAAACGTAGAATATTTATACTACACCCAAATTTAGTAGTTTATGCATATGAGTTACAATGACCAACGTAATGAGAAATCCACAAATGCCAATTAACGAATGCAATTAATAATTTATATTTTAAATGAAGAACACAAACTAATGTGAGTGGCAATACTATGCAACCTAACTAAAGTACTACAATTTTAATAACAACAAATTAATAGTCTAATTATCATCACATACTAATACTTCTACAATCATTCACCACCACACATTATAACACAACAAGCACCAATACGTACTTGGATTTACATCATAAATAATACTAACATACGTGCCCAAGGTGTGCGTGCGTGGCCAACGTACGCATAGCTTGCACATGTACTATATGCAATCGTCATTACCTCTAATGCGTAATTCCTAACTAACAATTCAATAACAACCACACATGCAAGCCAGGATAACCACACATGCAAGAAAACAATCCATTGGCATTGCCATTAATCAATCTTAATAATTAAGTTGGGACACGTCAATATTATTCTTAGTTTTATCTTAATGAATTAAACAATGATTACAGGTGAAATGTACCAACTACAACTAGTTTGGTGTCTCAAACCCCCAACTCGGAATAGTAGTAATCTAATCATCCTTCCTCCCTAACCCACTTTTGACTTCCACTTCCTATCCATTCCTTTGTTCGAATATCCTAGAGCATCAACTATATTGACCTAACCCCATATATAACCCGTAAGTGGAAGCGTCGAGTAAATCGACCTAGCCTCCTACAAGCAACCAACACTCGTCATCTCACAACTTGGAGAGTGTGATTCAAATCAACCCTCCCATGACTCTGGGTTTCATAGGATACACAGTGGGCAATACCTCCACCCCTCCCAATAGGACTAGGGTCAACACCCTATCAAAAATCACATTGTGTTGCTATTGTGGTTTTAAGATTTGTGTCATCGAATGACTAGTTTGGGAAACCTGGTTTCCTGCATAAACTTGCACTAGCCCACATATCATACCAAGTATTTGGCTATCCCCTCTAACCTGCAGGTTAGTCTTATCCAAATTATACATTCATACATAATATTCTTTCATTGTTTCCATGTCATTTACCAATTGATCATTCACCAATTAATATAAACAAGTTAGTATGTCTATCATGTGCATGGCATCCATCCATTCATTTAATCGTAACATACAGTGGTATCCACATACCTCCTCATTTCATTTAATGTTTGCATACCACAAGACAAAACACATAACTATGATCTTTAATAAGAGGAACAATAAACTTAAAACATAGCTACCACATATAATTAGGTTCATAATTTTGCAGACATAGTTTACTCAGTCAAGTTGAGTCCAACATATAATAGGCAAATAAATACAATATGTTAAAATGTGGTTTAGTTGTCCAATCAACATATGGGGCGTTCTAGGTCTAGTAAGCCCAAAGTGCTTCTGGAAGTTTGTTGGCCCAATATTTGCGATGGATTTGCATATTATTGGTTAAGATGGATTATAGAACTCTATCAGTGACTTCTAGTTGGTCGTTGTGCATAGTCTTGGTTAAGATCGATTATAGAACTCTATCAGTGACTTCTACTTGGTCGTTGCCTTGTGGGTGATATGTTGTAGATATTCCATGTCGAATCTGATGTTTCTTGGTAATTTCCTAAATGAGTTTGGAGGTAAACTAGGATTCTTGGACTGTAACAATTTCTCGTGCCACACCATAATGGACAAATATCTCCTCGTAGATAAAAATCTACTAATGCTTGTTCCGTATCTCTTGAGAGTGCTTTGGTTTAAACCCATTTGGTGGCATAGTCAGTGCAAACTAATATATCAACCTTTTGTTTTGATAAAGGGTTAATAGGTCCTGTAAAATCGAGAGCCCATTTCTCAAAAGGCTCTAGCATAAGTTGAGTCTAGAGAGGCACCTTGTCAGAATAATTAGGTTGTCCCATTCTTTGGAAACCAACACAAGTTCTCACGTACTACTTGTCATCTCGGAAAATAGTCGAACAATAATAGCCTAACCACAATAACTTATGTGTAGTTCTTTTGTCAACAAAGTGCCCATCATGTGACTCATCATGACAAGCCTTTAAAATATCATAAATTTTGTCTTCTCAAACACAACATTGAATCACAAGATCCAATCCTCTGTGAAAGAGGTACTCATGAACCCAACAATGCATGGTACTTAATTATGTCCTTGACATTAATGAATCGTGAAGTTGTATTAATCCGCCTTTCAAGTTGTAATATTTGGTCGAACTATGGTTCAAAACATAGTGCAAGTTTTAATTATTAATTTTTTTATATAAATCAATCTTTTTTGTTATGATTTTATTGGACATAGTACAGATGATGCAAGTCTCGATTTCTCCTCCCCAGGAGCCGGCGGCGTGCTAAGTTCATTCGTCATCAGACTTTGCAATCAATGTATTTATTTATTTCTGGGTTTTTCTGCCGCTGTGGTTCGAGCCATGCGCTGTGACGTATTGCGCACGCCAAATAATTAAAAGTTGAAATAGACATATACATGATGTTACGGTTGTTGTACCAATTCATTTCTGATTATTTTCTTTGGTCTAGTTATTTGACGTGCAAAGTGATTTAAGACTCATCAGAAAATGTAAAGGCATAGGACCGAGGTGTTATTTGAAGGTTCTATATTGCTTCTACCACTTGCTATAATCTGCCTCCATGATTCACAGCTATTCTCAATGTACTGTTGGTGGCGATCTTACGCAATTGGATCATCCATTACCCATTCTGTCTCGATTCACAGCTATTCTCAATGTACTGTAGGTGGCGATCTTACGCAATTGGATCATCCATTACCCATTCTGTCTCTCCGTCAAGTTTTTCCACAAAGAAGACATGGATTCTTATGCAACAAATTTGCAGCTCTGGTATTCCTCGAGGCTGAATCGACATGGGAGGAAAGTTTCTGAGAATATCTGAATCCATAGTTTGTCTGGATTTGTTTGGTTTCTTTATCAATTACTTGCTTTGGCCGCAGCTTTGCAGATTTTGATCGGCGGGAAGGACATAATCCTCTCCTGTATTCAGAAGGCAGAAAGAAGACGCGCAGGCAGGCGGAGAACTGCCAGGATTCCTTGCAATCCAAACATAAATCCGAGCAGGCGAACATGGGAAGGCGGAGGCGGTGACTAAAATTCGATTTCGAATAATTGTAATTCAAATTCTTCTGTTTCCATACTGGGCAGCTCTTCTAACTCGTACATCCCAGCAACATTTAGGATTCTAAGCTTTGTGGCGTGCTCCAACCCCCGTATGCTCTTCAGCTTCACACACCCATGGCCTTAATGTTCTAACTTCTAACGCTCTCCTGTATTCAGAAGGCAGAAAGAAGACGCGCAGGCAAGCGGAGAATTGCCAGGATGCCTTGCAATCCGAACATAAATCCGAGCAGGCGAACATGGGAAGGCGGTGGCGGTGACTCGAATTCGATTTCGAATAATTCTAATTCTAATTCTTCTGTTTCCATACTTGGCAGCTCTTCTAACTCGTACAGCCCAGCAACATTTATGATTCTAAGCTTTGTGGCGTGCTCCAACCCCCGTATCCCGTATGCTCTTCAGCTTCACACACCCCTCTGTGCACAACTCCTCCAAAGATGTCAATGGCTCCATACTTGGCAGCTCTTCTAACTCAGACAACCCACGAACATTTAGGATTCTAAGCTTTGTCGCGTGTTCCAACCCCCGTATGCTCTTCAGCTTCACACACCCGTATGCCAAAAACTCCTCCAAACATACCAATGTTTCCATACTTGGCAGTTCTTCTAATTCAGAGCACCCTGTAACATATAAGAGTCGAAGCTTTGTACATTGCGCCAACCCTCTGATGCTCTTCAGTTTCACACATCCCGTAACTCCTCCAAAGATGTCAATCTTTCGATGCTAGGCAGCTCTTCTAATTCGGAGCACTTTGCAACCTCCAGCCGTCGAAGCTTGGTCGGCTGTTCCAACCCCTCGATGCTCTTCAGCTGCACACATCCACCTGCCGATAACTCCTCCAAACATAACGGCAACGGAAAAGGTGCCTGCAAATACAAAATATTGAAGCGTTTCATTCGTTATATTTGAGTTAGTGAAGTTCAGGGTTAAATTAATTTCATGGTTACTAGGTATTCATATTTGAGAATTGGCAAAGTTGAGGGCAGTAGATTTAATTTCATGCTTATTAAGTATTTACATTCTTTGGTGAGAAGCTCTCATAAGCCTGGTGCGATCAAACAGATTCTGTTTTTGGTGTCACCAAAGAGATTGATGACATAAGATTTTCACTAGGTAAAAGAGTTAGCCCTCATGGTAATGACCAACATTTCTTCTTTTCTTTTATAGTGCATTACAGAGACAAAGAGTCTGAAATCTTTTATAATGCATTACATAGACAAAGAGTTTAAAATGGATTTGCATTACGGAGACAAAGGGTTTGAAATGGATTTGCAATTATGCATTGGTGTTTGCTGTCTTTTCATTTTCAGATTTAATGTGGCTTATGCCAGTTTTATGAAAGTGGCGTGTTTTTTTTTAATAATATTCAGAATCTGCCTTTTCTTATTTAACATAGGATGATTAGCCTTTTATTCTTTCCATAATAGAATAGTAGACTTACAAGGAGATTGGGGTTTTTGACAAAGCTCTAATCTTTTGTATTTTTCTTTTTATTTAATAATTAATAATCACATAATCACATGGGAAAAGTAAATTTTATAGGAAAAATAGATTAATATCTTTTGTATTTTTCTTTCTATTTAATAATTAATAATCACATAATCACATGGAGAAAAGTAAATTTTATAGGAAAAATAGATTAATATATCTTTTATGAAATAACCATAGATGCAATCCACTCTTTTGAAATCATATTAAATCCATCCTACCTATGTATTCATATCTCTACTCTTTTATCAAAATAAAAATTAAAGCATTCATCTTAAACTGCATCAATGTCAAAAGCTACATGCAAATAGCTCTTTCCCATAGCAAGTGGCAGTGTCAATGCAAATAGCTCTTTCTCATAGCAGATGGCCGTGTCAATGTCACTTACAAGCTATTTAGAAAAATGGTCATTCAATCGAAAATAAATTTTAAATTTATCTATTCACTTAATAAAGTAGTAATGCAATGACCTCAAAAACATATTTATATCTTCACCTCCCTATTCAACTACATTTGTTGTGTTCTTTTGTATTGGGAAATGAGAAGATACAATGTGCATAACATGCATGAAGATCTACTTCAATTTTCGTTTCCATTGTTGTCTAAGTGTCTAGCCATGTACATTGAATACGTTAAGATCCTTCGAGGTAGATGTAGGGTGTCTAAGTGTCTAGCCATGTACATTGAATACGTTAAGATCCTTCGAGGTAGACGCAGGGTGTCTAAGTGTCTAACCATGTTCATTGAATACGTTAAGATCCTTCAAAGATGCAGGGCATAGATCATAGAGCATATCTATTGCAATTTAAAGTTGTTTGTTTATATATATATATATTTATTGTATATGTGGATGTTTAGATGTTGAAATCGATTTGCTTGCTAAAAAACAAAACATGAATAGTATTGAAATCGATGTGCACTTTATATACCTAAAGTATACACTCATGTGCATTGTATACCTTCAAATTGCACGAAGCAGAAGCAGGGCATAGATCATATCTCTTGCAACCTAGATTTGTTTATTTAAATTCATGTTCATATATATATAAAAAGAGTAAGTTGTATATATGGATGTGTAAATGTTAAAATCAATGTGTTTGTTAAAATACGCAATAATTGAATCTTTTCCCATACATAGACACTGTAAATTAGTTGATGAAGTGAGTTTTTTATTTAAGTAGGTGTCATCTTTATCATTTGATTTGTTTCCATTCATGTTCAGTTAGTTTTAACCCAAATATAGTAGAGCCTCTGATCCTCATTATCTTACATAAAATTTTGAAGTTTTCTAAAGAAAAAATAGGGTCTCTAATCCTCATTATTTTATATAATTTTTTAAAAACTTTTCCCAATTTCATAAATAAAAAAACTAGGTTTCCAATTTTCATTATCCTATATAAATTTTTCCTAGAAATGTTCTTAATTATGGTAATGTTCCCAGTTGTTATCAATACCCGAGCTGATGTTGTGTCATGGTCTTCTGTCAAATTGTTGATGTTGTCTTAAACATGTTTTATGCTGTGCTAGTAATCACATGATTCTATGAACGAGTTTTCTAGTCTCCATCCATTGAATCCTCTTTACAAATGTTAATGACAATCATATCCTCTTTGCATAGTTGATGACACAACACCTTCCTAAACCTTTGTAAAGTTCCAACAACCAAGGCACTTGTAGCAGCTTGTAGTAAAATCCTTTATGTGGCAAGTATCAACACACCCAGACCTGCTTATGAACATAATTATGGATGTCAGCAGATGCCTTTACAGTAGAGGCAGTGTTGAATACGATGTCTTTAAAACCCCTGTTCTAGGTGTTGAATACACTGCCAAGGTTCTAAGTTGTAGCTATACGATGTCTTTAATACTTATGTTACTTATGTCTTTAAACATGCACGGTTATAGGTTTATGCTCTGGATCTATGATCAGAGTTTGTATTTATTATTTACATCATTTAACTTAATGCTTTTACTTGATGTGATGTTGGCATTGATTAGCAAATATTCTCATGGAGACATCTTCTTATGCATGTTCACATGGAGAGAAACCCTGGTTTGATTTAGAAACCATTTTTCAAACAAAACTTGACCAATGCCCATAGTTAATAGCAGCTACAAATCCAAATTCAATTTGTTGTTTACAGTGTCTTGGTCAAAACAGTCTGCACCAAAATGTTTTCCTAAAAATGGTTGTTTTTCTTTTTTTTGGATTTCTTGCTATGTATATGGTAAAATGGCTTTCATCGTGGTTTGCTCTTTCCATTTGTTTTAAAATTTGTACTCTTCTATGATGTTTATGTTGCTTTCATATTTTGTAGATGCCTCGTCTTTCCTGACAGACCTACAAAATTTTTATCCGCTTCGCTAACTGTTCTATGAATTGAAATTTCGATAGATTTTTGTGTTTCTCTTCTAGAATAAAGAAAACATATCTTATTGTTTTGCTTTAAGATATTTCAAACATAGTGTTTTCCTTTCAATTTCAAGTACTTGCATATGTAATTCTATACAGTGTGTTTATTTCTCTTGCGAGCTGCATTGGAATCTATTTCTCAAGTAGTTGAACAAAAAAAGCCTCAACAATTCAGAATTTACGTTCCTGTAGAAAACTAGACAATTATTCCTATTAGTTTATAAGTGAGGATCAAAGATTGTGTGCCTTTATTTCTTTTGTTTCCTGGAAGCATCAATAGATATATATTTCATACAGGAACAATTACTTTGTTAGGATATTGACTTTGCCCTCGTTGTTGGTTTGTTTCTCTTGCAACATTTATCTTTTCCCCTTGTTATTGTAATTTGTATTAAGAATTGCACTATCTTATGCTGTTTCTTTTGGGTTGAAATTTTTAGGTGTCAAGTCTTTTCTCTCCAAGGTGAAAATATTTTTTGTATGAGTAGTTTTCCAGTAATTGAAATTACAAATTTTTTTTCCCAATTGTATCTTAGATCAATCAAAAGATATAGTGTTTTTCTTCTTTAAAAGATATCAAACATGTTTTCTTCCTTTGTTTCAATTTGAATTGACTTCATACGTGGCTGTAGATGTTTTGTTTCATTGCCTTTATTGCTGAACAAGAAATAGCTTTTCCTAGTAAAAAAAAAACTTCAAAAAAACCACAATTCGATTTTGACAGTTGAGCAAATTGCATCATTGATTTTTTGAACAAATGTGTTTTGTTAGATCCAGCTTGTTAGTTTGGCTTCTTCATGTTTTGTTTTCATAATTTGCAACAATAGGTTTTCCTGTCTTTTCCCCCTGTTATATTCATAGCCATCCGGAGAATATGCCATATTGCTTTTTCCTTTTCATTGCCACTTTGTGTTTGTACACACTGTTATTGCCTACCTATGCCACAATTGCTTTTAACTATGTGGCAGCATCTAGCTGGAATTTTTTATTTTTATTCTTATCGATGCACATGCTGTCAGATCCATTTTCATGTACACAATAGATTCTTACCATGTAGCAGCCAAAGACTACAGCTTTAGTAGATATTGTAAATAGCGTATTCTAGTTTTGTAACAAAATGCTTTCAGCAGTTTACAAGCATTCTTTTGCATTGTCTTTTTCAACTGTTCTCTTGTTATGTTCAGTTGCGGAGACTTTGCAAATTGAAACAAAAGATGTCGCTTCCCAGTCTTCGTGTGTTGGCAATGCCTAATTGAACAAAGAAACAACATAGAAAAGCACACCAGGTTTAAAATATAGCCAGAGCATTTGCATCATTCCTGTTGTAGTGCAATCGGCAATGAAAAAAGAAGCTTCCTATGCCTGTGGTGGGTGAAATTTGTATACTACAAATGTCCATTAGCCAATATTTGTTTCCCTTATCTAGATTTCTTTGTCGTATGCACTTCACTTTGAGAAGTATTGTAAATTGGCCTTTACTAGTTTAGTGTTGGCCCTTGATAGCTTAAGTTGGATAAATGGTTTAACTTTAGTTTTCCTCATTCTAGCCAAAAACATTTTTAAAACACTATTTCCCTTTTCAAGAATCTATTCATATTTATAAATAATGCTATGCAGCATACCTGGTTCCTGCTGCAAACATTTCATCTTATATTTGAATATTTTCCTTTCCTTTTTCTAGTAGCAAAACCCATGCCTCCATCTATTCTTGACCTTTGAAACCAGAGGCCTTTCAATTGAACATCGTCCTCTCACAACTGCATGTTCTGTTTTTCCTTGCCGACACCTTGTCATATACACTTGCTTATTTGCTTCAACTAGTTTATAAAGCTTATTTGCATGATCAAGTCCTCTCTTTGAGATGGTGTATTGGCATCATAGTGCGTTTGTTGAAAGTGTTGGGCTTCTTGCTTTTGTCAATTCACTATTTTATGTTGTCTATGTCTACGGGAAAAAAACACAACCTTCATTCAATCGTTGCACCTTCTCTTCAACTGCAGCTTCATTGATAGAAACCTCCTCTTCCCTTGCTTTGACCCCTCCTTGATTGTTTTCCTTGTGTTTGACTTTGACCTTCACACAAGTGAAACCCCGGTAACACTTATTTAGAATTATTTTTTGTCATTCCAGTTTTCTTTCCTCAGTCCGACCTGTCAACGAGAAAGCCAATGTGTAATTCATATTGACTCTTGCTCATTATGAAAACAATAAAGAAGAATCGATTACAAATTTCATTTCCTATTCATTTTGTCTCTATGTATTGCATTATTGAACTTCATACTTGGATTTGATTATTTATTGAGGGAATTACTTTCTGACCTTCATATTAATCTTCCTGATGCATGCTCTGGTGACAATTGAAAAAAATGAATAGATTCAAGCTTTTGGTTCTTCCATCTCTTTACAAGTTCAAAGACACCATTCAATTTCTATTCTCCACAGTTAATATTTCTTTAATCTAGAAAAAAAAAAAAAAAAAAAAAACAAACAAACAAACAAACAAACTTGTAAACTAGAAAAAAAATAATAAAAAATCCGTAATCTCTTTTCTTTTTTCAATATATGCAAAAGTTCTGAAAGCAAGTTTCAAAAATAGTTCATAGAAATAAAATCATGTAGTATGTGAAAACAGTTTCCATATTGTATTTGTTTATTGACAAGTTTGTAATGTCTTTTTATGGTTTCTCAGACAAATCAGTCAGTCAATATGCATATTCGAAACTACATTTCCCTTTTGCTTTTTGCAAATACATCTTTTACCGCCATTTTTCTAGTTAATCTGATTCGATTCTATCTGCAATCTGCAGGAAACAACGTTGATCCACTGTCCAGAGATATGATATATGACACTATGCAATGAATTTTTGTACATGGTCTTCATTTTTGTTATCGAGACTGAATAAGGTTTGCCCTTTTATTGTGTTGTCATGTTTGGAGCACTAACTGCAGACGAAAGCTCCACGAAGCATCATCGAGGAAAACAGTTGGTGCATTTTGAACTATTTTGTATAGAAAACAAAAAAAAAGAGGAAGAACTCTTTCAATTTTTTTTGTTAATTGTTACTTGTATAACCCTCTTTGCAATTTCTTTTGCTCTCATTTGATACAAAAGCAAAGAAACACTCATACTTTCTAATGCAATAGACTATTGAAACATATCTCTCTTAAATGTATTAAATACCTTATGTAGCAATAGCTTAGTTTTGTTGCTGCTATTTTGGTTGACAATTTACTTGACACCTTCCTTCGGTGGTAAGACTATCACATAAAGCTCAATAAATACAACACAATTTACTTTTTTATGCAATAGACGACTATCACATAAAGTTCAATAAATACAACATAGTTTACTTTTTAATGCAATAGGCTATTGAGACATATCTCTCTTAAATGTATAAAATACCTTCAGTAGCAATAGCTTAGTTTTGTTGCTGCTGTTTTGTTTGACAACTTACTTGACACCTCCCTTCTGTGGTAAGACTATCACATAAAGCTCAATAAATACAATACAATTTCCAATTTTCAGTTGTCAGCTTTTTTATGGTGCAAACTCTTTTTCCCGGTTTTGGTTCCATAGCTCTTTTTTAAATACAATCCTAGCACTTCATATATGCATATGACCGTCATATCTGTCAGCATTTTTACTATGTCTTTTCCTTTCCTGTAAATGTTAATTAGTATTGTTCACAATATTAGAAACACTTTACGGTTATTGCTTCCAGAAAATGAAACCCTTTCCATGATTTTTTGTATCTGTTCATTGTAACTCTCTCAATGCAATACGATTATTGCATTTTTTACATTATCAATTGTCTACATCTCCAAGTAAATAGATCCTTCCTACAACTTTCTACAAATAGAGCAGGTGACAATGTCAAGGACATTGCCACCAGGTGGCTCTTGTTTGATATTCCTTTGTTATTATTTTGATGAGAGATGTGTTGGAAGCTTCCTTGAAGCTAAATAATTATCAATAACTACAAACCACAGAGTATTCGCAAGTTCTCACGTACTACTTTCCATCTCAAAAAATTGTCGAACAATAATAACCTAACCACAATAACTTATGTGTAATTATTTTGTCGGCAAAGTGCCCATCATGTGGCTCATCATGACAAGCCTTTAAAATATCATAAATTATGTCTTCTCAAACACAACCTTGAATGACGAGATCCAATCCTGTGTGAAAGAGGTACCCTTGAACCCAAGAATACATGGTACTTTATTTGATATTCCTTTGTTATTATTTCGATGAGAGATGTGTTGGAAGCTTCCTTGAAGCTAAATAGTTAGCAATACCTGCAAACCACGGAGTATTAGTAGATAGTGCAAACAAATACTCATAAGGAAAATATCTTCAAGAAGGGTAGTTGTCTCGCCGTTAGTAAGCCTAGAAAGGAAGTCATCCATGGCATCCTTCTCCATGCTTTATCGAGGATGGCGATGTCAAACTCTTGTAATAGTCGTAGCCACCTAATCACTCTACCATTAGTAATAGGCTTGTTCATGAGATACCTAATTGCAGAATGTTCAGTGTGAACAAAAACATGATACCCAATAATGTAGTGACATAATTTATTAATAGCATATACTATGACAATAAATTCTTTTTCAAACGTCGTGTAATTTAGTTCTACAGGAGCAATATTTTTACTAATAAAAAAAATGGCATGGGGATTTCGTTCCTATTTTTGCGCAAGTACTACCCCCCTGTGGCCATTTTTGAAGCACCTGTTGAGATGTGAAATGGTAAGGACCAATTTGGTCCTCTCAAAACTAGTGATGTTGATAAATTCTCTTTGATTGTCAAATTTTTTTTTGACACTGGTTAGTCCAACAAATTATGCATATTTTGGAGCAAACCAAATAAAGGAGATGTTGTTTTGGTAAATTTTTCAATGAATCTGCGATAACAGCTAGCATGTCCTGAAAAACTATGCACATATTTCTAAGTTCTAGTCATAGGAAGCATATATATTACTTAAATCTTCGCAAGGTCCACTTTTATGCCTGTAGGAGAAATATGATGCCCAAGATCAATCCCTTTAGTTAATAGCATGTGACATTTCTTATGATTGAGAGCAAGCTTAATTTCTTGACATCTCTTAAGTACTTTACCCGGATTAGTCATAGCTTCTTCAAATATAGACAATGAAATCATCCATATATACCTCTACACAAATAACGTATCAAGTCGGAGAATATATTAAGAACCGCCCGTTGAAAGGTAGCAGGTGCATTACAAAGCTCAAAAGGCAATACCCAGGTAGGCAAAGGTTCCCCAAGGACAAGTGAAAGTGGTTTTATCCTAATCCTTGGGAGCAATTTGGATTTGATTATACCCACTAAACCCACTAAAGAAAGGTAAATACTTTTTCCTTGCTAATGTATCCATAACTTTATCTATGAAAGGTAGTGGAAAATGGTCTTTTAAAGTGGGGTGATAATCGATACAAATTCACCTTTTCCCATTCTTATTAGGAACTATTACTAGTGGTGATACCCATTGACTATTAGATATAGGATAAATGAAATTGACATTGAGCAACTTCTAGTTCCTCTTTTACTATCTCTTGTAGCACAAGTCATTTGACGTTGGGGTTGTCAAATAGGTCGGGATTCATCTTTCATGTAAATATGATGAGTACACAAGTCGGGATGGATCACTTTCATGTCAGTGTATTCCCAAGCGAATACACTATTATGTTGTCATAAAAAGGTAAACAATTAGAGAATCCAACCCAAAGTTAATGTTCAATGTTTTTCCTAGGTTGAATTCTACAAGTTGGCTAGAGGATTATACCATTGCATAAAATGGATACAACATATAGTTTGAATGTAAGGAGAGAGCAACCATTGAGCAGTTCTCTTGGACATTATAATCTAGGATATAACTAAATATTGTAAAGGTTAATTGACAAAATGAACTAGAGTCCTCAATTTATTCGTTATATAAGGTTGATTAGTCTAGGGTAAGTATTTGTGAAGCATTCTCTTTTTCATTATCCTTGGTTCCCACCCAAAGAGTTGTGTCATAGTTGTTGCTAGGTTTGGAAGGGGGGAATACGGTGAGTTTCTTAGTTGAATTTCCTTGGGATATTGTCATGTCCCTATATCTACAACCAATGGAGGCATCGACAGTTACCAAATATGGTCTCACTAGGATCAACATATAGCCCCCAAGTTAGGTTTTGGTTGTAAGACCATAAAATCTACTAGATACTCCTAAGAATCCATAGATCACAATATCCTTTAAAATACCCTTAGGTTTGACAGTGGATTGGTCAGCTAGCTAGAGACAATAAGAGTGGGTCGCAACTTTTAAAAATTAACCTTCTCCATGGTCTTCCTAGTCATAACATTTATGGCATCCCCTAAATCGATTAGAGTGTTTGAGATACAAATATTGTTAATGTAAACATCAACAACGAGACTTCAAGGACCAGTATACTTGGTAATGAAAACCTTCCCAAGCATCAAATATGCAAGTTGACCAACCACCTAAATTGTTTGAGGATCCTTACTTTTACTATCATGCTTCTTCACGCATAATTCTTGAACAACTTTAGCATAAATGGGAACATCCTTGGTTGCTTGAAATAACAGGATCTCAACACACATGCTCTTTAACTTTCCTATAAATTTGAACTCATGTTGGGCAAGGGGCTTGTTTAATATTAACCTCCCTGGATAGGGAGGAAGCTACACAACCCTAGACTGTTTTTGTTTTGAAGCTTATGGAGAAGTGGGTTGTTGTGTAATAGTTGAATCATATTGCTTTTTTGTAAGAGCCTCTCCTATTGCATCCTATACTCCCTAAATCATCTTCTGTGATTGGATAAGTGTGATTATCAAGGACTCTCCCTATATGTTGGAAATATCTAGGGTGAAGGACGTAGGTAGGGAATCCAGACAACTCAATATTGTAAGCAGATTGAGTCATTTTATTGTTTGGATTATGAGTTGGTTGGGCATGCAATTGTGGTTTTGGTGGAGGGTTGTTAGCGAGAAACTATAATTGATGTTGCTAAGGCATTTGGAACTATTGTTAAAAGTGTGTAGTGGGATGTTGTGGCTGGGACCCATAGGAAATACCCCTTCATCCATGTGTCCATTGATAGATTTTGTTGGTTGAGGTTGCCATGGAATAGGGGAACAACAAAATTAAGAAGGATATTGCAATTGTTGGTTAGCCAAAAATGTATTATAAGACTGAGAAGGATCTTGAACCATAACTAGAGGGTGAGGTTTCCAAGGTCACTTCTCGACAATGAAACAAATTTATTTTGTCTCTTCATTTGTTCCTTGATATACAAACTTGAGTTCGAGAAGAGAAGGGAAGATGCTGGTGGCATGGTGTTGTTCACAAATGTTGTAGATTTCTACACTATTAGATGGAAAATCCATGAGGGGATGTTTCTTTATGCATTTGGAATAAAATATGAACAAGGCTAGTTTTGCTTATTCCTATTTCTTTTTGGCCAGCAATACATAGAATTGTGAGATCAAAGAACTAAGAATACCATTCTTAAAAAATTATAGTAAATTACCAATTTCAACTTAAGTAACTCCCCCTAGCTAATTTCAAGATTCTGGAAACATTATGTTTAAAACCCTTACCATGCTTTACATTTCCTCTTAAATATCGCATGCATAGTTCATAAATGTTATCATAATATAATTGAGAGACGTCCTCAAACCCCATTAGATTTAACACATCAATATGGTAATCTCTAATGCCTTGGAGAAGGACTGTTCAAAGAGTTTCTTGGTCCAACTTATGTTGTTTTGATCTTTGTAGATTATATTGGAATCTCTCAATCTAATCCTCCAAAATTTCATTGTCTGTTTGGGTCATATTAAATATTTTCTCATGTATGTATTTGGATTTACAACAGTCTTGGTATCTCTTTAAGATTGATTATTGCATCTCGTCCCATGTTTGGATATTATTTCCCCCAAGTCCCATGAACCAATGAAAGGTGGCTTATTTGAGAGTGTTTGGGAACAACTTAAGTTTTTGGGCATTTGAAGGATAATCATAACTACAACAAAGTACATCAAAATATAAGAGAAAATTATCAAGATATTCGCTAGACATACCATGAAAGTTGGGTAAATCAACATGTGGAATATTCTTCATATGAACAATTCCATCGAATTCTCGAATGGGAAATTAAAAAGTCACGGGTTCTACCTCATTAGAGCTTTATCCTTCATGATTAACCATGTTGTCCCATAAGATTTTTTGCTAATCACTTGGTTGTCCAAATTTTACTAATTCTTTAGAGGGTGCAAAGTGATCTAGTTCTTGGACTAGATTCTCCTGATGCTCGAGAGATCCTTGTCCACTAATCAAGTCCTCTGTCATCACAACTTTTGTTGTAGAAGGAAAAAGGATGGCTTTTGTTGAAGAACCACCTTCTAAAGCAATGGGATCGGAATCAACAATTGTCTTTATGATTAGCTGGAAATTGGAAATGCTTCATGTTCTCCCTCTCCTCACTGGTTCTAATACCACATTATTAGTAGTTGCAGTGGCTCTTACTGCACCACGTCGTCATACTCTTGGATTTATGGTTGTATTCATGCATCTATACATGATAATGCAAAACACTTCGTGTGAGATCTTACAAGGAGGATTATCGACAATTTCTAAACCCTTGACACCTCCCCAACAATGATACAAAAAATGATAGGTTCACTATACACCTTATTAATTTAATAGGGTATTTTAGCTTGTGACTACATTTAATTGTTAACCTAAGGTATGTATGCTTGTGAGGTATTGTGCACAGTATATGCACGTCATCAAGGGTAATTAGAATTATAAGATTGATTTGCTAATTAGTTTCTATCCATAAACCCAATTCTACTTCTAATTTAATCAAGTTGAATCAATGGACATGAAAGCAGGAAATTCAACCACGAAAGTAAAGAGATTTCAATCACACACTTATCATTGACCGCGTGAGTAGTAGCAAATAGAGTCATTGACACATATGTGGCTCCACGTAAAACAACTCATTGTTGGTTATGTAGCAAACGATGTGATTAATTGTTCTACAACAACTGAAACATAGTAAAAAAACTTAAAACACAATTGTTGTAAAACCAACATAGATCCATCTTAAACCCGTATCTATCAAGCACCGAGAGGGATCCAATTTCTTGAGGTGTATTTTTTTTTTAACTTTAAACTCAAGAAATTTGATCTCTCTTGATTGATAGACCCGGGTTTAAGTTTTAAGTTTTTATTTTATAAACTAACATTGATTTTTTAATTACTTTTCATAATATTTTATTTTATGAGCCAACATGGATTTTTTAAATACTTTCCATAATTTTTTATTTTATGAGCCGACATGAATTTTTTTAATTATTTTGTTAGGAACAAACGTTACAACATCTCCCCCATACTAGATTGTAGACACGCTGTAGAGCACCGAAACTTGGTGCAATTATACAAGAAATAAACTAAACTATTAAATATAAATTAAATGCAACACCTACTTCCGTGGAGTGGGCCCTTTCTCCATAGAGCAAGGTGGTGGAAGAACTTCAATAACTAAAACTCAATTCACATAAGTATGCTTTAACTCGGGAATTCATGGACTAAACATAACTAACTTTATTTATGAAAAGAATCATACTACACAATATTCCACATGTCCCTTTCTCTATTGACTTAGGTACCTCTATGAGAGGATTCACACCTCTTTTATATGCTAAATTCATAATAAATTAGCAACCAATTTTAAAGGCAACGTGTTGGAGAAACGAATATCCTCTAGTTATCGGTGTTACAGACTTCACAATATAAATATTACATCAAAACCAACTCGTAAACTCCCTGATGGCTTATGGTGATAGATCTAGTTCCTATATAGTTGTCAGATGTCACTCCCCACGTTTTGTTATTGCCTTTAAGGTGCCATGTTCTGGTTCTATGGCTACTAATTGGAGTTCTTTAAGATGACAGATACACAGGATTTGTAGCACATAGTTTGTAATAATGGCGGTTAAAATGACCAATTGTGGTGACTCGAATAATTAGCAAAGTGCCACCTAGATAGACTTGTAGTAGAGATTACTTGGACAAAGTCACAAAACTACAACTGTTAGATGCACAATGAAAGGGGAATTGTTATCTTGGAATAGTGGTGAATGGTTTTGCAGCAAAGGGAAACTTCTGCAACATACAACCATCATTCTAGTTTTGTAGTACAACTTCCAATGACCTATTCTATAGCATAACTCATCCTACAGGTTAGACACAAAATATGAAAATCCTTCTAAAATGCTCAATAGTTATCAAGAGTGCCATTAATTAAACTAAAAGAGTACCTTCGTGGCAAGAGCCAAAGTCGATGAGAATATGTTGACAATGAGGGTAAATGGTGGCAAAATAAATATCAAAATGAGGTTAATAGTTGATAAAAATATGGTGAAACTAAAGCCCATCAATAGCATTCAACACGAGGTACATCTCTTTAAACCTAAATCTTTGTAGAATGCTTTAAGTTTGGCAAGGAAAGTTGAATATGGTTACTAGAGGGACTACCGCAAACACTTGTATGGGGGGGAAATGTTCCCACTCCTAATCTCACTCAACCTACAAGGTTGACACCTCACAAATTGAATGAAAGAAGAGAAAAGAGGTTATGTTTCAATTGTGACAACAAGTACAATAAGGGGCATACATGTAGTGAAAATAAACTATTCTACATGGATTGTGAAGTGGAAGAAGATCAACAACTGGAATTGTCTCGAGATGTAGTATTATAAGATACTACTCCAACCATATATTATCATGCATTCATTGGCATTAGTACTCCCCAAACTCTCATAAAAGGACATATCAAAAAGAAAAAGGTAAATGTGTTGATTGATTCTTATTGTACCCATAACTTCATTAATTGCAAACTAGCCAAACTTCTCAAGTGTTTTATATATCCAACACCAAAATTTCAAGTAATGATTGTAGATGGAGGTACCATAAATAGTTCAAGGAAGTGTCATAATATTAAGCTCACCATGGGGGAGCAATTATTGAATAGTCCAGTGATTGCAATCCAAATGGGTGGCGTTGATGTTGTATCGGGGATCCAATGGTTACAATCACTGGGAACAATGGTTCTTATTTTTTAGGAACTTTTCCTGATATTCTCCTCAGAAGGCAAGGAAATTGAACTCAAAGGTATCCTAAGGAAACCCTCTAAAGTGATAAGCTCAAACAACATGACAAAATTTCTGAAAAAAGGGATATCGTGGTGTAATTGCACAATTGTGCTCAATAGATGTTCAAACATTTAAACCTTATTGTCTTGTGGATCTCCAAAGAGTTATTGATGATCATTCAATGGTATTTGGAGAGACGCTTAAAGGTCTTCCACCTAATCAAGATCATGACCATGTTTATATTCACTTGCAACTAGGAACTATACCACCTAATACCAAACCTTATAGGTACCCATATGCACAAAAGAGTGATGCTGAGAATATGGTTCAAGAACACACACACACACACATATTTGGATTAGAGGCAAGCCATGGAGCTTGAGAAGGGAAACCCAATGTATGTTTTTTCATAATTGTGAATGGCATACCTAGGGGAGCTTTAATAACTTGATAGAACCCAATTCTTGTTCTCTTAAAAGCTTGAAGTATGTGGACAAGACCCTTTTTGAACTTCAACCAGGCATGCAAATCAACAAGCCAATGCCACATTATTTTAGAGCAAAGCATGTTTGAATTATGAAGGTCATGTTCAAGTTTTGTGGACAACTTTATTATAATAACCAGACATGGCAAACATCAAATTTACGTCAATCTTCAAAGATAAAAAATATTTGTTTGTAGATAAGACATCAACTAGGTAAGTTAAAATCCCCAACTTATTGGAGCTTAGTTCAATAACAATTTACATGGACCCAATAGGTCACCCGAGCACAAGTAACATTTCAAACTATCAATCACAATGCGAGGTTTTGATTCTTGGAGTCAAGTCTTTAACACATAGAAAAAAACTAAAGTGCACTTCAACTAGGTTGCTTAACCGAAACAATATTCAAGCTTATAAAGTGACACAAAGGTATAGAGTAGTCCCTTATACCAAGAAACATTTGTGGATGGCATCTCTAGTAAACCTGTTAGCATAGACTAGTGCATCTAAGTTGGGGGGTTTTGAACCATGCATTTGCTAGCATGAAATAACCAAATGACTGGAAACATTGACGACAATTGATTGCGTTAACCTCTTGGGATTTTTATTTCCAAGGAAGTCCTTAGAGGATCCCTCCTTTCTGTAGAATATCTAAATGGAGGGTAGCTCAACTATCGACTGTAATAGTGATTAGTAACTGCAAGTGGCTTAACCAGGTTTGATTCTTTGACTTAAGGCCTCCCTGATTGACAGCATGCCTTAGGTAGATGGTTCAACCAATTGAGCTCATCCTTCGAGCTATATATAATAAAAAAATGGATGAAAGAAAACTAATAAGCAATGCAGATCTATCTTAACCCTAAATCTTAAGGCAATGAATATTTATCCTTCTCAAAAATTTGTAATGAATATTTGAATGGAAAGTAATTTATATTGTAAAAACAATTTAAAGATGCACATCTTCTAAGCATATAATAAGGTGAACTGGGTTTTCTTAAGATTGATACTTCTTAAGATTGGTCTTCCATTGGTAGTTACTGATTGGATTATGACATGTGTATCCTCTGCTAGTTTTGTTGTTCTTGTAAATGGTTCCCCTACAAAGTTCTTTAAGTGTTCCAGGGGGCTCATGCAAGGATGCCCACTTTCCCCTCTACTTTTCTTGGTTATGATTATTGTTGCCAAGAATGATGGCAGATTATCAAGTATCAAACTACCAACATCCCAATATATTACACACGTGTTATTTGTTGATGATGTGGTTTTATTTGGTAGAGGTATCGTGGAAGAATGGGTTACTTTTCCAGAGATTATTTATTTATTTTGTGTTGTTATTGGTATGGAGGTGAGTACAAATAAATATTGTTTCCTCCGAAATGTTGTTAATGAAGATACTTTTTCTCAGATTGCTTCTATGTTCCCTTACAAAGCTGATGATATTGAGTGTGGTATAAACTATCTAGGATATTATTTGAATCATAACAATTATAAGATTGCCGATTGGATGTGGCTAGTGAAGAAAGTAGAGAAAACAAGTGGAAATTGGTTCTATAAGTTGTTATCTTTGGGGGCATACTCACTTTGGTTCGATTAGTTTTTGTGGGGATTCCTGTTTACTGATTATCATTAACAAAAGTGTCTCATACTATTTTGAATCTGGTAAGGCAAAAAATGTTCAATTTCCTTTGGTATGGTATTACCAAGGGTGATAAGATGCATTTGGTAAGACGCGACATAATATCTCTCCCAAAGTCCATGGGGGGCTGGGACATTAAAATATACACTAGTTCAGCCTTGATTTTTGTTTGAAGAGTTTTTGGTGAGGTATATTTGGTATAGGTTTGTGGAGTGATGTTCTTAAAGCAAAATATCTTAAAGATAAATCTCTGGTTCAATGGATTAGAAATCTCAATAAATATATTATGGGTGTTTCAAATTTCTGGAATGGTTTTGTTAGGGTCTTTCCTTGGTTAAGTAAATGGTTAACTTGGAGATTTGGAAATGGGACACATGTGCTTTTAGGGGTGGATCCTTTCATTGGTGGGGCAGAGACATATTTTCTTTCCCCATCTCTCAAGGAATATCTTATCGAGTTTGGTTTCTGTACTTTGGATCATATTAGAAGACCTAATTGGTTGAGGAATTCTGGCTCTTATTGGCTACTTGCCGAGGATTTGGGTATGGAGGGACAATGGGAAGAGGAATGGACTGCTTATACTATGTCATTAAATAGAGCTGGCATCAGATTAAACGATGAAGATGATACTTTGGTGTGGGCTTGGAATAACTCTATTGGTCAAGCGAATGCAAAAACTGCTTATGATGCTATCTCTCATTTGAATTATGCTTGTGAGATTAAGTGGTGGTATAGCAGATTATGGAAATGGAACATCCTTATGAAACTCAAATGCTTCTTTTGGATCTGTTTAGAGAACTGTATATTAAATTGGGATAACTTAGTCAGGAGAGGTTGGTCTAGACCAAACTTCTGTATACTTTGCAAAATGGATTGTGAATCTATCCATCATCTACTAGTACACTATTCTTTCTACAAAAAGATTTGGAAGGAAATCACTGAAGAACTACAGATTTCACAGGAATGGCGTACCTTTTTTGTTGAAAATAATTTTGGAAATCGGGTGGAGAAGGACCATAGCCACAAGCTTCTACCAGTTTTTTTTATGTTGGGGCATTTGGAAAACAAGAAACCATGTTATTTTTTAGGACAAAGCTCCAAATGTGTTTGTCAATCGTATGAGAATCCTGGGCCTATACAGAGAATTTTATACAGTGGAAAAGAAAAAGAAACTTAGACAGTTTTTTTATCATTCCATTTCCTTTCAAACTGTTGTGGGATTCTTTAATGGGGTGGCTCAAATGGGTGAATGTGGTAGAGGGGCGTACTTAAGAATACATTAAGATCATAATTTTAGACCCCGGGTGAGTTGTGTATTGGGAACCAATACTATAGCATAATTATTGGCCCTACATGGTTTGCTACATTTTGCTTCCATTATTGGCATCAGTTCTATTCAGATTCTTGGTGATTCGATGGTAATTGTCAATTGGACAAATGGTTTATCAAATCTGTAGGTTTCATCATTGGAACAATTATTTTAGCACATCATCATGCTTCTGTCCTCTTTTTTCAAAAATATCTATCAATCATGTTTATAGAGAGCTTAACTCTATTGTCGATGAATTATCTAAGAAGGCCACTGGGGGTCATGAAGACACATTATATTTTGAGGAGTTCGTGGAGGATGCCCTTATCTCAGAGGGCTCACTTTATATTTTCACTTAGATTGTCGCAAATATTTTGGGAAGACTGTACTATCAAATAAAATTAGTCTTTACTTAGTCATTTTTTTTATAACTAAAACGTGTATTGTATAAAAAAAAGTCGTGGTTTGTGTACCAAATCGGCAAGTTACAGTAAGCTAATTCCAGCATCAACACTTTTACAAATTGAAGCCAGTTGGCTTTGGTGAGTGTAGAAACCTACTGTAGATGAATGATGCAGAACAAGTCTAACAAATTCTAAAGCACTCGGCGTAGAGAAAGAATACATCATGGGCAAATGTTATGAAAAGTTGCAGAGTTCAATAAACTCAATCAATAAATAATTATCTAAAAACTTGCAGATATCAGGAAGGTCAGTAAGTAGTGAATAACGTGCGTCTAGCATTGAATAGTGATCAACATTGCGTCCAGCATTGACTTGCGTGCGTTTTGATCCAATCTTCCATACTCACGCAATTCCAATTTCTTAACAAGTGATGTTAATAAACCTTCAAATTCTGTTGAGAGTCATTCACTAAACCGAACGGTGATCATGTGCATTCAAACTTCTTAAGTGTCAGTTGCTGAGGCAGGGTTGATTTTCTTCCAGAATCTGAAGGTTAGAGAGCACGTTTATAAGAGGGAGACTTGAATGATGGATATCTGAGTGCCCTGTTCAAGGGATTTGATGTAATTCACTGTCATTGTTGGTTAGCTTCAGAATTCCATGATTGAGTCTGGTTCCAATATTTGCTTCCATGTCAGCTTCGTCATTCAAATTTCTTAAAATGTGGAAAGCCTTGAACTGGGTGAATGTGCTCGAAATTTGCCTTATACGCTGCATAATTCGATTTAGGGCAAGATTGTTGAGGTTAGTGTTTGCCTTTAGGGCTCTGATGATGGGCAAAGAATCACCGAATACATGTAATTTGTTGATCATATGTTCTTTGGCGATCTGGAAGCCTTTCAACAGGGCTAATGCTTATGCTATATTGTTTGAGCAGATACCCAAGCCCCAACTATACTTCATCTAATTGTTCCATCACTTGTCCATAGGACTCCCCCTGCACTAGCTTTGTCGGGATTGTTCTTTGAGGCACCATCGAAATGTAAACTATCTGTATCTTGATTAGTTCTCCATTCATGAAAGTCAGGGCTAGTGAGTCTGATTTGCCATATTGGTTGGTGCCAAGGTCAAAGTTCTTTACTCGAACTAGGAAGGGTGACTTCTGTCCAATTCATTTCTTTCGTGCTGAGAGTTGCATCAGCCTTGTTGTTGGAGTTGTTTAAACAGTTGATCAGTAAACCTTTGGCTTGACCTGCAATCTGCACAAGGGTGTAGTGCCTCTCATTGAAAATGGAATTGTTTCTTGCGGTCCAAATTTTCCAACATGTAAATTTGGGGATGAAAATCCAAATCTGATACCAAAGATTCTTGATGGGAATGGGATTAGGATAAATAGAACTCCAATCTTGGAAGAGCTGGGTGACAGAGGTAAAAGAAGGTTGAGTGGTAATGAGGTCAAGGAGGTCAAGGAGGGTAATTTTCCAAACAAGTTTAGTGAAATGGCATTCCAGAAAGAGGTGATTGATTGTTTCGAGATTACCATGACAAAGAGGGCACCAGAAAGGCCCGTGAAATCCTCTCTTGTTGAGATTTTCGCTAGTGAGAACTTTGGAATGTATTAAGGTCCACGTAAAGAAATTGATTTTAGGGAGTCCAAATGGATCCCATGCGATTTTCCATAAATATTTTCTTGCATCATCATGGGATTGAAGTGCTTTGTAACCGAGAATAGAGGTATAAGAACCTGTGGGACCCCATCCTCGCTCGTCTTTGGCCATAAGGTGAAGGGGAGCACATCCTTTCAGATTGTCAATGAGTATGTTTTTTGAAGACTCGAGATGTAAAGGGATATCTGTGATTTTCCAACTTTTCCAATTGCCGTAGAAGTCCCAGGAGTTGAATTCTTTTAGAGTGGTAACTCCATGCTGCCTGAGCCATACTGCTATGTTGTGTAACTCATGGTTGTTCTGAAGTGCTTCGCTTTCCATGATCTTATCCGTAAACATGTCAATTTTCCTGCCATTGTCGGGTACCCAGTAGAGACCTTTTGAAAAAAATTCCCAAGCTACTTTACATAATGTCCAGAAGCTGGAGCCTTTGGTGGTTGGCTTTTGATTGAGACATCTTAAATTGGTCCTTTATAAATTTTTCTTTCTGAGAACTTGACTGACTTGATGGTGCTTGTTATGTAGGATTTGCCAGAGAAGCTTACCGCCCAAATCCAAATTAGCGTGGAGTGGATCTCGAATATGCAGGCCTCCCGAGGATTTTGGCTGCTTGATGGTTTCCCAATTCGCAAGGTGGATTTTGTTTCCGTTGTTTCTTCCACCGGACCAAAGAAAATCTCTCAATAAATTGCTTATCTGATTAGAAGCTCCTTTTGGGGCTAGGAGAATAGAAGATTGGTAGATAGGTAGTGCGGAGAGTATGGAATTTACTAAGATTAGTTTCCCAACTTTGCTGAGCCAATGCCCTCCCCATCTTCTGATTCTATTTTTTATTTTGTTGATCGTATCTTCCCAATTTCCACTATTTGAATTGCCAAATGTGATTGGAAGACCCAGATAATTAAATTTGTCCCAATGGTTGTATACTTTGATGCCGAGAATTCTATTAATTTTGGCTGCCACGTTGTTGTTTAGATTCCAACAGTAGACAACACTTTTATGCAAGTTGATTTTTCCACTGGATGCATTGCAATACATGTATAGATTGCGCTTGAATTTTTGGGCTAAGATGGAGGAGGCCCCACCCAATAAAAGAGAGTCATTGACGAAAAGGGTGTGATTGAGGGGATGGGAGTCAGGGTTAGGTGGAGACCAGGTAGGGAACCAAAAATCATTTCATGATTTAGCTTTCGACTGAGTGAGTCTGCCATGATGATGTACAGGAAAGAGGATAGAGGGCATCCTTGCCTGATGCCACGCGATGCTTGGAAGAAGTCTGTGGGGTAGCCATTAATTAAGGGGGCGATCCAGGGTTTGCTTATGCAGGCTGAGATCCAACTGATGAAGGCGTCATCGAATCGAAGGCATTTCATAATTTTAAATAGGAAGGAATGCTTGACGCGGTCAAATGCATTGGCCATGTCAAGCTTGATTAACATACCTTTTTCCTTTCATAATCTGTTGGAGTGGATTGCTTCTTGTACAAGTATGACGTTGTCAAGAATTTGCCTTCCTTCCAGGAAGCCACCTTGATTGTCAGAAATGATTTTGTTGAGAAGAGGCTTCACCCTAGTTGCTAGCATCTTGGAGATGATTTTGTAGGAGGAATTGCAAAGTGAAATGGGCTTGAATCTGTTGAAAGAGTTGGGATTTGTATCTTTAGGGATGAGGGACAGGAATGTGGTGTTTGTGCAACCACCAATTTTTGCCTTTGAGTGGAAATTCCTTATCATTCTCATAAAACCTTTTTTGATATAAATCCAACATGCTTTGTAGAAATGCATTGAAAATCCGTCGGGACCCGGTGCTTTGTCAGATTCGAAGGATTGAATTGCGTTGAGAACCTACTGTTCTGTAAAAGGTTTGTGAATGCTGAGATTCTCCTCCAGCGTGATGCTCTTTGGGATGTGCTCCAAAAGAGTGGCCTCGTTTTCTCCTTCAGCGTTATCATCTTCAGCGTTGTCATCTTCTGCGTATAGTTTGGAAAAGTGTATGTATACTGCGTTTTTGATATTCATATTTCCATTTACTATCGTTCCATTCTCTATTCTGATCACTGCAATTGCCTAACCATGAATTGCTTGTGAAAATAGTTGGTGTTCTTATCACCATTCTTAAGCCAGATGCTCCGTGACTTCAATCTCCAGTACTCCTCTTTAGCTCGAAAGGCTTGGTAAACTTTGATTTGTTGTGTGACTTCTTCCTGGAGTGAGGAGGCTTCTACGAAGTGATTTTCCATGTCGAATTGGATGTTTTCTAGTGTATTCACTGCGGAATTTCTGGAATTGGCAGGTGCTGGGCAGTTGGATTTGGCCCACTTTTTGAGTTCGAATTTGGTATTTTTAAGTTTCTGCTCCCAAACGTAGCATGGGGAGCCAGAGATGGGAATGCTCCAGGCTTTTTCTAGAGTGCTCCAGAAGCTGGCATGGTTAAGGCATTGGAGGCTAAACCTGAAGGGTATTGGGCCAAGGTTCTCAATGTTTTGAAACAGAAGCTGAATGGGTTTATGATCAGAGGAAAGATTGGCTACAATGCTAGAGGAAATAGTTTGGGTATCGAACATGAGGCTGCTATGGACGAGAAATCTGTCCAATCTGGCCATGATGTTTCCCTTGCCAAGTCGCTTATTCGACCAGGTATATTTCCCTTTTTTGGGCTTGATGTCGATTAGGTCTCTTGCTTGGATGAGAGCTTCAACCTGGGTTTTGAAGAAATCTTTTCCAATGAGGCCACCTTTTTTTTCTGCTTTGGTGAGGGTGATGTTCATATCACCAGCTAGGACGATATCCTGGGGGCTGTAAACTTCCAAAAAACCTTAAAGTAGACTCCAACATTCTTTCTTTTTAGAAAAGAGATTGGGTACGTACATGTTGAAGAGAGCGATGTGCTTATTGCTCTGAATATGGGTGAGCTCAGTATAAATCCAATGCTGCGTAGCGAAGGAGTTATGGAGATGGAATTTATCGGATGTCCATAAGGTTGCCAACCCTCCAGAAGCTCCTCTAGCGCTGACTGCGTACCCTGTGTTTTTTTTTTCCATTTTTCATTTATGATTACTAAGACTGTACTATCATCAAGCTTGGTCTCTTGGAATAGAAGAAGATTAGGCATATCAATTCTTTGGAGGTCTTTTACTACGTCAATTTTGTAGGGATTGCCTAAACCTCTACTGTTCCAAGAGACCAGCTTCAACATTTGGGATTGTTGATGGAGGAGGGGGTTCCTCCTACTAGATCTCCATATTTCTTTCCTGCACCTCTGGCCCTGGTATTTATGCTAAAAACCACGTCTATTGTGGCTTGGGATCCTTGTACTTTCTCACGCTCGGCTTCTTCTTCCCTCAATTATTTGATGGATTTCCAACCTGGCTTTTTGGAGGATTTGTCAATGGGTTCTTTTGAGGAGGAGAGGGAGTTAGGAGGTTTTGCTTTGGTGATTTCAGCATAGGATGGAGCATCTATGACAAAAATATATCTGATGGGCTGGGGGAATTCAGGGGCTGGTGGATCTTCGGGGCTTCACGGGCGAGAGGAGTTGCTTGAGAGTCTTGTTCTTCACGCAGTTCGCCTTCTTCTTCAACCTCAGGGATGTCTTGGATTTCGATAGTTTCTAGGACTTTGAATCTGTTCCTGTTGTTCGAGGCCGTCGGATCTTGGTGTTGCTGATCTGCTTTCGGTATATTTGAGATTTTTGAGTGGGGTTTTGTACTTGATTTGTTGTTTTTTGAATGGCTGTCCATTTTTTTTTTGTTCGTTTGATTCTGGATTCGTTGGCTTCTTTTTGCATGATCGAGCGAAATGGCCGTATTCATGACAAAACTTGCATTTGAATGGGATTTGTTCGTAGTCGAGCTCTTGAATATGTGTCCAATCTGCTACGGTTAGATTTATTGCTTCCGGGAGTCCGTGTTCCAGATTTACTTCAACGTAGATTCTCACGCAGGAGTGTTGGTCTTTCCGATCAACTTTGTCAATGTATTTGCCCAGAGCATTCCCGATGGCTTCTAAAGACTCAGTATTCCAACAATGGAGGGGAAGGTGAGGGAGTTTCACCCAAACAAGGACAACAAAGGGGATATCATGGGTTGGATTGAAGCTCGGGGTCCACTTGTTCATGTAGAGTCCTGGTGGGCCCATAAAATAGGGTCCGTTCCTGAAGATGAGCTTGCGGTCCTGTTTACTTTCGAAAACGAAAGCAAAGAAACCTTTTCCCATGAAGAAGGATTTGCATTTTCGGTGATCAGGGGTCTCTAGTTTTTCTGCACCCAGTGTTCAGTGGACTTCGGGGAAGGCCAAAGACCTGTGAATTGGCCGATCAAACCTCGTTTCGACAGGTTGAGGGTAGTCTTACAGGGTATGTCAACCGGTAAAGCAACAGTTGGGATCTCATCGAGCTTTCTCACAAACTTTTGTTGAGAGGAGGATAGAGAATTCTTGCCTTGTGTGACTAAAAGCTTCAAGAAATTAGCAAGATCGGGGGGAGGGCTTTCGGCATCCAATGCCATTGGAGGTAAAGGGATCAGTGAGGCAATCGGGGAGGGAGGAGGGAAGAGAGGAGGGAAGGGATCTTAAGATCCTTAACGACGGTTTCAGAAGGTGGACAAGGGCGAGAATGGAGTCAGGAGGGAACGACCAAGGAGAGCCAGCCAGGAAAGCGATCTGTTCTCAAACCAACACGCAACCATTGGAGAGCACAGCACGCAGCCAATGCTGATCAGTTTTGATTGTAGATAAAAAACGGAAATAATGTTTTGGTTGGTAGATATGCAAGTTTATGTTTGTATGAGAGATAATAGTCAATTTTGAATAACTTGGTCTTTTGAGAGGCTTCTCAGCAGTGGGACATCTTTGTTCCCTGCAAGATGTTTGAAGAAATGTACGGTTATTGTTTTCTTTGATTCTAAGGAATATCAAGAAACATGGTTTTTTTCTTTTGAAAAAAAATATAAAAACAATTTTTTTAATAAAACATATGAAACAGGTATTAATTTTGAAATTGAAAAATCACTTAGAATCCTTTAGAGCAACTTATTAGATACTTTTTTTGTAAGGCTCGTACCCACCAAGTTTCAAACTGGTAACTTTACACAAGGAGTGCATTAACCGTACACCCATTCATCGTCTATTCTACACCATGTGGACAACTTATTAGATACTTAATAAAAAAAGTGTTAAAAAATATCTCAATTCACAATATAGCTATCAATAAAATTTCAAACCATTAAGTGCATTGATCCAATTTTTTTACACATGAAGTTTTATTTCAAAACCTTAAGCTTGGCCAACTCCACATCATAATCACTAACTATAATTAAAAGAATTTTTAACCAAAAATAAACGAAGTGTTACACAAAATATTAACAAAAAAAAAAAAATTCGTGTCTTTGTAACGCACAGATATTTTTGGAAAAAAACGCACACATATATTCTGATGGGTTGGGCGGTAAAGTTAGGGATGCTTTGTTAAAACGCTATTTCTTCCGATTTCCATTTGGGAAAACCCCCACACAGACCAAAACGCTGCTAAGGACTACTGACAGAGTCCATTTCTGAAACCTTGATACAGACAAAAGTCGCAAAAGACTCGATAATCCGACAGAGCTCATTTGCGTCGAAAGAAGACATTAATTTATCAAAGGATCAACTGAATCCAAGCTTACCCACTTCCGGGAATTGGCATTTTGCAGCAAAAATGTTCAAAAAGTAGGCCTCTCATTGCACTATTTTCTTCTTTGTATTTTTATCTTTCTCCAGTTATTGATAAGTACGGGGTTTCTTCATTCGACAGAAAACGCTCTTAATGTTTTAAAATATCATGCAAGTAATATTATCGCTTTATAGTTTATAAATGCATCTAGGCTTTGTTTTCATGAATGCCTCGTGTAGCTATTGTGTATTGTTGGAGATACTCTTCAACTTTGAAGATCTTCTTCTTTCGTATTTTGCCAAAAAACCGAGTGATTTATGATGCCAGATACACAATGATTTACTTTCCCTGACTATCAGAGAAGGAGAATGTGCATCTCAGATTGAGGCTCTAGATGAGCAGATGAACTATATTTTCAAAGTCATCCATGAAACAATGGGACTCTTTACTTCAACAATCTTATTTGAATACCAGCAATTGCACTCTACAACTTACTAACTGGATCAAGCAGTTAAGTTTAAGAACAAACAACAAGGTCCAACAGCCCGCCTATAGAATAACGGTTCTCCTAAGACTGCTGCTTTCTAGGTTGTTGAAGGAAAAAATTGCAAGCTCCAACATTAATTATAAGCATGCGTACTTTTGTATTATGTGATCACATTATGTACTGATTATAATGCTAATGGCATGATGTCTCAAATAAGGAAAATTAAGGTCGGTGCTAGCTGGATAAACCACCATAACTCTCTAACTCACTAAAATATTGTATCCAAGAGATACGATAGATACGTGAGTGTTATCTCTTTGAGTACACGGGCAGCCTGCCTTGATGCGGTGCACCCCACCCCCTCTATAATTTCATTACAGGACTAGGGCACATAATAGTCCAGATCTCACCCAATGATATGCTGGAAAATGTAGAAACGATTCTATTAGCAGAAGTTTCATGAACTTATTACCTTATAACCAAGCAATTCTTTTTATCAGAGTTCAACACATAAACATCGAAGTGTTGAAATCACAAGCTAGAATGCAATGATCCAATGGAACCAACCATCGACTACTAAATAAACAAAACACAAGCACAAGAGATAACGCCATAGCATGAAAAGAGAACACAAGAGATAAGTGCTTGTCGGCAAAAGAATGATAATCATAATACGATATTGAATGAAATGATAGAAATGACCCTTGAGAGATGTATTTATACACAACTCAAGGGGTTGAGGTGTCTTTCCCAAGAAAGGGGTTACGAGCCCACATAAATGCCCAGGTCGGCCTTAGCCACCTAGATACAATACAAAAAGTGGGCAACTACTCAATATTTGGTCCACTACCCCAAATAAAGTGTAGGCACATGGCTACAAGTGAAGATTACACCACAAATTCTCAACACCTCCTCTTAATCTGAACAAGGAGCCATGGAGAGAAGATACATAAAGGAGTGGGCATACTCAACTCAATATATTAGAGAGCTGCTCATCTCTTGAATAAATGCCATCATTGAACTGCTCATCATCTAGAAACACACTATGTTAGTCTGGCCATTTGCCGAGGAAGTGGGTTGAAGCACAAGAGAGACTTGATATAAAAAGTCTGCCATAGTTTAATCAAGAGTTTGTCATCGCTGAAGTAAGAGAGAGTGGGTATATGATGTGCCAACTCAATACAGTAGTGGACCCAAAAGGCTGAAAGAATGCTGCCACCAAACTGCTCATTTATTGGAGAATACTCTCATTGACATGTTTAACCGAGGTTGGAAGACATATCCCTGCCGTGCTCCACAATCACACATCCACTGTGAGAGTGGTACTGTTTAACTGCCAATCTGATGGAGTGCTAGACAGAACATCTTGTATATGAATGAGGAATGCAACCATTGAACTGTTCATACTCTAAAAAAAATTGTCACTGACCTACTCATCCAGTGAAGGAAGGTGGGGAGATTTATCCTTTCCATGCTGCTCATCTACTAGGAGAGTGATATTGAACTGTCCATCTGTTGAAGGAGTATTGGAAGAAACATCGTGTAGCAATGAGGAATGTGGACATCGATCAGTTCGTCTACTGACATCTAGTGAAGGAGTGTGGGAAGATATATCCCTATCAAATTGTGAATCTACTAGGAGACTGGTACTGAACTGTCCATCTAAAGAGGTGTTGGAGAAAACATCTTGTAAAAAGGAGGAAAAGGGAGTACCCAACTCAAATAAGATCAGCCATCATTGAAGTGAGAGTGAGAACATCCAGCTCCATGTATCTGAAAGAGCTTGAATACGACCACACATGCTCAAATACAACAGGTGTGTGGGTTTATGGATAGCCAACATAGGTGCACCCCAGAAAGTGAAGCTTAGAAGGAAGCTTGAATATAATATGAGAGTGGGTTTATAAATACCTAGCTCAAATACAAGCGTGAGTGGGTTTACAACTGCCCAACAGTCAACTCAAATAAATGATTGACCGTAGAAATACAAAAATGAGAGGGTTTATGGATACCCATCTCAACATAGGGTCAGCCCTATGCACAACATCTTCCCTAAAGATGAACAAGAGGCCAAGATGTGAAAACTTTAGATCATAATCATATCTTCCCCCTTTAATGCTGAACACGGGCCACTTAAAGATCAAACCTCCCAAAACACCATAGTACCAATACCAACATGGTTCCACAACTAGGCAAAGGAGGTCTCTAGCAGGGATTTGAAAGAAGGTGCTACTGAGGTGTGCTGCATATAGGATGCCCCTTGGGGGACAAATATCATAGTGTGAAGGAGAAAGATCCACACAATGAAACAGATCCACTGAAATAAGTTGACAATCATCTGTAGAATCATTGGTGAAGTAGAGTTGGACAGTTCCTGTGGATATGCGAATAGGAATTGCATCAAAGGAGCTGAAAAGGGTCTCCCTTTTCAAACAAATGGCGACAGGTTTAACAGAGTCATTGTGAATCACTGCCAAAAGCTGAGGAGTAGACTTTGCATCACCAACTGCACTATTTAATATAAAAGTACCAATCCATGTTATATGAAGGATATCTCCAAATAAGATGGATTCGATACCAAGGATCATATCCTCTGAATCCAGTACAGCTCAATCTATAAAGTGAATCTCCACATGTGCAACAAGAGAGGAATTCATCTGGTCTAGAAAAAGAGAGTGCCTCTGTGAAAAAAGGAAGACATCATAAGGGATTTAAAAAAAAAACCTTAGAGAAGAGGTAATCCAGAAAACCCTAGATCCACAGCCCTTAAGGCAATTGCAGCTATGAAATAGTCTCATAGATCAACAAGGTGTTCAGAAAAATTCTGCCACCAAAAAGAATCCTTCAGATGAGGGATGGGCTTTCTTAGAAACCCTAAATAACAAATCTGAAATCACTGGTTTCCACAAATGATAATACCACCAGCAAAATAATCTTAGAAAAGAACACTGAAAAAGACTTCATGTCTGTAACAGCCTTGGAAGAGTGCTGAAACTCTAATTTCAGGTCTGTAAGAACCTTGAAAAAGTTCTGAAACCCTAATTTTGGGTAAGTAACAGCCTTGAAAAAGTGCCAAAACCCTAATTTTGGGTCTGTAACTACCTTAAAAAGTGCTGAAACCCTAATTATGGGTCTATGACAGCCTTGAAAACTTAAAAGTGCTCTATAACAGTGTAAAATGATGAAACCCTAATTATTGGTCTGTAATAGCCTTGGAGAGAAGCTGACTAGAGGAAGGAGATTCACACTCACTCCAATACTATCACAAGCTAGAATGAAAGGATTGATTGGAACTAACCAACAAAACCGAAATTGGTAAAATATAATCACAAGAGATAACACCATTACATGAAAAGAGAATGCAAGAGATAGGTGGCTGTAGGCTAAAGAATGATCACACTATGTTGAATGAATTGATACAAATGACCCTTGAGAGGTGTATTTATACACAACTCAAGCGGTCGGGGCATCTTCCCCGAGAAGGGGATTATGAGCCCACATAAATGCAAATTCAAAAAATAGGTAACTATCCAGTAACAGGCCTAACACCCCAAATAAAGGGTAAGCACATGGCTAGAAGTGAAGATTACACCACATATTCTCAGAATCTCAACACAAAATAACTCATGACAGCAACATAATTTCTAGATGAGCTTTTCTACTACAATTATACAATAGTTAAGTTCTTAACATAGGTGGTCTGGCCTTTCTGAGTTCTCTTTGAAAGATTGTCTCAGTGGGATCTTTTCCCCTTATGGCTATTAATGATTCATACGAGGCTAAACCAAGAGAATGTTTTCTAGAGCCTTTGGATCTTTTGTTGGAGTCTTTGTTTCATTCCTTTTATTTTCCTGCATCAACGACTTTTGCATTTTTCTTTAGTTCTCCAACAATTGATTGCTCACACAACTTCACTCTTCTTGGGCCTTTATCATCTGCTTAGTGAAACTTCTCATTGTCTTTGCCAAGTTGGCGTGCACTTCACAATTTTGGTTCCCATTGAAATGCTATTCCACATCAATGGTATTGGCCTCATGCACATTGTAAACTTGTTAAGTGATCATCCATAGTGGCAATCTTCCAACTTAGCTGTTTTTTTGACTTTTTCAAATTTCACCTTTTTCTAGTTTCAATTTCTAAGCTCGTTAGTCAGTTTTCTTTGCTACATCTGCTTCACTTTGAAATAGGCACTTCTCCTTTTACTCCTACTTCCCCTTTTACTCCAAACTTTGGTCTGCACCCAGTTTAATTCACTTCCTATTGACTTTGATTTTTGTTGACAACTTTGCTTTGTATAGCTAATTCCTATTGACTTTGATTTCCATTCCCAACTTTGCTTTGTATAGCTCTTGATGGAAGGTTGGTTACTCAACTTGATCTAGTGGGTGGTACTTTGTGCAGGGGGGGTTCAACTTTGTGATTCCTGGAACTAATCTGTCTTTCGGACTAGTGGTGGTTTCCTTGAGGTCTAGAAAGGTAGATTTGAAGGGATCTTGAGGAGGTCAATCGATCCCTTAGTGTGAGGGTTGAGATGAACCTGAGGCTCATATGTTTGGAAGTCAAAGAGGTGTGGGCTATTTTTTGTTGCTTGCTCCTCCAAGATGATGACGCAATCGGGAAGAAAGAGGTGATCCTCTTGATGCTCTCTGGTTAGGTCAGACCATGAGGAGACTGTGATCTCAGTTAAAAAATCTTCTCCATAAATAGAGTGAGCTACCTCTAGTCAGGATAGTGGAAGAAGGTGGATAGGAAACTCCTTGACTCCTAGCAGAGGTAGTGATACCTTCCTCTGGTCTCATAGTGGATGGGACAATGGAAGATGAGATGCTCCTCTATCTCAATCTCTTGTAAGTGGCATAGTTGGCAATCTGATCTGATATGGGATGGAGTGATTTCTCTTAACCTGGACCTTGTGAGAGCCCACCCGAAATTGACCAAGAGGGATCTTGATAGCATGCATCCATTATTCATGTATATGCTGGTCAGATAATGAGGCCATCTCTCAACTGCAGAAAGTGCTTAGAATAAAAGGCCATCTTAGGGCCAAGGTTTTGCTTCTTTCATGGACTTCGAATTCCCCATAGACTTTGCCTTCACCTACGAAAGTTTGCCTTCCTCACGGACTTGACCTTCACATGACATACTGCTCCTTCACCTCATAGAGTCTGGTTTCCTCATAGATTTTGCCTTTCCCTTCCTTATGGATTTCGCCTTCACCTACAAGACTTTGTATTGAATTGATTTTAGTTCACTTTGAACAGGTGTTAGAGTGAGGACTTAGAGTCATTTAAATTTTTTTTTACTCTACCTTATGTTGGACACTTCATTGTCCTTAAGCGCTAGGAATCTGCCTTCTTCATTCCTTCACAGAATGCATTACACAACAAAATGATGGAATCTTGAACTTTGCTTTACTTAGAGTAATATGTTTGGTACCGAATACTTTTTCTGAAGAATTACTTCACCTTTAGACATGGAAAAAGGCCTAACTGCTTTTCCGTACATAGTGAAAGGAGAAATTTCCAGCACTATGCATTCTTCATGAAATTAGAGTCTTTCCTTAACAATTTTTGGGAAACTTCACATATGCACTTGTTGGGTAGGGTACTTTGACCTCTTCTGCAGAATGTTTTTAATGAAACTACTTGAAATCTGAAGCTTCCATACTCAATAGCAAATAACTTCACTGGTTTAAACCCTCGAAAGGCCTCAATCTTGTAGTTGAAGCTCTGATAATTTACTCCAAGAAGTCACAACTCTGTAACCTTTGCTTTGATACCAATTGTTGTGCACCCTACTCCTCTATAACTCCCCCCAATTGTGGCACATAATACTGAATATCTCACCAAACTAGCTCACAATAAAAACAAAACTTCTAGATTAGCTTACCTATAGCAATCATACACTAGTTAAGCCTTTCTTAGAAAAAATCCAATGCAGAATTTCAAAGCAAATCTTAGGAAAATAGATTGGAGATTTTTCCAAACATACTGTTGAACTTCATAGGTATTTCATATCTTATAACAAAATTATCACAATGCATATTGTTCAGGTACACAAGGTACTCCCACAAGACCGAACACCAAGAGCAACCACTTCACACAAACAGATCACAGATCGATACACCGATGTTTTGACGTGGTTTAAACCCTCGAGAGGGAAACACTCCACGGCCTCGGCCAAATAGCTTCTACGGAGCAATTTATTATGCAAAGAAAGCAAGTTACAAATGAGCTTCTCATAATCGATCAACTAAACAATGACCCTCCATGCTCTTTAAAATTTAAATAGAGATCATGGACCAATCGGGTGTTAAGCCACGAATCAAGGTTAGGTATGATCTAAGAGGTATTGAGCCGTCGGATCACAACATATCGTGACCTCGGATTAAATATTTACAAATGCATACTAATGCATACTAAAGAAACACACTTTTCCTAACGGATATATTACACAAGTTGATTTTAACTAACTCCTAAGTGTCTAAATATCCTAACATCCCCCCTTAAGAACAACTTGGGATAGGATTGAAGGATTGACAAAAGTGACTCTATTAGGAGAAGGAAGGAGGCATTAGAGCCTATTCCCCCTTAATGACAAGTTCCTGAACTCCTAACATAGATCGAAGTTTAGAAAACTTCGCTTCTGTAAGAGACTTGGTGAAGATGTTTGCAACTTGATCTTCTGTAGGACAAAAGAGCACTTCAAGAACACGATCACGAACAAGATTTCTGATGAAGTGCATATGTAGCTCAATGTGTTTGCTGCGTTGATGTAGGACTGGATGTTTGGCAAGCTTGATGGCACTTTGATTGTCGCACCAAAGTGGAGTAGGCTGCTGCTGCTCGAATCCAAACTCTGAAAGGATCTGTCGAAGCCATAAAGCTTCCTGACTAGCATTAACTGCGGCTCGATATTATGCCTCTGCTGAAGAAAGAGCAAGAGCTTGTTGTTTCTTACAAGCCCAAGTGACAGGTCCAGATCCCAGACTGAAAACATAACTTGCAGTAGACTTTCGATCATCAGGATCGCTGGCCCAATCTGAGTCAGTGAAACCAACCAACAAAGGTTTCCCCCCTGTACTGTAATGAATCCCAAATTGAATTGTACCTCGAATATATCGAAGTATTCTTTTAGCTGCTTTCCAGTGACTTTCATGAGGTGTTTGCATATAACGGGCAACATGACCAACGACAAAGGAAAGGTCAGGACGGGAATGAGTCCAGTATAGGAGACTACCAACAAGCTGACGATACAAGGTGGCATCTACTTCAGGTGAAGTACAAGTGGCAGAAAGTTTGACTCCAGACCGGAAGGGAGAAGGGGTTGGTGTACAATCTTCCATGTGAAAGCAACGGAGAAGGTCACAAGCATACTTAGACTGAGAAAGAAAGATTCCTTCTTTGGTTTGCAGGACTTGGAGACCAAGAAAATAATGCAAATGTCCTAAGTCTGACATTTCAAAATTTTGCTTAAGACTGGATTTCACATGGGTGATAAGCTTAGGGTCACTACCAGTAAGAATAAGGTCATCAACATATAGAACAAGTATGATGAGATGGTTTCCTACTTTCTTGGTAT
This sequence comes from Larix kaempferi, assembly GCA_027924585.1. Classification (NCBI taxonomy): domain Eukaryota; kingdom Viridiplantae; phylum Streptophyta; class Pinopsida; order Pinales; family Pinaceae; genus Larix; species Larix kaempferi. Next base: position 381,304 of record BSBM01000202.1, read on the forward strand.
AGACATTGGGGTCAGAATGGCATCTAGAAAAACCAGTGTCAAGGAGAAAGCTATCCATTTTGGCATACCAAGCTCTAGGAGCTTGCTTAAGGCCATATAAGGATTTCTTAAGGCGATAGACAAGGCTAGAGTTATTCTGAACATATCTAGGAGGTTGTTCCATGTAAATTTCCTCCTGTAAATCACCATGTAAGAAGGTAGACTTGACATCCATTTGATGGACTTCCCAGTTATGTAAGGCGGCAAGGGAAAGAACAAGGCGGATGGAGTTCATTTTTGCGACAGGAGCAAAGGTTTCATTGTAGTCAATCCCTTCAACTTGGGAAAAACCTTTGGCAACTAACCTTGCCTTAAGTCTTTCAATTCCATCTGATGCATACTTAGTTCTGTAGACCCATTTACATCTGACCAATTTTCTTCCTTTTGGAAGAGGTACAAGATCCCAAGTATCGTTCGCCATTAAGGAACGATATTCTTCATCCATAGCTGCATCCCAATCTGGATTTCCTGAAGCTTCTGCAAAAGTTTCTGGATCATGATTCTCGAAAACTTGAGCCAAAAGAGAAGAGGCTTGCTGAAACTAAGAACGTGTTCGACGTTGATCTCTAGGATCACCGACAAGATCACTAGCTGCTTCACATGTTGAACAGACCCATCGAGGAAGCACTTGTGCTCGTGCAACTAGAGGAACATGAGCAGGTGGAGGTGGATTTTCATTCTCACTGTCATCATTAGAAACTGGAGTTGGAAACCTGTCAAGGAAGTTGGAAGAAGAAGAAGGCACAATCGCCGAATCAGTCTCGCAGGCCAAAGATGGCACAATCGCCGAGTTAGGCTCGCAGGCCAAGAGATTTTTATCAAATTTAACATCTCTTCTAATGATTACATCATGAGAATGTGGTTGAAGAAGTCTATAATCTTTTACATCTTCAGAATATCCAACAAATATGCACTTTTCACTTTTAGGCTGCAATGCTTTCCGTTTTTCATCCGGAATATGAGCCCATGCTTCACTACCAAACACACGGAAGTGACTTACATCAGGTTTAATTTTACTCCATGCTTCTTCTGGTGTAATACCTTGTAAAGCTTTAGTGGGGGTGCGATTAACTATGTAATTTGCACAATTTATAGCTTCAGCCCAAAATTGAAGACTTACTCCCTTAGATTAGATCATACAATTAGCCATTTCTTTTAAAGTGCGGTTCTTCCGTTCAGCTACACCATTTTGTTGTGGTGTATATGGAACAGTGTGTTGTTGTTGGATTCCTTGTTCAGTGCAGAAAGTAGTGAACTTTTTGTTAACATATTCTCCTCCATTGTCAGATCTTAACTTAATAATTTGATGACTAGATTGTTTTTCAACAAGGGTCTTGTAGGCCAAAAACATGTTAAATACTTCGCTCTTAAGTTTTAGGAAATAAACCCAAGTGCATTTGGAGTAATCATCAATGAAAGTTAAGAAATAATTGAAACCAGAAAAGGAAGCAGATGGAAGAGGACCACACAAGTCACTATGCACAAGCTCCAAGGGAATCGAGGCGTGCCAAGAGGCACGTTTGTCAAAACTGTCCCAATGATGTTTTTTGAGTACACAACCGGAACAAACACCATCCCTGCAAGATACCATCGGAAGACCTGTCACCATATTGTCTTTACATAGTTGTTGCAATGAGCGATAATTTAAGTGACCAAATCGCTCATGCCAAAGTTTGCTCAAGTTATCACTATGAGCAACAAAAACTCAAGGAAAAGGTGATGACCCAAAGTTGTTAAATTTGTACAACCTGGTAATATCATCAACAATTCCGGTAGCTAGGACCTGTTGAGGATCTTTAAAATCCTTGATTACAACTTGGTGAGGTGTAAACGTCACAGTTTTACCTTCACCAGAAAGAGTGATTTGATAGACTGATAACAAATTGCAGGAAATTCTTGGAACACATAGTACATCACTAAAATGACCATTATCTACTGGAACCGTTCCAGCTCCTACAACACTTAGAGATCTATCATCACCAACAAATATTTGTTTGGTGTTACATTCATGCATAGTAGAAAAGATGGCTTGATCCTTAGCCATATGATAAGATGCTCCAGAATCAATGAGCCATTCATTTGAAGTAGAAGAAGAAGATGCATTATAAGAATAACCAGAAGCACAAAGTGCATGTCCATAAGAGGTAGATTCTGAAGGCGAATCTAGGCTGATGTGGTGCTTCTTCATTGTTGCTTCCAAGGCTGCCATCTTCTTGAAACACTTAGATTCATCATGATTATCTTTCCCGCAATAGTTGCAATGACGCTCAGTCTTCTTGCCTTTTGGCTTGGATCCTTTGTCATTTTTTAAAGAAGAAGCTGACTGAGAGGGTTTGGGACCCTTGTTTGACTTATTATTGCGAAAATTTTGTTTTTTGGGAGGCTTGGACTTTTCTTTCTGTTGGGACAATAAGGCTTTCCCAGATGTATCTGCATTGTTAATTATTCTAAGATGGATGAGCTTATCTTGCTCTCTAATCAAGAAATCACAAAATGATTCAAGACTAGGCTCTTGATAGCTAGCTGCATTCAAGGATTCTTTCACGGAGTAAAATGTAGATACAGAAACAGAATATGTAGGTCCAAGTTTGGAAAGAATATGATAAATGCATTGTTTGTCTTCCCTTTTAATCTTGCATTCTTCACATAAGAGTTTAATAGTTTTGTACTTAGATAAATAATCTTGTATGCATGAAAAATCACTTGGATTTAAAGAAATCAACTCATTTTCGAGTTGGTGACCTCGAATTTCATTGTGTTTACCAAACACAGATTCCAACTTGTCCCAAGCAGTATCAGGTTCATCAATTCCAGATATGTGGAATTGCAAATCAGTAGAGATTGACATCCCAATCAATTCATGAGCTTCGTCACATCTATTTGCCCATTTGATTTTCTTATCATCATCAGTAGGTTTTGTTTCTTTCCCTGAGGTAATTCTGAAAAGTCCTCTACTTTGTAGAACATTCTCCATACGAGATTTCCATGAGAAATAGTTGGAATTGGTAAGTAGAATATCACAAGGGGCGGCCATATTTGTAAATTAATGGCTGTAAAAGCAGAAACCAATAGTCTAGATGTGAAAAGCTCGAAAAAATAGGCGGTTTAAAAAAAACCGACACTGTTAACTGACTTCGTATGATGAAGTTATGCTTGAACAAGGAAACTGTTGAAAATGTTCTCAATAGTGACGTGGCAGATAGAAAATGACCAGCTAAAACAAAAAGGATCCCCTCTTTCCAAGATGAACTTTTGACAATCACTTTACAATAAAGTTGCTTTAAGTGAATCACTTTTGTAAAATAAGTGATTTCACTTTTACAATGATTTACTTTAAATAGTGCAGCAATAAAAAGGAACTTAAGTGACTCACTTTTTATTTTTATTTTTTATTATTTAAGTGAGATGCACTTTTACAATAAAGTAACTTGAAAATAGAAATTGCATGCACTTTTTCTTTTAAAAGTAACTTCCTAAGACTTGAACTCAAGACCTATTAAGGAATAAAACAACTTTGAACCAAGTGAGCTAGATTAAAATGTGTAAAATATGGGAATGAGGAAGGGTTTTTTTTTTTTTAAACTCTTCTTGCTCGGTTTTCGTACTTATCTTTTTTTCCTGCAAAACACACCACAAACCGAAAACAAAAAAACTTTTCCACACGTTTGGGGTTAAATCTTGTTAGCTTGCCTGGAAAGTCTATGTTTTCTCTCTGTTTCTGATTTGCCGAGATCGCTCAAGGTGCACGGCAAAGAGCATACGCAGCCGAGAAAAACCCTTTCCCTTTCTGTTTCTGATTCGCCGAGATCGCACAAGGTGCATGACAAAGAGCATATGCAGACAGGGAAAGTAACAATCCGAAAAAAAATTCTAATAATCAAAACTGATAAAATATGAGATATTTTTAGAAAATAAAAAAACGTCACTGTAACATTATACCTTCCGATCTGATGAAATACGCGTTTTTGAAGCAACCGGAAACCGTTTTCGATCAAACGAAAACTACTTCCCAATGGAAACGGCGCTCCGGACGCAATGAAACACCTCCCACAGCACATAAATGCACAGAAATACCAGAACCAGAAACCCTTTCAAGTTTCGGCAACAACAGTTCAAGATCTAGATCATAACCGGAAGCGGCTCTTCATAAAAGCTCTGATACCATGTTTGGGTACATAGGGTACACTCCCAAAAGATCGAACACCAAGAGCAACCACTTCACACAAACAGATCACAAATCGATACACCGATGTTTTGACGTGGTTTAAACCCTCGAGAGGGAAACACTCCACGGCCCCGGCCAAATAGCTTCTACGGAGCAATTTATTATGCAAAGAAAGCAAGTTACAAATGAGCTTCTCATAATCAATCAACTAAACAATGACCCTTCATGCTCTTTAAATAGAGATCATGGACCAATCGGGTGTTAAGCCACGGATCAAGGTTAGGTATGATCTAAGAGAAGTTGAGCCGTCAGATCACAACATATCGTGACCGTCGGATTAAATATTTACAAATGCATACTAAAGAAACACACTTTTCCTAACGGATATATTACACAAGTTGATCTTAACTAACTCCTACGTGTCTAAATATCCTAACACATATAACAATAAAACACAAGGACAATAGACTTACATATAGGATGGCTACAGTGCATTGAATGGTTGTTGGGGAAGGATTTACCTTCCAGCCATAGGCAATCCCACGTGATTGCTACTCTTGAGTCGAGGCTGCTGAATGACACATTTGATGAGCTTTCTTTCTCAAGCTCAATCTCAGCTCTCAACATCAAAAATCTTACAATAAATCTGCATCTTGTCTGTTAGAACGGGGGAATCTTTTAGCTCTTCATCACTATCCTTCCATGGATGTGGGAAAGATGAGAATGTATTAGTGGCTTGTAACTTCCCCTCACTCAATAGGGGAATGCTCATAATGGTCCCATGCTGTCTTCTCTCCTTAGAAAAACCACTCATAGGCAACTATATTCAACACAACAACATCACAATTTATAATAGAAGGGGTGTGCATACACATCAAAGAGAGAGCAATGGTCTCTCTCTCTATCTCTCTTCATAGTGGATCCTGGTCAAGCTCCTATGTTCACAATTGTAGTAATTCAACGCATAGAGTTCATGCCCACAACAAAAGCACATACATCGATGCATCTAGCATAGGAAGCCCTTAGTTGGAGGAGAATGACAACCATCGGGAGAGAAAGTCACATAAAAGAAGAGCATCCATTGCAATGAGAAACTCTATAACATTGAGCCGAATGGTAAACTCTGGACCATTGAGTTCACCCTTCCATTAAAATTGAGCTCACCATTTTAGTTTATCTGTAACATTGGTTTATCCATTGCAATGAGAGAGAGAGAGAGAGAGAGAGAGAGGAAACCCTTTGTGGAGTTGAGAAAGGCTTTCTTTGCTTGGTGCCTCATCTTGGGCGTGCTTGCTATATGCCATAGACTTGTCCATCTTGGAATTGCCCAACTTGTGTGCTTGTTTTGTGGTTGGTTTGGTTTGAAGGCCTCAAGCATTTCTTCTAGCTTTCTTCTTTTCCCAAGTTTGCCTGGAAGTGGGCCTTATTGTGGCTTGCTTCTCCTCGCTTTAGTATAAAAAAAAATCATCTCTCTTAGGGAATGGATAAGTCATGAAAATAGGAAAGTGGATGAGGATATTTTTAGGAAAGAGTAAGGTATATTAAAATAGGAAAGTGGACAAGGTAAAGATAGTAAGGCATGTGGCTTCTAGATTACTCCATGTCAAAACCAAAGGTCAACTCTGTTAGAAAGTGGCAACAAGGAAGGTCTTCTATCATTGCATGCTAGAAGACATAAAACAAGAAGCCAAATGTATTAATGTCTTTTCCAAAGTTTAGACTTAGGAAAAATGCATTAAGTGATCTAATTAGTAATTGACTTAATGGAGTTACCTTTTATAAAGTTCAAGTGAAAATAATTTAAGTGATGGCTAATCTAATCTTGGCCATTGATCTCACCGGAGGATTTCATGCATTGATCCATAGTGAGAAGTTAGGGTTTTCCCACGACCATTGAGTTAAAAGGAATATTGATTTGGTGGAGAGGATGCACATACACACAGAGAGATTTCTTGCTCATAGCTTTTAGTTGGAGAGTGAGAAAGACAGTTTGCAGGAGAATTTTACAGAGAGTGAAATTGAGGAACTTCTATCCGGAGGTTGACAGGGTGACTTGGGCAAATTGGAGGAGGCCGTACTAGGTGATGCAGGCAACTGGCCGAGAAGTTGCCGTAGAGGGCCGTACGGGTGACGCAGGCCCGTACGGATCTGTCCGTACGTTGGCGTAGAGCCGCACACGCTGACGTAGGGCTGTACGGATAAAGCCATACAGTGACGTAGAGGGCCGTACAGTGACGCAGGAGGGCCGTACAATTTTGTGGGGTTTTCTTAGTGAGGTTCGGTTGTACGATTTTGCCAGGTTGGGTCAAAATCGATTTTTTGGATTGTATTGTTCTGTATCTTGCTAATAAAATATCTTCTCAGATTGCTGCACCGGTTTTCCCATCTTGGGTTTTTTCGGGGGTTTTCATACCCAAAAATATTGGTGTCTCTATTGATGTGATTGATGTTATATTTCTCTCAGTATTTATTTTCCGCTGCATTGTGAAGAAATCCATTTGTGGTTAAAAGTAATATTTAGGGTTTAATAAAAAAAATAAACTTGGATACTTTAACTCAAGATTGGATTTTAAGGAAATTTACATGGTATCAGAGCTCTTTTGAGCAGATCTGAGAGAAAGCAGTAGTTGTTGGATAGATCAGGGGTAGATCTATTCCAGGGTTGACAGGTACACTTCATTATGGCTGTACAGTTGAGAGTTGAGGATAGACTCCAGGGGGCACATAACTTTCCTACTTGAAAAGAGAGGATCACTAGGATCCTAGATGTTAGTGATGCAGAGGAGCACATTGATGACCAGAAGGTTGCTCCCACAGATCCAAGAGAGTTGGCAAGATGGAAGAAGGTAGATTCTAGAGCTATGTTGATCATCTTGGATGGGGTGAAGGACCACATAGTCCCTCACCTTTTCGGGAAGAAGACCACATTCGAAATGTGGAAGGCTTTGGAAAGCCTTTACTAGAGTAAGAATGGAAACCAGAAGATGGTGCTACAGGAGAGGCTACATAGCATCGAGATGGCCAAGGGTGAAGGAGTGGTGCCTTATCTCACAAGGCTCACACAGATCAGGGATGAGCTTGGAGCAGTGGGCTCTAAGATTGAGGATGAGGAGCTAGTTTGAATAGCTCTCAATGGCTTTTCTAATTCATGGGACGTCTTTGTCAAAGGCGTGGTGGCTAGGGAGAAGCTCCCTGATTGGCAGAGATTGTGGGATGATTTTGTGCAGGAAGAGATCCGTATGGGTCAAGGTGCAGGTTCATCCAGTAGTGCCCCACAGGTCGTGGATGAAGAGGCTCTAGCCCTAGCAAGCAAGGGCAAGGGTAAGGCAAGGAAGAAGAAGGGTGGTAAGGAGAACATTGACATGTCAAAGGTCAAGTGTTTCATCTGCCACAAGCATGGACACTTTGCCTCCCAGTGCCTAGATAGGAAGAAGAAGAACAACACACAGATGGTAGGTTCGACAGAGGTGGATGAGTTCAGCAAGAGTTTTGATGAGGACTTTTGTTTGATAGCTTGCATGGCAAGCTCCGTCAACAACAACATCCGGTACGTAGACAACGATGCATCTTGTCATATGACAGGAAGACCTGGATCTATTTCCTGAAGGCCAAGTCAGAGGTCTTTGAGGTGTTTTGAGAGTTTAAGACTCTCGTGGAGAACCAGACAGGGAGGAGGATTCAGATGTTGAGGACATACAACGGGGGTGAGTACACCTCCAAGGAGTTCTTGGAGTTTTGTTCATCAGAGAGGATCAAGAAGGAGCACACCGTTCCTCACACCTCGCAGCAGAATGGAGTGGCGGAGAGGAAGAACAGGCCACTAGTTAGTGCAACCAAGGCCATGTTATTTGATCAGGGATTGCCACTATTCCTATGGGCCGAGGCATTTCAGACTGCAGTATATGTCTAGAACAGGTGTCCTCACTCAGCCTTGGGGAGGAAGACACCCGAGGAGGTATTCACAGGCATTAGACTAGATGTGACTCATTTATGCATATTTGGGAGTGTCTGCTATTGTCACATTCATGCTGAAACTAGGAAGAAGCTGGACCCTTCAGGTGAGAAGGGGCTTCTAGTTGGTTACAGTGAGACTTCTAAGGCATACATAATATATATCCCGGCTCGCAAGAGCATCATTGTGAGCAGGGATGTCCAGTTTGACGAGGACAAAGCCTTGAGAAGATCTATGGACCTACCAACACAGGAGCAGCCATCATAGGACTCAGGAGTCAAGTTGGAGGAGCCACAGGTACAGGTACAGACATAGGGCACAGGTTCTGGTAGTCAGAGGGAGTCAGGTGGACAGGATCTTTCGATCATTGATTTGGAGGATGAGCCGCAGCAGCAGGAGGATATCCAACAGTCGCAACAGGTAGACACTAGGCCACAACCTAGGTGGTATAGGTCCACAGTTCAGGATTCTAGGTAGGTGAGTCTTCCACAGAGTTCCATGAGGCAGAGCAAACTACCGGATAGACTTAGCTACATGGCATTGATGACGGAGTTGATTGACTCCGAGCCTTCCAGTTTCGAGGAGGCTACATGGCATGATGTGTGGCAAGAGGCTATGGTTGAGGACTATGACTCAATCATGAAGAGCCAGGTATGGGAGGTTGTGCCGAGGCTAGAGGGAAAACGGGTGTAGGATCCAGGTGGATCTACAAGGTAAAGCATGCAGTAGACGAAAGTGTGGAGAAGTATAAGGCATGCTTCGTGGCAAAGGGGTATTCACAGAAGGAAGGTATTGACTATTAGGAGACCTTCGCCCTTGTCGCCAGATACTCTTCTATTTAGACTATTCTCTCATTGGCAGTAGAGATGGGTTGGTGCATTCATCAGATGGACGTGAACACTGCCTTCCTCAACGGAGTGATAGAGGAAGAGGTATTTATTGAGCAGCTAGAGGGTTTCAAGGTGGAGAACAGGGAGTCGCATGTATGCAGGTTGCATAGAGCTCTTTATGGGCTCAAGCAGGCATCTAGGGCATGGTACTCGAGGATTGACAACTATCTATGGGAGATGGGATTCCAGCGGAGTGAGGCAGACCACAACCTGTACTTCTTGTCAGGTGAGGTACCTCTCATAATGGTGTTATATGTAGATGATCTCTTTCTTACAGGAGATGAGAGGTTGATCAGAGACTGTAAGTCCAATCTTGTATTAGAGTTTGAGATGAAAGACCTGGGTTGATGCATTACTTCCTAGGTCTGGAGGTTTGGCAGAGAGATGGTTGCTTCTTCATTGGTCAGGGGAAGTATGGAGTGGAGATCTTGAGGAGATTCAGGATGGAGGACTGTTGACCCATGTCCACGCCTCTAGTTACCAACTGGAGGAAGATTGATGCATCGAGTTCAGAGGAGTTTGATCCTACATTGTATCGCCAGCTTATCGGGTCACTTATGTATCTTGTAAACACACGACCAAACATTAGTTTTGCAGTTAACTCTTTGAGTCAGTTCATGGTGAACCCTCGAAGAGTGCATTGGACAGCTGCGAAGCATATACTTCGCTATATCAGAGGCACAGTGGAGTATGGATTGGTTTATGAGCGCAGTGGGAGTATACAGTTAGTAGGCTTCACAGATGCTGACTGGGCAAGATGTGTAGACGACCGGAAGAGCACTTCAGGCTGTTGCTTCAGCATTGGGTCAAGGGTTGTCTCTTGGTTCAGCAGGAAGCAAAAGTCAGTTGCATTGAGCTCGGTAGAGGCTGAGTACATGGCAGCCAGTATGGCAGCATGTGAGGGGATGTGGCTGAGGAAGTTGCTCTCAGGGTTATTCGAGCATGAGTTGGAGACTACGGTAGTTCATTGTGACAATCGGAGTGGCATTAACCTTTTTGAGAATCCAGTGTTCCATGACTGGAGCAAACACATTGACATTCGTATCACTTCCTGAAAGATTGTGTTTAGAGAGGAACCATTCAGTTGGAGTACATTCAGATAGATGAGCAGGTGGCTGACATATTCACCAAGGCACTTTGCAGGCACAAGTTTGTGAAGTTCAGACACAAGTTGGGGTTGCTACCGAATCCCTTTCTTGTTGAGAGAGAGTGTTAAAAAGTGGCAACAAGGAAGGTCTTCTATCATTGCATGCGTCCTTGCATGTTAGAAGACATAAAACGGGAAGCCAAATGTATTAATGTCTTTTCCAAAGTTTAGACTTAGGAAAAGTGCATTAAGTGATCTAATTAGTAATTGACTTAATGGAGTTACTTTTTATAAAGTTCAAGTGAATATAATTTAAGTGATGGTTAATCTAATCTTAGCCATTGATCTCAGCGGAGGATCTCATCCATTGATCCATAGTGAGAAGTTAGGGTTTTCGCTTGACCATTGAGTTAAAAGGAAGATTGATTTGGTGGAGAGGATGCACATACACACAGAGAGATTTCTTGCTCATAGCTTTCAGCTGGAGAGTGAGAAAGACAATTTGCAGGGGAATTTTACAGAGAGTGAGATTGATGAACTTCTATCTGGAGGTTGACAGGGCTACTTGGGCAAATCAGAGGAGGCCGTACAAGCTTGCAGTACTCAGTGACGCAGGAAACTGACCGTACAGTTGACGTAAAGGGACGTACGGATCTGTCCGTAGGTTGACGCAGAGCCATACACGCTGACGCAGGGTTGTACGGATCAAGCCGTATGTTGATGCAGAGGGCCGTACAGTGACGTAGGAGGGCCGTACGATTTTGTGGGGTTTTCTCAGTGAGGTTCGGTTGTACGATTTTGCCAGGTTGGCTCAAAATCGATTTTCTGGATTGTATTGTTCTGTATCTTGCTAATAAAATATCTTCTCAGACTGCTGTACCGGTTTTCCCATTTTGGGTTTTTTCTGGGGGTTTTCATACCCAAAAATATTGGTGTCTCTATTGATGTGATTGATGTTATATTTCTCTCAGTATTTATTTTCCGCTGCATTGTGAAGAAATCCATTTGTGGTTAAAAGTAATATTTGGGGTTTAATAAAAAAAAAAACTTGCATACTTTAACTCAAGAGTGGATTCTAAGGAAATTTACAAACTCAAAGTCAAATGAAGGATCATCAAGGAGTTTGCATCAACCAGGGTCATATGCCAGCCTCCCAGGGCTCAACACTATTTAAACATAGCCAATATCTCACTATGGGCCCACCAAGCCATACATAGACCACGCTAATACACAATTGGTCCGTGAAAATTCAAAGTGCTATGAATGGCATGAAATTAGACATTGATACTAGCCATACTGGGTGACTCCCCACATATCCAGTCACCTGCTAAAAATAGACTTTTTTAAAAAATTGGTGAAATTCAAAGTATAAGCAAATCTTCCAATTGGGTCCTCAATTATGAAATCAGATCATCAATTGGACTAGTCTCCAAAAACTACTAAAAGTAGCCGTTGCTAAAAATTAGAAATTGCTATCTTCAGCAATTTCTTAGACTTACCTAAAATAGTATAAACTGAAACCCATGCATATCTCCCCAAAGGGTGTCCAAGAACATGATCAGATCATGTAAAATATAACACTACAACTCACCTTGATCACACCCTGTAGGGGTCTTCAACCTCCCATACTTACTCTGAACACTGCACTCAATCTGTAAGTATGGGGCACCTACTGTTGTTGTATCACTTGTCCATATGTACCTAAGACCTCTGGTTGTACCTATATACAAAGACCCTATCCAAATTCTGTCCAACCATCTATCCTTGAATAGTAAAGACATGCGACCATGTGCCAAGTCTGAAAAGCACTCCACGAATCGTCGATGTTGCATCAGTGGACCAACTAACCAATCCACCCTGTAATGTACTCATGAACCATCGATGCTGAATGGTAAACTCTGTAACATTGAGCTCACCTTGAATGATAACCATCAATATGTACTGTAGATTATCACTCGGATTTATGAGATCAAATCCGGTGTTAAAAAACCTAGTAGATATCATAACAGAACAAGTCTAAGTATTAGGATTAATAGAAGGGATTATTTTTAAGTTTGAAGATATTTAATTTGCTAGTGAACTTCTAAGATATTTTATAGCATCAATTTGATGTTTTTTCTTGAAGCTAAAAAACATTGGATAAAGTGGAAAATACACAAGATATAGTTGCTTTACTGCAAAAGTTCACAACTTTTTAAACCAAAATTGGAACTTTATTAAACAAAATTGAAATTTCATGTGATAAAATACGAGAAGATATTTAGCAAGGTATTGTAGATGACATCGATGACCATGGACAAAATTAAGACAGGTATTTTCAACAATGTTAACATTAAATTTGATGTCTAAACAATTGTAATAGAAGAGGAGTCAAACATATAGCCACATAATGTTTTGGTACCGGTCTCTCAAATCCATTATGGTTCACAAGAGATGAAAGCTACTTGACTTGAAGCTCTTTTATTATCAGCGGAATCACAGGATCCAGATCTATGTCACACCATCATCCTCTACTTGTTATTTCTTGTGACATAACGATATTTGTATGCCATTGTGGATTGAATAGAGAGTAAATGGAATCGTTTTAAAAAACCACGAGTAATAGCTTAGCGAGTTTTGAAATAATATCATTGTCGGTGCATTGTGCTACATCTCATCTTCCTACCCAAACTCCTAGCCAAACTCATTTCACCACCCACCTGGGTGATTCCTTTGCTCTATCAATGCATTGCTATCTCCAAGTCATCAGCTCTGTTACTGAATTGCTAAATTCAAGATCAGATCACATTGCTTTACTATCTCCAAGCCATTGCTAAATTCCCTATAATTGATCACATGGAATTGTGATGTGACGCTTGGAATTTGAGTGAGTCATTGAACCAAGCTCCTGGAAATGAAAAGCTATCACCCCATCATATCATTAAAATTCCTTCAATCAATTTGAATCACCGGAGTTGCTATGGTTGAGTTTGAGAGATGGATAGGAATGGACATTGCTATAATGGAGTTCAAGGGAATGGAATGCCTAAAGGAACACTTATAGATAGATATTGATTTGAGAAGTGAGATATTTCTCTTATTAGTTGCAAAACCTACCACTCAAGGAGATGACACAGATAATGTTGCGAGCAGGTGATTTCTATGGAACAACATACCTTTTAGCATTACCAAGAACAATCCATTCTATTAGGCAATGTTTGTTGTTGCTGCTATTGTTGTTGGCCCAGGATATAAGGCCCCTACCTACAATGAGTTGCAAGGGCCAATCCTTCAAAAGGAAAAGACCAAGATCACTACTAGATTGGAGGGCCGAAGACAATCATGGGAGGCCATTGGATGCATGGTGATTTTTGGTGGTTGAACAGATGGGAAGGTGTAACACTCAATTTTTTGGTACATTGTCGTAGGGTAACAATGTTTATTAAATTTGTTAATGCATCCATGCATATTAAAGATGTACCAATGTTGGGTGAATTGTTGGATGAGTTTGTCGAAGTGATAATTATGTACCATGTTGTGCAAGTTATAATTAATAACGTTGCTAATTATGTGGTTGTCGGCAAAATGCTAATGGAGAGGCACATCACATTGTTCTAAACTCTATGTGCTGCCAATTCCATTGATTTGGTGCTTGAGGATGTGAGCAAAATCTACTTCATCTAGGAGGTCATGGATTTGGCTAGGAGCATCTCTCTCTCTCTCTCTCTCTCTCTCTATATATATATATATAACCATGTCTTTAGCCTATTGAGGAGCTTCATAGGAAATAGGGAGTTGTTGTATCCTTCCATCACATGTTTTGCCACCAACATCATTTCTCTTCATTGTTTGCAACATTGTATGTTGGAGGTGAAGAGGATGCTCATTTATGGTGAGTGGCACACTAGTATGTTCAACAAGAAACATGGGGGATAAGCCATTGCTAAATTATTGTATGGAGATTCCTCTTGGCAGAAGTGGAGGAGGTGTGCAAGGTTGGCAATCCTTTGGGGTTGTTTGCTAGGTTGATGCGGCTTACAGGCCCTCAATGCACTACTTGCATGAGGCCATGGATAGGGCCAAATAAGCTACTTGATTTTATTGTGAGGACAAGGGTAATCTTGATTTTTCATATCAAATGATTTGGGATTGGATTGCTAACTGATGGAATGGGATGTTCCATTGGTGCATTCATGCAATAATGCTCATTTATGGTGAGTGGCACACTAGTATGTTCAACAAGAAACATGGGGGATAAGCCATTGCTAAATTAGTGTATGGAGATTCCTCTTGGCAGAAGTGGAGGAGGTGTGCAAGGTTGGCAATCCTTTGGGGTTGTTTGCTAGGTTGATGCGGCTTACAGGCCCTCAATGCACTACTTGCATGAGGCCATGGATAGGGCCAAATAAGCTACTTGATTTTATTGTGAGGACAAGGGTAATCTTGATTTTTCATATCAAATGATTTGGGATTGGATTGCTAACTGATGGAATGGGATGTTCCATTGGTGCATTCATGCAATAATGCTCATCCTCAACTCACCCACGTGGTTTTGATTTTGATGGCAAGGTTATAGAAGGTTCTATACTTGTTTTCAGAGGATGGTGCATGATCTAATTGACCACATAACCATTAGTCAAGAAATGGAGTTATATAGGAACCATAATTGACTATTTTGTTTTGACACTGTTCAAGAAAGGAAGGCTTTGGTTGTCCAAGAAACGAAGATTTTGTTGCCATGTAAACAATTTGAATTTTATTTATGGGTTTTATCTGAATTTTGTTTTCATTTCCTATTTGCATCTGGATTGGATGTAATTTAAGCCTTTTCCTTTTGTTTTCTTATTTGTTGTAGATGTTTGGTGGAAAAACAACATTTTTATGGATTTTTTTTTCTGGTTGCTTAACCAAGCCTACACTGTTTTTGGTTGCAAGTGGAATTGGAGTGTATTTGGAAAAATACACATAAAGAGGTGCAATAGGTTAGGATTTTTTTATATAAATTATGACCCTCTTAACATTTCATATGATGCTCAAGATTCATTAAATTTATTATGTGTGAAAATTTCAAACCCTAGGTGGCTGTTGTCCTTATGTTTTGAACTAAACAAGCAAGTTATTTAATTGCAGAAAATTAACTTCATATAGAAACAACCACACATAGAGAAACAACCACACAAATAGCTGGAAAGTAATTAGTGAACACGTAAACAATTTCATACATGCACATGAATTTTCTCCTTCAAATCAGCTGATCCTTAACTTAATCAAAGCTTACAAGGCAACCTCTACAACTGCTTAAAAGCAACAGCTGCATGGTATAAAAAAATCACTTTAACCTGAGGTGTATGGCCTGTAAAAGAGAGGTATAGCGTGCATGAAAAACGAGGAAACCAACTGCTGCTGCTGCACAGCCTTATATGGATCTGTCCATACGACTGTGTGGTCATTCGGTATTAATCTGTACAACTGTAAAGATTTGTTTGTACCACTATACATGCTTGTTGTATGGATCCGTACGACTGTACGAATTTGCTGCACAGTTGTACTGTACACCACTGCTGTATGGTACCTTCCTCCTGTCTGATGTACTTTGCTTTCTCTCTTTCAGTCTCTGTCCCCGTCTAACAAAACTTGTGTCTAAGCACTCTATCTTGAACTGCCTTTATACTTGAGCTGAAGCCCTAATTTCACAGTGTCATGTACGATTGAGATTAATTCAAATCACTAATGTATAAATATACTTTTTTTATAGATTGAATAAGCTAAATAAGACTTTCACTTTATTCCTAAAGTGAATTACAAAATAGAATTAACTCGAACTATTTTCGGCATGTTAACACTGAACTTGTGCATAAGTTTTTGTTTGAGTTACATTCTTCAACATTCCCTCTTAGTGAGGAAGGGCTTCTGCACCATTCCAAGTTTGTCTTTGAATTCTTCAAACTTCCATTTTGTTAAGGGCTTGGTCAGAATATCAACAACCTACTAATTTGTGGGTACATTACTACATACTGGTGCTTTACTACTCCCTTTTGAATCTTGTCTCGCATGAATTGATATCTGATCTTGATGTGCTTGGACATGTCATGAAACACTGGATTCTCAGGGAGTTTGATACAACTATGATTATCACAATAATTCATCGCGAGATCCAACTCCTAATCAAATAAACCTGCAAGCAACTTGCAAAGCCAGATGGCCTCACAACTAGCAGTACTACTTACCATATACTCTTTCTTTGCTGAGTTGAGTGCCACAGAAGTCTGCTTCTTGCTGAAAAGGATACATTGCTGATCCCAAGCTAAAGCAACACCCTGAGGCGCCCTTCCTGTTTGATGCATTGCTTGCCCAATATAAGTCTGTATACCCCTACAACTTCATCTCATCATTTCCAAGATATCTCAGACCATAATCCACTGTGCCCCTCAAGTATTTGAGCACATGTTTTGTTGCTACCCATTGCTCTTGCCTTGGCTCCACCATGAATTGACTCATGGTGTTCACTGCAAAACATATATCTAGCCTAGAGTTGACTAGATGCATCAAGGAACCTATGAACTGTTGATACAACATGGGACCCACCATATCTAAATTTGAAGTTGTTACCTTCTTCATATTAGTGATCATTGGCATGGCCATTGGTTTGTAGTCCTCCATCTAAAACCTCTTCATCGATTGCATAATTGCCCTACCCAAGGAAAATCTCCCCTAGTCTCTGCCAAATCTCCAACTTGAAGAAATAATGTGTCATGCCAATGTCCATCTTGAACTCAGCTGCCATATTTTCGTTGCACCTTGCAATGAGCTTCTTTGAACCTGTAAGAAATAGGTCATCTACATATAGCACCAAAACAAGCAGATCAACCCCCCAAAATATAAAATATAAGTTAGGATCTGCTTCACTTTTGGCGAAGCCCATAATTAACAAATACCCATCAATCCTGGAATACCATGCTCTCGATGCCTGCTTGAGTCCATACAAGGTGTTTTTTAGTTTGCAAACATGGGACTCCTTCTCACTAATATCAAATCCTTTAGGTTGCTCTTTGTACACTTACTCCTCAATTATCCCATTGAGGAAAGTTGTCTTCACATACATCTGATGTATCCTCCATCCCATAATGAAAATTGAAGACATCACTGCTCTAATGGAAGTGTACTTGGAAACTAGAGCAAAGTCTCCTCGTAGTCGACTCCCTCTTTCTAGGACAACCCTCTCGCCACAAACCTCGTTTTGTACTCTGCTTTGTTTCCATTTGCTGCATGCTTGATCTTATAGAGCCACATGGAACTCACTTTTGATTTCCCTTTCAGTCCTGGCATTATGTTCCATACATCATTCTTCATGATGGACATGTATTCCTCCACCACATCCCCCCCCAAACCTACTAGTTTGTTGCCTCCTGAAAACTAGAAGTCTCAGAATCTATGATGTTGCTCATCAACTCCATGTAGTTTGGAAACTTTTTTGTGGTTTGCTCTCCTTGAATGTGCTCTTAGGAGCCCCAACATGCTCTTGAGCATCCCTCAATGTTTGAGTGAACCATCGAGGCCTTTTGACAAAATTTTTAGGAGTTGGTGGCTCCTCCTCTACGTCTAAAGGATGCTGCCCCGAATTGAAAGTCATTGGTGATCCTGGCTCAACCTTTGGAGCTTTTTGATCCTCCTCTATCATTGGAATAGGCTCACGAGACTTCCTGGATGCAATGTCTTTCTCAAACTTACACATCCCTACTTACGATTATCTTTTTTTGCTATGGAATAAAGACCTTGTAGGCCTTTGAAGTCTCATTGTAACCAACAAACAAAACCCTTCCTGCTGGAGGGCTCCAACTTGATCCTCTTCTCTATTGGTATATGGATATAAACTAGACAACAAAAGATGTGGAAATGACTCACCTCTGGCTTCACACTAATGAATGCCTCCTTTGGTGTATTGTCCTCCAAGATCCTATGAGGACACCTATTGTGAATGTAGATTGTTGTATTGTAGTTTTTGCCTATAGAAACATCGACAAACCTTGGTCATGAATCATTGGCCTTAGCAACCCCTATGATGGATCGATTCTTCTGTTTTGCAACCCTGTTTTGTTGTGGGTTGTAAGGAACAATCAACTACCTCTTGATTCCCGCATCCTTGTAGAAACCCTTGAACTCCTTGGAGGTATACTCACACGCCCTTTATCCGATCTCAAAACTTTGATCTTCCTCCCTGTCTAGTTTTCAACCAGAACTTTGAACTCTTTAAGCGTGCTAAAGGCCTCATCCTTGGTCTTTAGGAGGTAGATCCAAGTTTTGCGAGAGAAGTCATCAATGAGAAAAACATAGTACATGCTTCGTAAGATTGATGCTATTAACATTGGTCCGCATACATCCGAATGCACTAGGTCTAGAATCCCCTTAGACTTGTGCTCGCTGCTTGGGAACGTAGCCTTGGCCTGCTTGTCAAGCACGCACCCTTTGCATACTCCTTGCTGCTCAATGTTGAACTCTAGAAGACCCGTGACTATCTCTCTCATAATAGGCAGTGCACTATGATGTAGTTGTCCCATCCTCTTGTGCCACAACTTGCACAAGTTGTCCGCGTTATGAATTAGGGCTTGAACAGGTTCACCCTGTAACCTATATAAGTTGCCTTCTCTAACCTCGATCACTTGTGCTGATTTTGGGCTAGACTGCTTTGGTCTTATAATGACTTGCTGGTTCTTGAAATCTACTACAAAGCCCTTATCTTCCATGACTTAAACTGAAAAGAAAATTCTTCTTGAGATTTGGAACAAACAACACATCGTCAAAACCTAAAGAGTTACCTCACTAGAGTTGGAAAGGAATGGTACCAAGTCTTGCTACTGTGTTATAACATGAACTAGCAGGCATTTAAAGCCCAAAGAACATAGGTAGCCCTGCCCAACTATAACTTAGAGTTGTTATCCACTGTCAGCTCGATAACCACCTCTTTGCACTTTAAGTTGGCTCTTCTCCAACTTGAGGGGGGCTTCCCTAGATAGGATTGTTAGGCTATGGCAATGAGGGCACAAGGTGGTTCGAAGAGTTAGCCTTGGCAAAACTTGAGGTCTTTCTTTGTAGTATAGGTGATGGGAGGGTTATAAAGACTAGTGCCAATCCCTAGGGCATATGGAGTTCAGGATGATTCCCCCTTGGGCCTTGTTTGGAAGTGTTTGACTGGAACCTCTGCAAAGCAAGGCAAATTCCTACCCCAAAACTCTTAGAAGTTTCATGCAAAATTTACGAAGGAAGGGTGGCCTTAGCACACTCCTTTGATCTGTAAACCTAGCTTGTACCCTAGCTTATGCAAGTTTGATTTGTATCCCCTCTGAAGATAGCCAAATCACAAGACAAGCCATAAGACTAAAATACAAAATAAACAAGGAAATAATTCCCCATCTAATCCACTTGAGAAAATTTACTTTCTTAGTGAACTGGGTTAAGGATCTCACAATGGCAAAAGAAACATTTTACCTCAATATTTAGCCATCAATAAAACCTAAGATAAGAAAACCTTAAAGATATGTCAATTAGGCTCCAAAAGAGAGAGAGCTCTCAAAATCCAACCATGAGTTCAAATGAGGAAGTGACTCTCTTTATATAGGAGATTATCTCAATTTCCTTCGCAATAAAATAACAACAAATTCCTAGATCTAGCCTAGCGTGGATTAAACAATAAATAACCTCCACTAAAACCCTTAGAAACTCTAACAATATCCAAAATATGAGGTGGTCAATGCCACATGTACAATGTCCAAGATACATAAGGCCCAAGAGAGAGGGTGCACCCCTATATCTAGGTCAAACAATGATGAAAAGAGGTTATATCTAGGGTCTGACCCCTTAGATCCATCTAACAACTCAATGCTCTCCTCAAAAGTGGTGCCAATGGTACAAGCATATGCCAATAGGGTCAAACCAAGTGCTGGAAATAGTTCCAAATGGTGAAAAAATGACATGAAAGATTACCCTAGTGTTCTCAAACCCCTTGGAATCTCGGTGAGCATTTTATACTTTTGAAAAGGTCTAGGAAAGAGCTCTCCAACCCTATGTGGCACTTTCCAAACTGAGCTAGGATGAGTGAGATCTACCCTTTGGATGATGGGGTACTAAACAACTGAAAATGACCTAGAAACCAACAAAAATAGCCTGAAAGATGACTCCAACGCTCCCAAACTATTAGGGATCTGGCTGAGCGTTCTATACCTTTGGAAAGGTATTGAAAAGAGCTTTCCAACCATATATGGCACTTCTTAAACTGAGGTAGGATGAGTGAGATCCATCCTCTTGAATACATGATACCAACTAAGTCACCTGACATGAGGACACGAGACATGAAAATACAAGTGTCCGAGACAGACACGGAGGACACGTTTTTTATATATATATATATATATTTAAAAAGTTATATATATTGATTTTTAAAAATAGACATATAGATCCAATTTTTTTTAGAAACTAGAACATTTACAAATATTCAATGGAAATTACTAATTATAAATTTAGAATCAATACACAATACACATTTTGTCATTCACAAATCACAATGAGACACAAAGATGATGGCTCAAGATGTCGAAACCATATTTCTCATTAAGTCATCAAAATCAAAGTGTATTACATAGATGTCGGAATGCCAATGGCAATTAGTAGTAGTAAATAGTAAATACAAAAAGGGGTAGATCATAGGTGAGATCAAGATGGAAGAATCTCATCTGTCAATAGTCCTCCTCCATGCCTGAATCAACAAACTCATCACTGCCCTGATCCTCATCCTCCTCTTGCTCGTCCTTCTCTTTGCCCATCGGACGATCTACCTCTGTTGGTGTGGAGGAGGACCCCTCCATAGGATCACCATCATCAAAAGTGACCAGCTCTAGCACTGGATCATTAAGATCCATGTTGGCTAATGCCAACTCAATACTGTTGTCCAAAACCATATCATCAGGAAAGAGATCCCACATCTTTGTCTTTCCCTTCACCCACTCCTCCCTCTTCTTGTAAATAAGACAAAGTTTGGAGTGCACATACACCATCGTCTTTTCCCTGGACTGCTCAAGCCTGCTCTTCTTCAAACTGTACAAGTTCCCATATGTGCTCCAATTCCTCTCACAACAAGAGGATGAAGTAACTTGAGAGATGACCCTCAAGGCTATCTTTTGTAGAAGAGGGCATGTTGCCCCATGAGTTGCCCACCAAACATAGGGTTTCTTAACCCCCATGTCTCTAAGCACCTCATATCCTCCAAATCTCCCAGTGCCAGTGGAAAGCTCTACAAATCCTTCCTCCACCTCCTCAAGTAGGTCTCTATCCTGAAGTACCCGTCTAAATGCTGTCTTCCTCCCCTGTGAGATCTCTCCATCCATGTGAGGAGGGACTCTACACGAGGGCCCCGACCCACCATTGAGCCAATCATGACTGTAGAACTTGGGGTTCAATGAGTGGGCCAAGCAATGCAAAGGTGTGCAATTCTTATCCCACCTGGAGATGAGAATATCCTGTATGGTGGACCATAAGTTCTCTGTCGATGTTTCATACTCTGCACACTCATTCTCCATAACAATGGTCCTCATGGACTCAATCATGGAATCCCACCCCTCATAAACATTTGCTAGGATGGGCTGGTCCCTGTTTGCAAATTGCAACAAAGAAATGATCGGCTCCATGATCCTAATGGTAAGATCTACCCTGTCCCACCAACCATCATCTAGCACTATGCCCTTTACCTTTTTTGAAGCAACCTGATATGTTTTTCTCCAAAAGGACCAAAACTCAGAAATAACCATGGACCTAAGAGCGGTTTTGACCTCTCTCAACCTCTTGAGCATGATGAATGAGGAAGCAAACCGAGTATCTGCAACTTTCAACAATGAAATATGTGTGTACTCTTTGTAGATTGTGAGGGCATTGGTGTGGTTTTGTACAAAGTTACGGATATGGCGTGCATCCTCAATAAGTTTGCCAATCCATGTCACATCTGAAGCAATAGATTTCAGTACTAAATTCAAAGAATGGACAATGCAAGGTGTCCAAAATACCTGTAAGATCAATAAAATAAATTGTAAATGAGTCTAGACTCTAGACTCTACAAGACTACAGCTAACAACTCAAATGGATGAGCAAATTAGCAATGTAATTATGCAAGGTGTCCAAAATGAAAATATTGTGGATATTTAGCTTCCACAAGCATGCCAGCAGCCTTGCAAACAGGTGCATTGTCCGTGATGATTTGTACACAAGAATCAACACCTATGTCTTCAATGACTTTGATGAACAACTCGTTACTCACCCATATATTGTGCATCCTTGTATTTCCCAAGAGCATCCACCGCTTTCAAGAACACCGGTCCATTTGGGGAAGACACCATGAAATTGATGAGTGGATGGCATGCTGTATCCGTCTATCCATCCGAAACAATACTAACACCACATGTGGGCCATTTTGATCTAATTGGCTCAATAATTTTATCCACCTCCTGTTTTGCCTTAACCAACGATGTGGTTCTAAGTTTCTCTGAACCAGGAGGCACATAACCAGTTGGAGCTCGTTCAATTAGACTTCGACACATCTCAATGAACAATGGTGACCATGCAACATTGAATGAAATGAAGTTGAGGTAGAAATAGAATGCAATGGTAAGGTCCACCTCTTCTCGTGCCTCTTGTTGGAAAATCCTATCCATTGGACCACTTGAAGTTGGCCTCTTTCTTGTTGGATAAGCATCAACCTCACTCCTAGTGCTAGAGGGTTTCCTCAAGAATGAAAGAGGATCCTTATTCTGTTGTGTCTTGCTTGCTGCAGCCACCTTCCCTAACCCAACATGATCCTCTCTTTCCATCTCCCTCCTTTGGGTAACACTCACTGCTTTGCATGAAGAAATCCCAAAAGAAAGGGCCAACAAATGGCCCTTAACCCGATAATATGTGCTCTTGAAATTATTCTTGTAGAAATTGCAAGTCTAACACACATTGACCCCCCCACCAAGCTTTTGCTCCAGGGCCTTCTTTCCTTGTCACATACTTCCACAAAGGGTATTTACTCTCTTGGGCTTATTGTCTTGCTAAAACAGGGTTAAAAAGAGCATGAGCTTCACTAGAAGCAGTTGGAGCACTAATAGGAGCAGAAGAGGATATGCTTGGAGGAGGAAGAGGAGGAGAGGGATTAGATGGGGAATTTCTCCCTTTCCTTTGCCCTTTAGCTGCAGCCCTAGCTGATTGAGACATTTTTCTTCTTCCTTGATGGTGAGCTTGAATCCTCTCAAGTAAATCTTCCTCAAATTCACTTGGAATCCCTTGAGAATGCTTCAAATCTTCCTTCACTTGCAAAAAAAACCCACTCTAAGCTCTCCCTTCAACTTATAAATGCCAAAAAGAAAGACAGAAATCGGTTTTTAAGAGGCCGTGGGCGCCCTTTTCGTGTGGAACGTGTCCTGGAATCGGGACACGTGCTGTGTAGATGCAAGACATGCGCCCAACACGTGTTTTATTGTGTCCCAAAATCGGGACACGATAAAACACGCGTTGGGCTCGTGTCTGTGTCTGACATGTCCCCACGGGACACTTGCCCCTATATCGACGTGTCCGGTGACTTAGGATACCAAACTGTTGAAAAACGGTCCAGAAACCAGCAAAAATGACCCAAAAAATGATGATATAGTCTTTAACGCCCTAGATATCTTGGTTGAGTGTTTAGCCCGGTGACTTAGGATACCAAACTGTTGAAAAACGGTCCAGAAACCAGCAAAAATGACCCAAAAAATGATGATATAGTCTTTAACGCCCTAGAGATCTTGGTTGAGTGTTTAGCACTATGATGAGATAGTATTTTAAAAGAATTTTCCATCCATAGATCATAATCCGCCATTTGAGCTAGGGAGTTGGAGGAAGAAGGGTTTGAATACAAAGTCATGTTTTGTACAATTCGTCCTGGAAATAACATAAAACCATTTGGAGAACCATGAACCCATGCCAAGAACTCAACATCATCATGGAAACCATCAATATACCAAGGAAAATGCATGAATTCCTGAGATGTGTTTTTTCAGACTTGAAAATAACTCATGGGTTGATGTCATATGCCTAGATGCCCCACAGTCCACATACCAAGTGTTTCTTGTAACTGTGCTTGTAGAAAGGCAAGATATCAATGATAAATCCTTCTCGAACTTGGAGGCCAACTCATTCATCAAAGGCTCCTAGTTGATTTTGCTGTTGCTTCCCTTTTCCCCTCTTCTTGTCTAGACACTCTGATGCATAATGGTCGTGCTTATGACATATGAAACAGTTGATTTTACTCAAGTCCTTCCCTCGTTGTGAGGTTGACTCCTAACTCTTTACCTTACCCTTGTTGGGTCCTTTACCTCTGCCCTTCTTTGTTTGACTAAATTGTGCATGGCCACTTTTACCTCTCTACTTACTAGCCTTTGACTCCATCCAAGTCACCTCATGGTTAGAATTATCCCACAATCTTTAAAATGAGGGAAGATTCTCCCGAGTGCAAACACCTCGGACAAATATTTGTCATTGAGATGAGAACCCATTTAGTGCTTGATTCACTAGCTCTTTGTCTCCAATCTTCTCCCCAACTGCTACAAGTTGATCATGTATTTGCGTGACTTTCATTAGGTAATTGGTAACTGTGTCAGATTTGGTCATCTCTACTGATTAGAGTTTGTCATCTCTACTGATTAGAGTTTGTTATGCAATATCATCTTCTTGTTGATGTTCTCGCTCGTAAAGGCTAATCGAAGCATCCAACATCTCCTTCGTCATCATCTTCTTGGATACATGACAAATCAAATGATCCTTTATAGCATCCAGAGTCATCCACTTGGCTTTCACTTCTTTCTTCTTGTGAATTGCCAAATCCTATGGATTTGTCGGCATAGTGACTAAATCTTGCACAATATCCCAGAGATTATTCTCCTCTAATAGGAATGTGACCATGACTTTCTAAGATAGGAAATTTGAGGTACCTTCCAATATATACTCGAAGTTGAGGCTATTTGATGCCATCTCTGAGCTCTGACACACAAACTCCCAAATTTGATAAGCACTAGCTTTGAAACTCTCTAAGTTTCTAACTGTTGGTCTTGGTTCCCAATAGTTGATCTATTGTCGTAAACTCTTCAGATCCTCTAAATCAGGGAAGCTCTAATACCGTGTAAAAATTCCAAACCCTAGGTAGCTATTATTCTTATGTTCTCAACTAAACAAGCAAGTTATTTAATCGTAGAAAATTAACTTCTTCATATAGCAACAACCACTCAAATAGCTTGAAAGTAAATAGCGGAACCATAAACAATTTCACACATGCACAATGATTTTTTCCTTCAAATTAGCTTATTATTAACTTAATCAAGCTTACAAGGAAACCTCCATAGCTACTTAAAACCAACAGCTGCACCATATTTAAAAATCACCCTAAGCTGAGGTGTACAACTTACTGAAGTGAGTTATAGCTTCCACGAAAAACAAGGAAACCTGTTGCTGTTGCTGTATGGTCCTGTATGGATCTGTCCATACGATTGTACTAACATGATGTATTGATCCATACAATTGTATGGACCTACTGTATGGATTCATATGACTCTTACTGCATTGTCCAATATTGCTGTACAATACCTTCCTCCTGATGCACTCAACTTTCTCTCTTCCAATCAATGTTTCTATCTGACAAAACTTGTGTCTAAGCACTCTATCTTGACTTGCCTTTATACTTGAGTTGAAACCCGAATCTACCAAAACCCTAATCTTGCAGTGAGATTTGCGGTTGAGATTAATCCAAATCACTAATGTATAATACACTTTCTTAGACTTAATCAACTAAATATAAGACTTTCATTTTATTCCTAAAGTGAATTACCAAATATAATTAACTCGAACTATTTCTGGCACATTCACATTGAACCAGTGCATAAGTTCCTGTTTGAGCTACATTCTTCAACATTATGACCCTCTTACAGGTTAGTATCAAATTCTTAATGATTTGGTTTACATCTATAAGTTTTTACTATTGATTAAGTTAACTTAAGAGACAATTTGATGTGGATACTATTTACTTGGATAACATTGACACAATGTTTGATTGGAGGGTGGAGGCCAAGAGGCTTGTTATGGACTTGGGTTGGAGGAGGAGGAGTAGGGGTAGGGGGAATGGGAGGATGGCCTACAACTATTATGGAGGAGGAGGAGACTGAGAGTGAGGAGGTTGATGTGCTAGCCTTAGTGCCACCTTCTACATAGAGTAAGACACTCACCAATAGTTGTTTGACTCTGGCCAAAATACCTTCTAGTTGATAAGATAAGATAATTTTATTAATGTCCAACGAATGCCCACAAAAGTAGGTCAGTGGGATTGTTTGGTACCGTGATGTCAATACATTACAAAGTGGGAGCACTAAGGCGACTCCTATAAAAAGCGAGATGCATTAAGAAAAGTATGTCTCTACCCTAAAAACCAGAAAGCTAACTCCAAAGATGGAGAGTTGTTCTGGGACAGAGATATACATAGAGAATGAATCTAGGATCCGAGATATAGAAGGTGTAAGTATGTCATGGTTCGTTGGAACTGTTGGTATGGAGCCAAGATTGGACATGTTGGGTTTGGTATAAGTGGAAGTGGTCCTCTATGTCCGAATTGATCTGAGGTCAGAAGTAGTACCGCCATTCGTTGTCTTGGTGCCCGTAGAAGATGGGAGCACTGGAAAAAAGGAAGTAATTTGTTGAGTGGAGGCTGGTTCAGGATGTGACTATGGTTGGAGGATGCTAAAGCAAAGTCAGAGGGCCTCCTGCAAGTATAAAGCCAGAGTCCCAAACATCTTTGATAGGTATATCTATAGAAACTGGTTAGAGTCTGAAGCTCTTTGAGTAGAAGATCCCTGAAAAGAGAACCACCCTCTGATCTTGTAATAAATAGGACAACGAAAGATGAAGTGCCTCTCGGTCTCAACCTCTTGAATGTGGCATACCTGGCAGATCCTGTTTGATCATTCAGTTTAGTGATCTGTCTCCTCCCTAAGACGATGAGAACCCACTCTGAATTGGTCTAAAGGAATACAAAGAGCATGTTCCCAATGGTGGAGTGTGTAATGGGGCCAAACAATTAGACCGTCCCTTAGATCCATGAAGTGCTCAGCATAAAAGTCCATCTTAGATGTAACCCCCTGAGGGTTGACGTGACTTGCACAAACTGCCTATAGATATCATATCGAGTGATTCTGTTCAACTCTTGCCTGGTAGGTAAGAGGCAGCTAGGCATGTCCAGGGAATATCTAAACAGAGGACGTTGGTCCATCACAATACCAACAGACTTCAAAAGATCCGAGACCCCTGCATACCATCATCGAGTGCGGCATGAAGGGCTAGTTGAAAAACAATGGACTCTAATGAGGAATAGGCCAAGTATGGGTACTTGTCCTGCCCCTCCACTGAGTTAACGAAACTTTGAATGCGGAGGACAAGCCATTACCTTTGTCAATAAAAGGAGTAGAGGGAATCAATAGCTAGTTGCTAGATTTATCATTGTGGATGTTGAATCACGAGGTACATTTATTATATATTTGATGCAGGTTTATATTCTGTATTTAGTTTTGAGTATTGACTGGACAACTATCAGGAATCAATTAATGTTTGATGTATCTTTTGTCATCCTATACGTCTTATACATCAATATTTTATTCATAATTACATGGCAATGTGATTATTTGATGTTAATGTTAGTTTTTATTTTTTTATTTTTTGAAAAAAAATCAAATTATTTTGTATTTTTTAATGCTTGCTGTGGTTGTTCGATTTTGCCAATGTTTTCAATGTCCTGAGGTCAAGACCCTCAACAGTTTGTTCCCGATGCTGATGTTTTCAACACTGGTTCGTGCTGGTGTGTATATCTGTTATACTTGGTCTAGTAGATGAATGTAGAAGCTTGTATTCCCTACTTCCTGTTTATTCTATCTGCCTATAATTGATTTGTTTTTACCTTTACCCTCTTAGAAACTAGTCAGCGGGAGCCTTTCTTGGGTCAACGGAAATGAAATAGAATAGATCTAGAGCCATAAGCTATAGCTAAGAATTGTTTTATATTGTTAGCATGTTCACTAGATATTGACAATGTCTCATATTTGTTGTTTGGCAATTGCTGTTTTCCATTTTGTTAGTCTAGCTGATTTCCTGTTTCAAATTGCCTAAAGTTGTGCCATAAATCAACTAACATAACTATTTAAATAAATTTTAGAATTTATTTTTTTCACATGGATTAATTCTTTACTAGAGGTTAAATCTCGTTCACATATCTCTTATATGCTTGTGATTCTGTGAATCATTTTGTATTTTTCTATTCCTTTTCATTTGCATTTTATGTATTTGTTCTTATCAGTTACCGATGGTAATCTTACTAACATTGAGAAACAATATGCTAATAAATTTCATTATGAGAACTAATATGTAATGTTGACTTACATGCATTACTATAACATGGAGAATAAGGGAAAGTTAATGTACTATATAAGGAAATCATTAACCCCAATCTATAAAATCAAGAGTATCTTTCTACGATAGCTAGCTTAAAGAAGAAAATCAACATTGCTATAATAACAACAAACTCTCATGATCTGCGTAGTGAAATTGGGCAGTGAACAGATCCTAAAATGCCATGAGATGAAATAATTTGTCATCTTTGTGATACAAAGAGGGTGGAGGATGAAAGGCACTTTCTCTTAGATTTTCCAGCATATGCCCACATTAGATCTCAATTTCAATTTTTTTGCAACATTACCGATCTTTATAACTTGTTAACTCTTCAAAACCAAGGAGATTTAACCACATTAGATCTCAATTTCAAATTTTTTGCAACATTACCGATCTTTATAACTTGTTAACTCTTCAAAACCAAGGAGATTTAAGAAAACTTATCTTTGTACTTGGCCTTGTTAGATTTTTAATA
Source organism: Larix kaempferi (assembly GCA_027924585.1). Classification (NCBI taxonomy): domain Eukaryota; kingdom Viridiplantae; phylum Streptophyta; class Pinopsida; order Pinales; family Pinaceae; genus Larix; species Larix kaempferi. Next base: position 410,365 of record BSBM01000202.1, read on the forward strand.
ATATTGCAGTATGATTTTTACATAATCAAGCATAAGAACAGAAGAGACACAATAGTTTACCCTGGGAAAACCCAAACTCGGGAAAAAACCTAACAAACCTTTCTTACTCAGAGATTCAGTACATAATACAAGTACATCAGATATGAAAGTGATCTATATCAAGAGAGATCACAAATAGAGAAGATACAAAAGAAAGAGCCCCAAAGTCTTATTCTCTCTCTCTTGCACACTTGAGTAGCAGTCTTGAGCGAATTGGTTGTTTGTCCAAATGAGGAGGGCATCACCTATATTTATACTGGTTTTGTGCTGAAGTTTTTCCACTATGGGCCGACTTGCCTTCTTAAACTAGGCCGACTTCACTCATTGCATAATAAAATACATTTTATTTTATTTTCTTTTGTAGGTCTGCCTACTATTTCTTTGTGGCATTAGTTTTCATTCTTTTAGGGCTTTAAATCTTTCTTTTGGCCCGCCACAAGTGTACATAATAAATACAAGATAAGAATATCTTCTGATGCTACAAATAACATCAACAAGCCTATTGTTCACCGTACGCCATTGTGTTTGCATAGCCCTCCGAGCCATGCGCAATGTTGGTTTGCAAGGGTCTTGGATCTTTTGGAGTCCATGGGTGTTTTGATGGACCAATTTTTTTTGTTTGGATACTCCCTAGATGCTTTTGGCCACCTCTTACCTACTAGGCAGGTGTTGAATAAGATCATCCGTGATGACATTTATACAGTTTATTCAGATCACATGGATAAGCCCTTAGGGTGGGTTATGTTCAAAGATGGCCTTCTATGTCAAGCATGTCTTGGAGTTGAGAGTTGGAGTCTGGACTCATTATTTGGCCTAGTATACTCTTCATCATTGGATGTGGGCTCTTCGTATCCCCCTAGGCTAGTTCAGATGGCTTAGATAGACTTCATGTGAACACTGAAGATGGACCACTAGATTGATTGATTGGAGAGGATCTACCGGCAGTGTCATCTTCAAGAGGTTGAGATAGAGGAGCACTTCATCTTCTGCTGCCCCCTCTACTACGAGATTTGAGTGCGGTTCCATTGTCTATTCAAAGAGCCACAGACTCTCTCCAGCTTCTTCATGTGCCTTATCTGAAGATTCCTAGCTTTATACATCTAGGAGGCCCTCAAACTCTGCTCACGTACTATTCAGCCACTTCCTAGACCAACTTTCACTTAGAGGACCACTTCCTTTTTAACGGTGCTCCAATCTGCTAGGGGCACCAAGAAACAGATGAATGGCAGCTTGGCTTCTGACTCTAGATCAGTGTGGACTCAGAGGATCATCCTTACTTCCTAGAGACCTCATCGGCATTGCCAATCCATATTCCATACCAGCAGTTAGAGGAGATCATCCAGACTCTAGGGATGAACCACCTCATCCACGCAGCAGTACAATACACAGTCCAACTTGTCCAGCTCTTCCTCGACACAACCGTCTATCTTGAGCTTTCCCCATTCAGTCTCAAATGTTAGGAGAGATGGATCCAGTGGACCATGATATGTTTGTATTTCTATTTGTATACCAGATCCTAGATCCATCCTTTTTGTACATCTTTATCCTAAATCGGCTTCCGGTTTTCCGAGATTGATTTTTCAGAGTTTAGATTAGATCCATACTTTATTTTCTGCATCTTTCCTTTTATAGGAGCTGTCTTAGCGCTCCCACTTTTTATTGACATCTTTGTACCCAGCAGTCCCATTGACCTACTCTAGTGGTCATTTGTTGGACATAATAAAATTATCTTATCTTATCTCCAATCTTTTCGACCATAGAAACAAAATGTTAAAGCAAACCATTTAATTCCTCTTTTTTTTTCTCAAAGGTCTGACAGACCAAAGTTGGGTCTTAATGGATAATAACCATCATCATCATTGTCATCATCACACAAGAAAGACAGATTTTCCCAGTCATAGAAACAAAATTTTAAAGCAAACCAATTAATTTTTCATTTTTATTTTCTCAAAGGTTCAATAAACCAAAATTGTCTCAGTGGGTAGTAACCATCATCATCATTGTCATCATTACATTAAAAGACAAATTTTCATAACATGTTTCATCACTTGGTGAACATCTTCTTTCTCTGCAATTTTCTGTATTCCTTGTAAGGACATCAAGCTGCAATAAACGTGTTTGTTTAGCATTGTAGAAGCTCAGATTTCACTCGTCTCTTTGTGACATTTATTTTACTTACTGCGACTTGGTTTTCATCACTCTTTGTTGAAATGCATGTCAAGAGTTATAAAGATTGTCATAACTTTCAACCCCACTAATCCCAAGATAACATGACATGATATTGGTCCACCTTTATTGAATTGCAAATCACAAAATTTGCACTGGGCTTCTCCTTTGCCAATATCATCCAAATGATTCCTTTTATATTCCTATATTGGAGAGATAATGGAGAAGAATGAAAAGAAGAAAGATGGAAGACCTGCAATTGAACTTTAGGAAACTTCTAATTAAATTCTGTAAACTTCAACTGTAACATAATACAATTCAATATTTTCTTAAATTTTTTACAAGGAGACATATTATACAATCCTTGGGCTGCAAAATACCTACCAGCATAGATCCATCTTAAACCCGGATCTACTAAGCACCGAGAGGGATCCAATTTCTTGAGATGTAATTTTTTTATCTTGAATTTTTTACACATCAAGAAAAGTTTACATCTTAAGAAATTGGATTTCTCTCGGTGCTTAATAGATGCGGGTTTAAGATTGATCTATGCTGGTTTAAAATTTATTTATTTTATGAGCCGACATGAATTTTTTTAATTTTTTTTTGAAAAGTTATTAGCCGACATGGAAACGTGACTAACGTGCAAACATGACAACATCTCCCCCATACTGAGTTGTAAGCACCTTGCTACTCTCGATGCAAAGAGGTTAATGGACCATGGACCAGATGTCCAAGCTATGTCACAGGGTTCGCCGAATTCGAACCTTGAAGTTCGAAATTCGGCTAACCTCAAGGAAAAACCCAAATTCGTTGAGGTTCGGGTTGGGTTCGGTCACGAAATTTGCGTCTTTTGATGGTAAAGTTCTAGGTCTTCATCTTGACGGCAGCGGGTGTACAGTTCCAGGTTTTCGTCTTGATGGCAGCGTCTGTATCGGAGAATTTATGAAGGAATCTGTTGGTAGGCTGTAGGGGCGAGTAATTTTCATAAACGAATTGCTGTTCTTTAGCTTTGTTTATGCCGTGTGACGACAGGTATTCCGGCAGTTATCCCAAGGGCCACGAGTATGACCATGATTGCCGGCGAATTATTGCTGTGCTTCGCTCGATTTATCCCGGTGCGGACGGGTTTTACGATGAGTCTTCGTAAAACACCAGTGCCCACGCTTTGTGCACGGCGGACCATGAGTAATCCAAGACTATGGTTAATTTTTTTTAAAGCTATCGAATGGGTAAAAAAAATTAAAATTTAAAATATATCAATAAAGTTATAATGTATGATGTATTAGGTTATTAAATGATTTATATTATGATACATTAACTTAGTTATATTATATAAGTTATTTTATTAAATATTAAATGTTTTAAGTTATGTATATAGTAAATAGTATATATATATACACACTAAAGTGTATTTATTATTTATAGAATATAAAAATATTCTGGATAGGTTAATTTTATAAAATATTTAAAATTTGAATATATGTATATTGGCAAACCTAATGCTGAACCTCATGCCGAACCTCATCGAAAAATTCGAACCCGAATCGAACTTAAAGGTCGCCGAACCCGAACTTGAACCCGAACCGTGTGACATTGTGTCCAAGGGCAGGGAAACACTCTTAAAAGAGTTGAAAATCTGAAACGACCATGAAGCAGTGATTTGATAGCTCTTAAAAGTGATGCACCATGAAGCAGGCGCAGGGAAGCACTCTTAAAAGAGTTGATAATCTGAAACGACCTTGAGGCTTGAAGCAGTGATTTGATAGCTCTTGAAAGTGATGCACCATTAAGCAGGCACCATCTCGAAGATTTCTTGGGAAAGGATGCAGCTGTCTTTGAATGGAAGATGAACATCTGTACCTTAACTGAGTAGAAGAAAAACAGAACAGGGGAAATGTTCTTTAACTTTTGTGCCCAAGATGAAAAAAAATTCACCCTTTAGAAAAAAAAAGATCATCAAAAGGTTTCTTGACTTGTTGAGCCCCAGATGACAAAAAACGTTTCAGCCTGTGTCCAGCAAGTAGACCCGTGAGTCTGGAATTATAAAGAATTAGAAAAGCAGAAAATATTGAATCTTGGTGTCCTATATTGAGTAAATACCGAAGACCCTTCATGCTGCATCCAAGAAGAATATCCTTAAACTAAGTTTCTAACAGAATGAATTTTGGAAATGGCACTTGAGAAATTTCAAGAATGGGGAAACAACATATCTATGTATAATAGATGTATGAATAGGAAATATTTTTTTTTATATACATAACGTACATATATGTATGTGACTTTTAAGTTGTGGTGTACAGCCATGCCTGATTTAAGAAAAGAACCAAAAAACTGTTTTTACATTATGGAAACATCATTTCCAAAATCCATACTAAATCTGCGAGGAAACATCTGGGAAACGTATCCCAGATCTTTCCATGTTAAAATTTTTTAAGAAACTTTTATTGTTTCCTAGAAGTTTCCCAAGAACATAATTACAGTTTTCGCACCAGAAACATTCCCTGTACAGAGATACGTCTGATGTCAGAAGTTTTGGTTTAAAAGGGAATACCAGTAACCAAAGCAGTAGCACAAAAGGCTTTGCTATGCTAGAACATGGGAGGAGAAAAGGGGATGGCTAGAGCATTTAATAACTTGGTCAGTACGTTGATAGGATATGAAATACCTTTAATGAAATAAGTTTAATAATGTTTACTACTTCTATTAAGTTGCTAAGTTAATTTTAACCTTTTTTGTTAGCTTTTGTAGCTCAGTAGGTACTTCTACATTGGGGGTGTCTAGCAACGTAGACGGGGCTGAGCATAACTCTCTATACAGTCTTTGTGCTTTTGTAATACTTTATTGTATTGGGTGGTATTTGTTAGCCCATGGTACTGGAGGGTCAATGGTATTGGGTGAGCCTATGGTATTGGGTGTCCCATGATATTGCCCATGGTATTGACATAAAGTGAAATTATAAAAGGAGTCTAAGGAGAGTGTTCTAGACACCACAGTGGCAGGAGTGAGTTATATCTCTTGTAGTGGTCAGAGCTCAATTGTGAGTCATATCTCTTGAGTGGACAAGAGTGAGTTACATCTCTTGTTGGGGTTTGTCTTTTATGCGGAGGGGTTTGGGCACAGTGAGAGTGAGGAGTCTGAGATCCGGTGTGTCATATCCGGGATCCTGTCGTTGTAACTTGTAAGTGCTGATAAACAAACCTGCAATAAAAGATAAACTGTTGGCTGGTTTTCCCCGAAGGACTGGGGTTTCCAGGGTAATTCTTGTGTTTTGGTTTTCTCTGTATTGGTTGCTTAACAGTGCGTTGCATTTATCTTTTCAGTAATTGTGAGTTTATTAATTACTGGTTTAATAAAAGATCGAAAGTGTAACCGTGTTCTGGTGATCCTGAAAAATTCACATTTTTAAGATTTTACTGATTTTATATGTACTAAATTAAATTTAAATTAAGCCTGTTTCTTAATCCTTTTACTAGATTAACATATAGAAGGGCATGTGGCTCGTTTTTTTTTGCCTTCACAACTAGTTGGTTATGTTGTACTTCTCAGTTTCATTGACTGATTTTGGCTACTAGTGGACATTGATAAAATATGTCTATCTACCTATCCACATATGTTTGGTGATGATGAAATTGATAGAATGATTTTGCATGTACATGGATCAATCTCACTAGTGTCGAGACTCAAAATACAAATGACATCGGGGTTGGTTCGTTGCTTTCTGTTAGGAGTTCCCATTAAATGTTTGAAATCACTTTATGTAAGTTTGCAGATATCCTGCCTTTCAGGTTTTCTAATGAAGAAGTTTCTTCCCAGAATCAAGTAAAGGCATCTGTGCAACGTAAGATCCGTCAAAGCATTGCAGAGGAGGTTTGTCTTCCCACTAAGATTGATGCTAGCTTTACAAATAATGTGTAGAAAAAAAACTTCACTTTTTAAACCTTTGCTATATTTGGAAACTTATGCTTTCATATTTTCCGCAGTATCCAGATTTGGAGCCCATACTAGAAGATTTACTTCCAAAGAAATCTCCTCTTATAGTTGCAAAATGGTATGCTTTCACTCAGCATTATAATATATTTTTTGTAGATGCTGATATTTCTGTTATTTCTCATTTTTAGATTTTGGGTAAAACTTTCAATCATACACTGTTCTTAAAAAAATAGTCATCCAAATATATTGACCACGAGAAAAAAGAACAATCATAACGGCTAAAGAAATTAGAAAATTGGAGTGAATCGATATCCAAGATTGTCTGAGATTGGCTCTGGCATATGAATTGTGATTCCTTGTGCCCATGGAAAGCAGGAGCTGAGAGATTTGTGCCATAAAAGTGTAGCATAAAATGCTTTTAAAAAATATTTATTTTGTTTTTTGCATCTGTAGCTGAAACATGTTATGCTTTTTTACAAATTGATGTTAAAAATATTGGTCACTCCTTGTCAACTTCGGAAATTTCACCTTGGCAAAGGTGCATTCCTTCTCAACATATTCCCCTGACATGTTGAATGATAAATAAAAGGGATTTTGTACTTCATTATTCTGTACTATTTAGTGATGAGAATAATCAGTGACTTAGAGCTTATTACTTTCTTTATTAGGACCAGGATAATGGTAGAGAAAGACAGGAGTATCCCCGCCACCCTTTAAGGAATAGGTGGGTATTGCTTGTTTATTACATTCCCCAATCGTGGCCTCTAAGTGCTATATTTCTTCATACACTAATTTTTTTTTTCTCTTACTCTATTACATTCAAAAAGAATTTAAGGCATTTCGAGGGCATGGTAACTTATATTACTAGAGAGTGCATATCTAGGGGTGGGGATCACATCCCCTGCGTTCTCTGTGTCACTGGCGACATTGTGATACTGAGGAATACCCCTGAAAATTGGTGGGGATACTCCCAAGTACCGGGGATTTTGATGCATTTTGAAGAAGACATCAAGAACTAAAGTCCAACAAAGTCTCAGCTATGAAGTTGCACAAGAAAGAAATATACTTAAGCTTTAAGTCGACTTCAGATTCAAGTACATACTTTTCAGGAACATATGGAATATTTAGTTTTTGTGGAGATGTCATTGGATTAAGATAGAATTGAGCTCCTTTTTTTTGTCTCCCGAATTATATATCTTGGGGAAACCTGCCATGCACTTCCCCTCATTCCAAGGATGGTACCTTGGGTAAAACAGGATTTTGTAAAAGCACGAGGCATTGTCAACAATCTCAAGATGATCATGATATTCAAGAAATGGCTCATGAAAAGCATCATGTCAAAACATGGGATTTGAACCTAGTTGGGGATGATAACGTTTTGTCTTGACCACACTCGGGCTAGACCCTCTTAATGATAGAATTGATCCTAGAGAATAGTTGAGTGCTTTTTGGAATCCATGATAGCTGATGTAAGATATAAAAAAACTTTGATGGTGAAGCTCATAATTGGTGGCCTAGTCTTGATAGTGCTAGAAGATCAATATTCAATTTGGAAGATTTGAAGAAGTTTTCACAAATAGATGGACATTGATATAGGAGCATCCTAAGAAAAGTTAACAACGTGTGCATGGTATAGGAAAGTTCAACAAAAGTGCAAGTGAAGAAGTGCAAGAAAAAAATAAGCACAATGAGAAGTTTAGGCACGGAGGAATGAAGTGCATGATAGACAAGATTTGTGAAGAAGGAAGTGTTGAGATTGACAAGTGAAAGTAGGGGAATTGAATGAAACCATAATTCTCTAGTAACCTAGTCACGAGTGTGCTAGAGAGAGATAACCCTAGTGCATTGAAGAGAGAGAAATATGCCCAAGTACAAGAGTGCTCCACAAGAGATGCACAATTACACATAGTAGAAGGAAATGCCAAGCATAAGAAAAGGTCAATGATATAGGTGCCCTTAGGCATAGGCCACTTTATAAGAGGGATAAAAAAGTTCACAATATGAGATGATACAAATGCGAATCGTGGTGGCATAGTGTAATTGTACACAATTCATATGAGGTGCTACCCTCAAGAGGGATTAATAAGCCTACATGTACAAGTTTGACTAGGGTGGCCTTGACCACTCCCTAGTATAGCATTAAATGATAATAAATGATGAAAGGATGGCCTTAGCCATGATCACAAATATATTAATATTACATATGAGTGTGTAGTGGCCACATCTGAATAATACACCCATAATTTTAACACCCCTCCCATAAGTTGAGTAGGGGGCATGGAGAGAAAGCATTGCATCACAAGATTTACTCCCCCCCTGATTCCACTGTAATGCTAAACAAGGGCATCAACCCCTTGAACTCTATATTACTCACTCGAGAATCTTTTGGGATCATCGACATTATAAAATGTGCTCCAAAGTGATTTGGGGGAAGGTCCTTGAACTCTGCAAACAAATCAACAATTTGAGTAATAAGGGCCTGAGATGGAGGTGAAAAAATATTTGGATAACGCTTAGAAGAACCAGAGAAAAACTCACCCTCATCACAATGGTAGAGAGAGCCAACTTAGGCATAGGCCTTTGCCTACTTGAAGGAAGGGTAACTGGTGTAGAGGGGATGCCATAATCATCATCATTGAATAATGGAGTGGAACTGACTAGAGCCTCAACCTCTTCAACATGAGGATTGGATGAACCACTGACTGGAGCATTATCATTTGCAACATCAAGATTGGATGAGCCATAGAGGAGAGCATCTTGAAGAAGTGAAGAAACATTTTCTACTGGAAGGATGGATGTCATCAATAGAGTCCTTAGCTACTATAGGAGTTTGCCGAGATATTGAAGAAGTGGTACTTGAAAGAGTACTCAAAGAAGTAGGAAGAGGGCCAACAACATACTGTGAGGAGAAGCATCAAATAATACATGATGGGAGTCATCTAAACGAGGACTTCCAAATTGATAAGTAGAAGCACGATCCATGAAGGCTTGTTGAGAACCATCCAAAGAACCTTTTGAAAGAAGTAATGGGAGAGATCCTAGCAGATTAGGGACCTCATAAAAGATAACTTCTTTATATTCAACTACCCTGTGAGTGGTGGGATCATAAAGGCAGTTTCCTTGAAAAGTTTTAGGTTGCCAACCGAACTGTAGTAGAGGTCTAGAGTTGTTGATGTCTTTCACCATTCATTAGGAGCATGGGCCCATGAACTAGATCCAAAAATTCTAAAATGCAAAATAGAAGGTTTGTTGCCATACCATTTCTTAAGAGTCATACCCGTGACAACACGAGTAGGTGTTCTATTGATGATATGGTTGAGCAAACAATTGCGTCTCCCTAGACTGAAACCCTTATTTTCTTGGAGTGAATCTTGTAGCGAGTGATTTCCATGATAGCCCTATTCTTTCTTTTCTCTATCCCATTTTGTTGTTGTTAATGTTTTGACTTATAGCAGCATAATAAACATATAAGCAATAAAAGGATCACTGAAAGAACAACTATGTACAAAAACAATAGACACAATAGTTTACCCTAGGAAACCCAAACTCAGGAAAAACCCAACAACCCTTTCTTACTTTGAGATTTAGTACAAAGAAGATAAAAAATACAAAATGAGTCAATGCTCCAGAAATCAGCTTCACTTGTCTTCTAGCACCTAGAAAATGCAAACTACTCCTCTTGAGCGAACTTGCTTGGTGAGAATGATAAAATGAGGGAAGTAGCACTTCTATTTATACATTACTTTTCACAAAATTTCCTTACTGGGCCGACTTGTCATTTTCAATATAAAAATTACATTTGTTATTTGTTTTACATGTGTAGGTCGGTTGGGCTAGTGAGGATGCCTCACATAGCTATAATAGCAACACTCCCTCTTAGCTAGAGAGGTATCATCATGCTGGAACTCATCAAGCATCATCTAGTCGACACAACTGTACTTCATACATCTTGGCATCATCTGAATGTCACGACTGGACTTCTACATCTGGGCATCATCTGAATGTCACAACTGGACTTCATACATCTAGGCATCATCTGGACTCGTACATCTTCTGATCGTCACGGTTGGACTAGTACATCTCTTCATCATAAGAAAAGGGTCAACATCGTCTATATAGGATGACATCCCATACAGAGATCCAAACATACTCTATACAAGAGTCCTCTCCACACTAGGGAAAGTTCCTTACAGGAACAACAATCCTAACTGGACTAGGCTCATCATGGTCAATTGGACTGAACTCCTTGTTGGTCTACGAGGACCACCTGTTCTAACTAGAATGAACTCATTATCGGTCTACAAGGACTGCCTATCCTAACTGGACTGAGTTCATTTTTGGTCTACGGGGACCGCCTGTCCTGAACAGAGTTCATTTTCGGTCTTCAAGGACCGCCTGTCCTACCAGAGCTACACTCATTATGGTCTACACAGGACCACTTGTCCCAATCTGGACTGAACTCATTATCGGTCTATGAGGAGTGCATGTCCGATACTATGAGCGCTCCCTCTCACTGAGGGAAGCATTCTCCAATACTCCAAGTCTTTCATGGAAGTACACAAACTTCACTCTGGAAAGAGGCTTGGTGAGAATGTTTGCAACCTGTTCATCTGTCGGAATATACTGGAGTTGAACTGCTCCTCTCTGTACCATATCTCTGATATAGTGGTACTTGATTTCCACATGCTTCGATCTTTCATGAGATATAGAGTTCACTGAAAGCTTCACACAACTTTGATTGTCACAGTGAATCACGGTAGGCTCAAGTGTCTGCCCAGACAATCCTGCAAAGAGCTTTCGAAGCCATACTGCTTCTCGTGCCGCCACACTTGCTGCAGTATAATATGCTTCTGCAGTGCTCAATACTACTGAGGGCTACTTCCTGCTGCACCAGGAAATCACTGCAGATCCCAAACTGAAGCAACACCATGAGGTGCTCTTTCTGTCCACGACACTTCCTGCCCAATCTGAATCTGTATATCCATACAATCTCATGTCACTCCTAGAAGCATATCTCAGTCCATATTTTACAGTGTCATGTAAATATCTTAGCATGTGCTTCGCAGCAACCCAATGTACCTGTCTCGGTTCACACATAAACTGACTAAGAGCACTCACTGCAAAGCAGATATCCGGTTTAGTGTTAACTAGATACATCAGTGAATCGATCAACTGTTTGTATATTGTAGGATCTATCAGTTCTGACTCGGACGCTGAGTCACTCAACTTCTTAAGGTTTATCTCCATAGGTGTATTCATGGACTTACAGTCCATCATACCAAATCTCTTCAAGATATCAATAGTATATTTTCCTTGGCTTAGGAAAATTGCATCCTATCTCTGCCACACCTCCAAACCTAAGAAGTAATGCATCGGACCAAGATCCTTCACCTCGAACTCAAAGGCTAGCATCTTCTTGTACCATTTGGTAAGTTTCTCCTCTCCTGTGAGAAATAGATCATCAAGATACAATACTAGTATCAATGGTTTGCGATCCTCAACCTTGTAGTAAAGGTTGGAGTCTACCTCACTCTTGGTGAATCCCAAGCTCACCAAGTATCCATCAATCCTGGCATACCATGCTCGTGGTGCCTGCTTGAGGCCATACAGGGCCTTCTTCAGTCTGCACACATAGGACTCCTTCCCATGAATCTCGAAACCCTCTGGTTGTTCGATGTAGACTTCTTCCTCCATTACGCTGTTGAGGAAAGCTGTTTTAACATCCATCTGATGTAGCTTCCATCCCATAGCTGAGGCTAGAGCTATGATTGATCTGATGGTCGTGTATCGTGCAACTGGAGCAAATGTCTCGTCATAATCGACTCCCTCTTTCTGAGAGAAACCTCTAGCCACAAATCTTGCTTTGTGCTTCCCAATGCTCCCATCTGTTGCATGTTTAATCTTGTACATCCACTTGGAAGTCACTACTGACTTCCCTTCAGGTCTTGGCACAACTTCCCATATGTCATTCTTGATGATGGATTGGTATTCTTCCATCATGGCATCTTTCCAAACCTGTTGGTTGGCAGCCTCCTTGTAACTGGAAGGCTCAGAATCAATAATGTGGGACATCAGTGCTACGTATCTTGAATATCTTTGAGGTTTCTTGCTCTCCCTGAATGTACTTGGGGGAGTAGCATGCTTCTCTGCATCCTCTAAAGTCTATCGAGCCCAAATAGGCCTCTTCCTGCCAATAACAAGATCTCTAGGAACATCTGTGGGCGCTACTGGATAAACTAGATCCATCGGATCTACAGAACCTACTAGATATGTTGGCTCCCTCTATCATGAAATCCATCCCTCCATCTGATCTTGAGAGTCAATTCTGAGCACCATGCTCCCTCTCAAATATCGAGCATCAACGGGATCTTAATCTGGCCGACTATAAATCCATCACTTGCTCTTCAGAACAAGTCCTATCATCCTTCTCTTGTAGGCCATAGTCATATGGTCTTTCCCTACAAGTCAAATTTCTTCAAATAGTCAGCAACATTGCATAATCACGAGAAATTAAATCATATTTCAATGACAATAGTTCACACAGTCATGTAAGCATCTTAGCCAATGCTTCAACACAATCATCCATACCCAAACATACTTGGTCCCTATCTAGATGATGCCTTCTATCTCTACCAGAACATACTGTCAGGAGCGTGCACTGCTCCAGTATGTCAGCAAAGAGGTTTCATCCTAGACTAGTTCCATCTAGGGTTCATGAATGTTGTATAACACTACAGGCTGCTTACTCAACACATGCACAATATGAGCCTTTTGCTAGTCAATCTCAATAAACATGCTATATCATAACATGCATAACACACTTCTTGATTCTAAGAATACAGATATGCATACAACTGTTATGAACATTTAGATTGATATACAAGAGCAATAATGGCAAATGATAATCAAAATACTTATCTTTTATTGTTTTGCGTGGGCTCCCTCCTAATCTCTGCCTTCTTGCAGTGATCACTGGAGTCCTTAGATATTTATCTTCTTACTTGGAAGCTAACTGCAACCTGGATCATCATACAACACTAATGACAATCTTGTTATCTAGAGAATACAGTCATTGGTGTACTAGAAGAAGAACTCCTTTCGATGGTCATCATCTTTTGCATTCCTTGACCTCTTTGGTGGAGTTTCTTCATCTACATCAGTTGTGGAAGCATGTTCTTTCCTCTTTTTTGATGTACATTGATTCTTGTAGTGGTCAAACTTTCTACACTTGTAGCATTGAACCTTTGAGATGTCCCTCTTCTTCCTTTGATTAGGATATGGACTTGATCTTCTGACTTTGTCTTTTTCGTCCAAAGTTCCTCTTTCCTCTCTTCTTGGTATGTGTAATGAGGGATTGATCTTCTTCATGAGGGGCTTGTATTTTTCCTCTAGCCACAAGTCTGGTTTCTTCTTGTGTATAGTTTGCCCATAGCCTTTCAAAATTTGGTAGTTCTGATCATCCCGATATGCTTCGGATGAAAGGTTCCCAAGATTGAGGGAGACCATTCAAGGTTATCATGACCAACTCTCTGTCTGCAATAATTTCACCAATTGTTGCCAATTTATCTTTTATCTTTGTGATCTTCATGAAGTATGAAGCTATGGTGTCTGATCTAGACATCTTGATGCTTGAGAGTTGTTGCCTTAGGGCAAGAGCCCTATTAATGTTTGTATTCTCAAACAATTTCTTCAATGAGTCAAACATTGCCTTTGCCGTCTTCTTTTGAGGAATCAAATGATCCTTAACTGAATCTATTAGGATCCTCCTTGCCTTGGCATCATTCTTCTTCCATTGAGTCTTCTCTAAATCTCCTTCAAGTTTTGACACTCCTTCTGTAGCAAAATTTAGTAGATAATTTTCTTTTAGAGCAATAAGCACTCTAGATTTCCATGAGTAGTAATTTGAAGCTCCATCAAGCCTATCTTCAACCTTGATGCTTGACATTTTGATTGGGTAGTAGATTTGCAATCTGGATCCGAAACCCTAGCAGGAGCTAGGTCAAAAATAAATTTTGGATTTTGAGAAAACCACTTCCACAGATGAATTCCCCCTCCTAAGGTGAGTTGAATGGACCTTCTTTTCTTCCTAATTTGTGGTCAGAACACTAAGAACCAGCAAACCGTAATTCTGCAGCAACTTCAGAAATTAGATCAAAATTGAAAATTGTCAGAATGAAATTCTGTTTGGATAAGAAAATTCGCCTTCCTAAGGCGAGCTCAATGAAGGTAAGATCAAACCAATTTGATGGTTGGAAGTTGGAGAAATTTCAAACTCTAGTTCCTGACAATAGTCACTTTCAGCACAACTCTGATACCATGTTAATGTTTTGACTTATAGCAACATAATAAACATATAAGCAATAAACGGATCACTGAAAGTACAACTATGCACAGAAACAATAGACACAATAGTTTACCCTAGGAAACCCAAACTCGGGAAAAACCCAACAACCCTTTCTTACTTTGAGGTTTAGTACAAAGAAGATAAAAAATACAAAATGAGTCAATGCTCCAGAAATCAGCTTCACTTGTCTTTCAGCACCCAGAAAATGCGAACTACTCCTCTTCAGCGAACTTGCTTGGTGAGAATGATAAAATGAGGGAAGTAGCACTTCTATTTATACATTAATTTTCACAAAATTCCCTTACTGAGCCGACTTGTCATTTTTCAATATAAAAATTACATTTATTATTTGTTTTACATGTGTAGGTCCGTTGGGCTAGTGAGGATGCCTCACATAGCTATAACAACAACAATTGTTGGAACGATTCTCTCCTAAGAGATACCTTGAAATGCAAGAAATCACTGGAAAGCATTGTTGATATATTCACCCTCTACCATTAGTCTTGGGACACTTTATCTTCAACAAAAGATTCACTTGGAGAGCATTGTTGATATATTCACCCTCTACCATTAGTCTTGAGACACTTTATCTTGAACAAAAGATTCACTTGGAAGCATTGTTGATATTTTCACCCTTTACCATTAGTCTTGGGACACTTTATCTTCAACAAAAGATTCACTTGAAACTTTCCAAACACCTTATCCTTAGGTTTAATAGTGTATATCCAAAAGAAACACAAAAAATGATCAATGAAGTTGAGGAAGTACTTATATACTTGAATAGAAGATGTAGCCATAGGCCCACATATCACTATGAACCAATGCAAGAAGTTGGGAAGCTCATCTCGCTTTGTCCTTGGGAAAGGATTCCTGATGATATTTCTCCATTCCAACCTCTCACAAACACCATTGAGCGATTCAATTTGTGGCGAGTCATCAACCATATGTAGTGGGCTCATATGTTGCAAAGATCCATAATTGGCATGATTGAGATGTCGATGCCATAGCATGATGGTGTCAACTACATTGGTTACCATAGCAACAAACTATTTTTCTCTTTGAGGAAGGAGTCTTCCCCAAGTTATACATATGATTTGATTAGTCACAATATCCCGAGGCAAGCGTCTCAATATCTTTAGTCATGTCCTAAACCGATCGATCTAGCTAAAATTCCACCTCTTTATTGGTGTATGTAATGCTACAAATAGAGAGAAGATTTAGTCCAATAATTGGGACATGAAGAACATCTCCAAGCTTAGCTATATCTATAATGACATCACCACATCTTGAAACTTTTAGGGTTGAGTTATCAATAACAACTTTCTCTCCACTATGTTACTATCTATAATCAAAGAGAGGTGTTCATTCTTGGTCATATGTCAAGTAGCTCCAGGATTTGCTTTCCACTCTTATTGTGAAGAAGAACAAAAAGCAAAGTCTGTGGCTCAGTGTGGATTGTGAGACGAACCGACATTTTTATCGAAAAGCTCTTTGACATCAACCATAGATCTCACAAGCTATTCGATTTTTTGAAAGGCAAGACTTTAAGAGATGCCCCTCCTTATGATAGTTTTTGCATATGCATCTTTTATTTTTAGAGAATTTAAAGTGTTCCCCTTCGCCTTAGTCGGGCTTGCATTTAGAAGGGGTTGAGATAGCTTTTTGATGGGCTTGATTTTGACGGGTAATTCACCCATTTTCGTCAAAGTAACTTATTTGTTGGATCATATTAAAGAAAACCTCCTCACGGGAAGGAGTTGTAGCATCATTTATACAAAAAGGTATACTATAAAATATGATAGCAAAAGACTTAAATGCAAGGGATAGATTATTTAGAACAATAGTTATACTCCTTGTTACCACCCAGTTTGCATAAGATGATCAATAGACAAAAGATATCAAAGAACCAAGGAACCTCTAGTTCCGTGATCCAACTCAAGCAATCTTTTGTTCTTTGTATTTTATCTTATACATCTCTTTTGCCCATGGTCAAAAGAAGATGATTGTAAAAATGCATGATGTCCTATTATATGTGTAAAAGGGCTAGCTTGAATGAGTCATTTGTATTATTATTGCTCTGGAGTGTTTTTTCACTTAGATGAACTTGGCAATCTGGGTTTGTCTTTTTTACTCACTACTCCAAAGCCAGAGTATGTAATAATGCATTTACCTCAAGCTGGTGTCTAAGTCCTTAGGTATGATGTCATGTATTAAGTGTGTCACCATGTTTTTATTGTAAAATATGACCTTTTTGGTCCCTTGGGGGGGGTAAATATGTCATAATGTTGTAATAGGTGGTCAAGGGAGTGTCAAATGTATTATTAAACCCTCTTAACCACTTTAGATACCTCATTTAGCCTAGCACACCCCTTGAGACAAAATCCCATGGTTTTTGCATGTTTGAGAGAAATTTGATTGATTTTAGGGGGTTGGTAAAAGTGAATATTCCCTAATTCGCCCTCCTAGAGTGAGGTGTCATTTTTTAATTGGATTGTCTTAATCAATCCGTATTTGTCCCCTCTTCTCCTAGGTGGCTCACGAGGAGCCTTTAAGTTTTAGTTAACTTCATGAGGTGTCATATAACACTCTAGTTCACTCCACTTCATGAAATTCGCCCCCCTCTTCCTATTTTGCTATTTAAGCAAGTTCTCCCCTCTCTTTTCTTTGTTGGTTGTTGCTTGATAATCAGATCTTTGTATTGTTTCTCTCTCGAAGAGCATTGGAATAAACAAAAGACTTTGGAGATCACATCAGTCTCGCCTTGCAATTGTGCGGTATACATTTCTTGCTTATCTTATTGCTTGTTTTTCTGTGTAAATTACTCTTGCTAATTGTTGTAGCTTCCATGGTCATTGAAAGGGTATTGTTACCCAGTTGACATAGATCTATTCTAGACTTGTTTAGATTTATCTTAGTGATAGAGTGCTTGAAAGGTAGTTATTTTAGTTTTATTATCAGTTCGGATATTGCTATATTAACACCTTTCAAATAGGCTACACCGTCAAGTTACAAGAAGAGGAGATCCCCTCTCCTTGCGTGAGTTGAAATATTGCAGGTTTTCTAGGAGCTTCAAGCAGATCAAAGGAAGCCTTGAGCTCCTCTCTTCTCTTGAAAAATTTCAAAGCAAGCCCCTTAGAGATTGAGGCCTAAGAGACGCCATTGTTCGCTCCTTGGCATCCTCTTCTCTTCTTCTTCAACCTTCCAAACTTCAAAGAAAAGGAAAAACTCTTCAAATTTTGAATGGTTTTGTTTAAAGCTATTCGCATCTAAATATCTAATCATTCTAATAGCTTGCATGTAACATGCATATATATCTACACTGTTAAAAGTATTTATCCTAAGTATATCCATAAGTACAAGCATTTCTAAGTATTGCAATCAAGCCTAATCTCTCATGCACTTAGGCTAGTACTTAAAATTTGCCTAAAAGTGTGTTCTATTTCAATTTTGGCACTTTTTAGCTCGCTATCCATACAGTCAATAAAGAGTGTGTTATGGACACTTACGTCCTTGTTGATTTGTTGTACTAACCCCCTAACAAGTGGTTGCAAGTTCCTCTTTGACTGTGCAGGTAAAACTCACTTTCTGGAGCAACTAAGGAGCAAATTTCCCACCATTTCCTACTGTTGTTCGGGACATTTTGCTCGCTGTTTTTGGACAGCAAACACGCAGTCCAAGGAATCAGCCTTGACCTCCCAACAGTTCAGCCTAGTTAGCTCATCAAAAGAGGCATTTTTCTGTTCTCTTTTCTCCCATATTTTTGTGATATTGTAAGCTTGACTGTTAGCCACTAAGGACCAACAGTAAGCGCTTCTAAAGGATGATTTAATCAGCTTGTAATCAACCCAGTAGGACAGTGGTGTCCCACCCCCCCACCCCTCGAGTCATTTTCGTGTTTTTCTTTTTCTTTTTGCATGCAAGTGTTTCTTAGTGTCTATTAGAGTTACTAACTCCTAATCTAGATTAAATCACCTTCACTTGGGCTTTTAAAATAAATCGTAGATTTTTTACTCTTTTTGTTCTCAATTTGGGCGTTAGTAGTAATTAAGCCACACTTCCATTTGGTGCTTCAATTTATACTAACTGCAATCTAGTCTAGAACTTACCCTAGTAATTAGATCATTTTCCTTTTAGTTGACAATCAATTTCAGAGATTAAATCATTTTCCCTTTTCAGTTGGTAAAATTAACATTAAAGATGCTGCACTTGCAAGTAATAATTAGATCACCATCTTTTGTTTACAGGCACCGGTCTTTCAAATTTATAAATATTGTTTATCTTGCTGTGAATGCTAAGTGATCCTGGATATTATCTTGCTTTTGCCAAGTCTTTATTTTCAATAAACTGTTTGATTATTTTGTCATTTCATTTTTTATAATTAACTCCTAAATTGCTTTTGAAAGCAATCAGCCTTGGATATTTTGTTTAGGGTCTGTTGCCGCCTTACACACACTTGGGGGGAAACACAACAAAAATCTTCGAGCTGCTTGGTGTGTCCTTGGGGGCAAGTTTCGAGTCAGGTGCTGTCACTTGATCTTGACTCCTCTGTTTAGGCAAACTCCTAACAAAGCAAAGGGGGGTAGACCCTAAGAAATGTCACTAAGGCTTTTGGTCTTAGATGTTACGATGGAAGTAAGTTTTAAGAGTTTTTAGAATTATCAATTGACACAAGATATTGCAACTAAATTAAACCAACAACATAAAATGAAATGCACTCACGACATAAAATTGAAAGCTCAAGTAAGATAAAGCAAATACATTGATGTAAACCAGTGCCGTGGAGTCAAAATAGTTGGAGTGATGCTGTTGTAAAAGAAGTTGTTTTGCAAGTGTGATCTTGTTCAAATTAGATTATTATGATGAATTGATTAAGGGAAAAGGGAATTCCCGATATACCGCGAGGCACTTGGGAATATGTTTGGATTTTGCCTTAAGTGGTTCTGCACAAGAACATGTGGGGGAGTCACGGGGAGATGTCCAACACTACACCAAACGAGGGTGTAGTCTGATGGGGCCCTACGGTCACTTTTTGTTGTTCCCGCTTCCTTTGCAAAATTTGCCCAAAAAAAGCAACTTCGAAACAACGCCAGATTTCCGTTATGTTTTAGGGAAGTTACTTTTATTAATGGTGAATTTTCAGTTAGATGTTGAACTTTAGAAAGTGCAAATAATTCGTTTTTGATTTCCCAGCGCTCAGGCAAGCCTGCAAGGGGAAAGAGCATACGTGGTTATTGCTAACAAGTTTGTTCCAATTTCAAGATTGTAAATAGATTGCAAGTAAATTGTTAGTGGCACGAATCTCTTTTCCGCATGCTGTTGTATCATGTAAGCCCTTGCACAGCATGGTACTTCGCAAAATCAATTGCCGATTAATGTGATTGTAAAAAAGTAACTTGTACAAAATTGTCAAATAACAAATTGCAGGACTAAACAAGGTCTCTAATTACTACACTATGAGTCTCTTTTCCCTTTCGTTACTTCGAGAGTGCATAGTGGGTAAGTATTTATTTTGCAAAAAAGTAAAATGAAAGAAACGAAAGTAAACTAGATCTACTTATGGAAATGCAAGACAGTCTAATTGGGCAAGTACTTACGGAAATGCAAGACAGTCTAATCGGGCAAGTAAACTAACTAAAGCAACGAAAGCAAAAATGAGGCAGACACGGGCCTTCCCCGGATGGGGGAAGGGGGGTGTGGGCACTGTGTAGCCCACCTGCTTTTCTTAATACAATTTACAAAGTTAAAAAAGGTAAATAACACCTTTGATCCTTATAACTTGGATCAGGGAGGTTTACAATGCTTTGGAATAAGAAGAAGATTGAAAATATATGATCTTCGGAGCCCTAATTAGCTAGATCTGCAGAGACTTGGCGAAAATCCCTCCCTTTCTTCCGTGAAATCTAAAAAACCAACAAACTACTTTCACCGGATTAGTGGATTAGTACATAAAAATTTACAACTTTGTACTTGAAAAATATTCAGTAAAATTCACTACAACAAGTACTAAGAATTAGATAGTTATAGATTTATGATAAAACTTGAAATTTCTCTAGAATCTAGATCTATCTATGAAGCAAGAGATTTAATGTAAACCTTTAGATCTGATCGACTTGCTTTTAGAAAACTAAAAAGGAAAGAAGAAGGGGTTGATTGTTTTGAAGGGCTGGAAGAAATGGAACCAAGCCTCAGCTTGAGGGGATGAAAGATCGCGAGTGCCTGCAAAACAAAAATGTTAACCAAATGATAATACAAGGCACTCAAGTTGGAAGAAGATACAACTGAGCTCAACTTCCTTGTTTGGCTTGCTATCCTGCACAATCTCAAAAAGCACTTACAACAAAAGAGGATCAAATCTGGTAAATTAATTAAAAAAAGACAAGAAGGGCATTAGTACATCCGAATACACTTGTTGCTTCTCAATCTTTAAATAACCAAAGACAAATAAACAACTCAAACCCTATGAATGTTTACTTCTATGGGCTCAGAGGCCTTCTAAGCTAGATTGATCGACAATTTATATGCAAGAATAAAGAAATTGTGCTAGATTTTACCTCAACAAAAACATGCATGCATCAAAGATGAACAAACTTGCAAGCACATGTACCTCCAAAGCCTTTTACTGATATTACTTAAGCAAAATTCACGAGTTACAATGGCAGAGGTTCAATGGTACATCCCAAAGAAGGAGCTTGACCCTGCTTTTATAGAAGGATGAGAGAGGGGGGGCGCATTAGGGCCATCAGGGCGCATGAGAGAAAGATGGAGCTAATTTCTCCATGACTTAAGCCTTGATCAAAGCATAGATTGGATGACGTGGGTGCCACCTCAACAAGAGGTGCGCCCCCAACCTTGAAACCTTCACCCAACCACACAAGATTCACCATCTCAACAAGAGCGTCCCTCTCATGAGGGAGGGCGCATTTCTAAGTGAAGGCCAACTCGCCTTAAGCTTAGACTTAATTGAAGTCACCCTGATTTGATTGATTATGCCTCCGATGATGATTGCCAGTTGAACTGGGCCTTTACGTGGACCAAATTCCTCAGATTTAGGAATTTGATTTTCTCTCATATTTTTATTTTTGTATTTCTTTAAATCTCTTTTATCATTTTTTAGAGAATTTTTATTTAAGTGATTAATAATCATTCGAAACTTAGGAAAAGTGAGTTTAGGGGTAATATGGGTGCTCTGGGTTAGAAAATGAGCACCCCCATGGTGAAATTCACCTCCTAACCACTTTTTTATGAGATTTTTTACTTTTTTAATTAAAACATTAAAAAATAGCCCCGTTTGTGGGAAATGTTTTTAAATTTGAAAATGAAAATAAATGCTAGGGGCACCTAGTGCATGTCCATACTCATTTTTGATGCCTAACATGTTAAAAAACATAGACACCTAGACTTTAATAGCATCCCAAGGTTTAGCGCCCCTCTCATGAGGGAGGGCGCATTTCTAAGTGAAGACCAACTCGCCTTAAGCTTAGACTTAATTGAAATCACCCTGATTTGATTGATTCTGCCTCCAATGATGATTGCCAGTTGAACTGGCCCTTTACTTGGACCAAATTCCTCAGATTTAAGAATTTGATTTTCTCTCATATCTTTATTTTTTTAATTTTTTAGTTCTATTTTGTCATTTTTGAGAGAATTTTTATTTAAGTGATTAATAATCATTCGAAACTTAGGAAAAGTGGGTTTAGGGGTAATATGGGTGCTCTGGGTTAGAAAATGAGCACCCCCATGGTGAATTTCACCTCCTAACCACTTTTTTATGAGATTTTGACTTTTTAATTAAAACATTAAAAAATAGCCTTGTTTGTGGGAAATTTTTCTAAGTTTGAAAATGAAAATAAATGCTAAGGGGACTTAATGCATGTCCATATGACTCATTTTTTATGGCTAACATGTTAAAAAGCAGACACCTAGACTTTAATAACCTCCCAAGGTTTAGCCACCAAGGAGATACTCCAGCTTTGGAGGTGTGAGTGAAAAACTCATGAATTATGCATTGCTAAAAAGTAACACATAATAACTAAGGAAAAAATACTCTAGAGTACCACATTGATGTTTAAACCTAAGGCAAGCCAAGTTTGTTACAAAAAGGAACATGCTAGACCAACTTATTACAATATCCCCAAGGGGTATGAACATGCATTTTTACAAAAAGGGGCCAAAATTGGCCTTGATGAAACCTCTGAACTTCTGAGCACTGATAACGAACAATTGGATTGTTCACAACTTTGGCGGCTCACAGGAAATCCACCTATGTGCAACTTGGTGGATAACAGGGTCTACTTCCCTTGGCTTTGTTTAGGAGTTGGCCTAAACAAAGGAGTAGAGTGTTGTGGTGACAGTTGGCACTTGACTCGAGACTTGCCCCCAAGGCCTTGCTCAGTGAGTTGATATTTTTCTCACCTACGTGCAGAGTAAGGTGGCAACACTCCTCATAGTGTCAAAGCCACTCACCTTGAGTTTTGAAAGTTTGGTTTCAAGTCAGTCGACCTTACTGGTATATTCACAGTTCCAAAGAGACTTTTGAAGCTGTCTTGGATTTTTTTTGCACCTTTCTTGTCCTTGGTGTGATGAATTAGATCTGGCTCGACAAACAGAGCTATCAACCCAAAAGCTTTGTTATTCTTCAAACATATGTCATAATTGTCATCATTAGCAACATGAAGGGGTTTTGCCAAATCCACACATAAACCTTTACTTTGAAGTAGGGCAGTCATTTAATATGCCCAAATAAGATGATTAGCCTTATTCAATTGGGGAAGCATCCACTTTGAGCCAATTTAGGTGTAGCAATAGTAAGAAGTAGCCTCTATATGAGACAATGATGTCTCCAATGTTTTGTCTTTATAGGATCAAAGGGTAAAAACCCTAGGTAACTGTAGGAAAGGAGGTGTTGGCCTTGAAGATGTTAACAAGTAGAGCAACATGATACAAGAATCAACAAAATAAGGTTTAAACCATTCTCAACAATATATTCATCTGATGATATCAATATATAGGTGATGGGTGTAGCCACTTCTGGATCTAGACCTCATTGACAACTCATCAATGGATAATGGCAACATCTCATCAAGAACTAAGGATGACAACTCATAAATAGGTGATCTAGGACATTGTTTAGGGACTCAAAATCTGACAATTCCCCCCTCAATCATAAGTCCAAATAATTATACTAGCAAGGCAACAAGAACTAGCGTATAGACTGGTATCATTTCAATCTTCAGTATGAAACTTTTGAATCGAGCTTCAATGAAGATATGCCTGGAAAATAGGCAAATCTGGATGCTGAGAATCTGAAAAATCCCTTTTTTTCAACATTTGGTTTCAAATATTTGTGATTTGTCCAATGACGTGAACTCCAATATCTGATGAAAGCAAGTTATGAGAAATGGATCGACTTTAAGTCAGACTCTTCCTTGAAAATACATGTCAACCCAATCAAATGCCAAGCAACAATAATAAGGTCTAATGACCATCTAGGTGAACAAAATTTGCACACTACTACTCTCAGAAAATAACACATAAATAGTGTCAGTCAACATCCTGTGTATGATTTAACTAAAACCATAAGTGATGAAATCTATGCAACTTTACTGTTGTTGTTGTTGTTAAAACATGAGGTCTGACAATCATCATTGATATTCCCTCCTTTATCATTTGAAAGGTGAGAAGTATGTCAAAGGGATCCAAGCCTGAGCTTTGGAGTCTTCTCTTCTTCAATAGCTCTTTCATCACCATATTTGATACCATGTATATGTTGAAAATTTATCGGAATTGACACTTCAATGCAAAACCGAAATTCCACTGTAAAATAAAGTACCAAACATCAATGGAAGAAGTACAATAATTCACTTCCCAACAGCCCTTAACTTTCCTACAATCCATGGAAAAAAGATACTAAACAGTCCAATAAGTTTTCATCCCTCTAGGGAAACTTCTTAGGCATAAACCAGATCTGAAAACTCATCATAAACAATAGATATAACAGCAAAAAAAACAGCAGGAGATGACTACTACTGTTTTCAATATTAGTGTTAAATCCCTTAACAATTTCCTTCTTATGTGTATCAAATCAACAAGAGAAATAAGTGCTGGAAATGACCATCCCAAGAAGACAAATTGCTGAAATCAAATCTGCAATATAGACAAGATGTGGACAGCTGAAAACCTCATATTTATAACTCAATGGTGAAGTCCAAGTAATACACAAGCTCAAGAGTCAAGATGTGCTAGCAGACACCCAACAAGCTCTCCAACCTCAAACTAGGGAAACAATGAAAACCCCAGTTCCACCAAGAAGCTCCACAAGCTGAGATTACTCTTGCAAGACTTCAAGTCAAGACATCGTCTTCTTCTTCCCAAATACATTCTATTCACCAAACCCTAATCTCAATTCTCTAAGGGATAAACCCTAACCCGAGTCTTGAAGACACCTCTAAGAAGAACCCTAGCACATTTAAGAGAGAGATGACATGTACAAAGAATAAATCCAAGAGAGAGAAAAATGTCTTAATTCTTCACATGCTCCACTAGGGTTTCCTCATGAACGCTAGCGCACCACCCCAAGGGAACAAGAGCTAAGAAGAAGATACAAATGATGATTTAAAGTTTTTGTTTGAAAGGACTCTCTCCTTCCTCTATTTATATGAGGTAAGGGAGGATAGGGCAAGGCCTAACCCTACAAGCATGCCTATTAATACACAAGTAAGCTACACACAAGTGAGGCGCTCCACTCCAAGTGAACACATGTCAAGCTCCTAGGTGATGTTGTACACAATAAAGCCTCCAAAGGCTAGGTTGGTCCTTAAGAAAGGTCTAATGTTCCTCTATTCTATATAGAATCCAATCTCCTCATTAGCCATGTGCGAATCTCTAGGGTCTAGTCACCCAAAAGAATCATTGTTGCAACCCAGGTATCCTCAAGTAAACTCTAGGCCTCCAAGTAAGCAACCAAGTAGACCCTTGTTGTCTAGGGCTTCTATCCGTCCTCTAGGATGCAAAATACTCCATATCCCCTTGAGATTGTTCTCCCACCAAGTGAATTCTTCATGTGGCCACAATGAAGGGCGTCTACCATTCAAGCAAGAGATATCCAACATCTAAGCGAAGAACATTGAGCCAGTGCCATCCTAAGGTCAAGCATCCACTGAACAAGCTATCTCAACTGTGCATATCCATCAGGGACCATCTCTCATGCTACAATCCATCTCAAAACATCTAGGGGCTAAACATACAACATGTACCTGAAATCTCATGAAGCACCCTCAAACATGGTGTAAACACTTTCTGAATAACCCAAAAATCTAATAGTATACGACGGTTTTGGTTGACCACTAACCAATTTCATCTATGTCTCTGGTGGTTTTGGTTGACCACTAACCAATTTCATTTCATCAATTTACTCCCCCCCTTAAGGTGCAATAGTTTTCCATTTTGTCTTCATGAATGTACTCCCCCCCACGAGGTGCAAGAGAGTACCTTTCTCTTTTCATTCTTGTACTTTCCCCTTTTAAGGTGCAAGGGAGTACCATGTAGAAGTCATAGACTTTCAATTTGAATTGGGTCCCAATCATGCCCAAAATTATCATTGGTACTGATTGACTGAAAACCATATGCTTTTGTAACTTTTCCATGCAAATACCTTTACCTGTGTCTAAACTTGACGAAACACTTAGGTGAAAACCTGATTTGTTGATTCCATTGCCAAGGACATATCCAACCATAATTATTTGTTTGCTTTTTAGCCTTCTTCCTCTTTCGACATTTTTTTGAATGATGATTTGTCTTCCCACAATGAGAAGATAAGGATGCTAGCATTCATTAATAATTTCTTCAATTTGTTTATCATCAACTGCATCATCGACTCTTGCATCAACTTGTTTAACATTTGAATCTTGCCCCTTCAAATTTTCGTTAAGAAATCTGACACTCACAAACTGAACTGGTTTGGAGTAGTTAGGAATATGAAAGATGTTGTCATTCCATATCCTAAGCCATATTGATTTCTGTTGAATTACAATTTTCCCAAGGTATGACAGTGTTCTTGGAAAGATCATTCTGTACTTGTTGATGTTCTTCCTTACATTCATGAATGCTTGTTTTGTAACTTCAAAAGATAATTCAATTTCACATTTATTTATACCACTTTTGGTATAACTCCCTACTTTTGCTTGTGATTCATCGTCAACAAAACTTGTATTCATCAATTCACTGTTTATGCTTGATTCCATCTCATGACTAGTGAAGGAATCATCAATCATATCATTTATTGTATTTGTATCAACCATTTCCATTAGATCATTTGTGTTACAAGTAGCATCAACCTTTTGCATTAGGTCATTTGTGTCACAAGTTGTATCAACCATGTTCTCAATTTGCCTAGCATTTCCTACTCCTTTTCAATTAATTTTAGTTGAAGTGATTCGATCAGTTTATCCTTCAAATCAATTTGCTTCTGAAGATCAAAACCTAATTATCCAAATCATGTAATGAGTCTTGTAGTCCTTTAATTTCTTGATTGGTGTTTTGCAAACTCTTTCCTCCTTTACCCATTTTAGATTTGCAATTGTCACGCTTGCTTGCACTTATCACCAAAAACATTTAGGGTGTCGAGTACTACCAATCATGCACCCCAAAGCGTTCCTTTTTACAATGATTAGACTTTGAAAATGACCTCCTTATTCAATTTCAGGCAAGTCTTTTTTGACAATAGTCATAGGGGTTTGAAACTCCACCCTTTTTCCAATTCGATGACTCAAACTTGTTCATATCAATGGTTCAAAAGACTATTGACTTTGCCATGAACCATTTAAATCTTTGACAATGCTCCATGAAGAGTAGAGGAACAAACACATTTTAGTCTACTCTTACATGAGATTACACATTGCTTTGT
Source organism: Larix kaempferi (assembly GCA_027924585.1). Lineage (NCBI taxonomy): Eukaryota > Viridiplantae > Streptophyta > Pinopsida > Pinales > Pinaceae > Larix > Larix kaempferi. The sequence continues at coordinate 437,748 of BSBM01000202.1, forward strand.
GGATAATTGTTGAGTTACAAGTTGCAATTAGAAACAGCATGTTGAATTTTGAAAATATTTCAATTGTGAAGAGAACTTTAAAGATCCAATTGTTGCAACACCCTTGTAGTTTTTTGCACTTAATGAAATCATGAGTATTAGGTGTTAAAGATAATGCAGCTGCGAGAGCCATTCTCTGGGAGGATGGCACCCTTGTCAGTTAACTAGGGTTTCTGGTCAGTTAACCAGATAGAAAGTCCCTAGCAGGTACCCTAGGTCCCCCAACAGTCTATTGGGGTTCTTGGTCTGGGACCAAGCAGGTTGGAGCCATGGCAAAGTCCCTAGCATGTGGCTACGGCCCCTATCTGTCTCTAGGGCATTCTGGTCTGGGATCATACAGTTTCTTGGTCACGAGGACCAAGCAGAACGTATAGGAAGAGACAGAGACATCCTGGTCTGGGACCAGGTAGGTTCTTGGTTTGGGACCAAGCAATTCCTGCAAGTACATACCTGGTTAGTTAACCAGGTGGATCTTGGTTAGTTAACCAAGATGATGATGTGTGATGCCCTCCTCTCCTAGGTCTTTGAGATGGTTGAGCTAGGTTGTTTAATCAAGGGACTGGCCACCCCTTGATGAAGTCACTAGCACTTGACCTCAGGAGTAGTCAAGAGGACCACATAATCACATCATCCAATGTGGACTTTCCTTATATGGTGATGATGAAATTTCAGTTATTGTATGGAACACTTGTACATTTGAGAGAGAGATAAAGGGGTTGTCTTCCCACCTTTATGTTACACCTTTGGTCTTATGGGTTGTCTTCCCACCTTGTTGTTCTTGGTCTTGTGGGTAAAAGGGTTGTCTTCCCCACTTGTGGTTACATCCTTGGTCTTGTGGTTTGAGGGGTATTTACCCTTCCTTGATTTATGGTGGTTAGCCTTGTGTTAGCCTTGTCTTGTGTTGACCCTTCCTTGTTGGTCCTATGTGCTAGCGCCCCCCTTGAGCATGCCACCCTATCCTTTGTCTTATCCCTAGTACCCTCTCCTAAAGACATCATAACATTAATTTATATTTTAATAACCCTCCTTATTTGTATGATGTCTTATCCTAACTTGTAGGAACCCTAAGTCAATGAATATTTAGAAGGGAGATCCTTCTAGAAGCCATTAAGAGGCTATAAATATAAGTCTAATTCTTCATTGTGTGATTATCTTGAAGATATAACTCAGCTCTGATTTATTGTGACTGATCTAGGGTTTCCAACATTGTGGTTTTTGGACGACATCAAGGGTTTCAAGGTTGAACCATCTTCGTAGGGCTGCCGCATTCTTCCTGAGGGTATTTCCATCTCTTAGAGGGTTATCTAGGGGCTGTCATCCTCAGTTTTGCCTTGTCTGAGAGGGCTGAGACCTTTCCAAGGTTATGCTGCCTGTTTTGAGTATGCCGCCACTTGTTTTGAGGGTATTGCAGCTATTCTAGGCCTACCTGGGGTTGTCGTTTTTAGTTGAGAGGGTGTCGCTGTTGTTTAGAGGCTGCCTAGGGGTGTCGTTGTTGCTTGAGAGAGGGCAATCGTTGCTGGTTTATGGCATGTTAAGGCCTGTAGGTGACCTCGCCACCTTGTTAAAGGGTTGCTAGGGCTGTCGCTGTTGGTTTGAGGTCTATTATGGCCTGTAAGTGACCATTGAGACCTTGTTGGGAGGTTGCTAGGGCTACCGTTGTTGGTTTGAGGTCTGTTAAGACCTTTATTAAGGCGGCCGCTGCCTGTCTGCTACATGTTAGGGCTGCCACTCCACTACTGCTATTTGCTTGAGGTTTGTTCTTGAGGGTTCTATTGTTGCCTTTGTTTATTGAGGACTGTTGTGAGGTGTCCATCTCCTATTGACTGTTTTTGTTAAAGTTTTGGGGTTGATCTTGTACCTATCTAACCCATTTCCTAACAACACTTTATCTCTCTCTCTCTCAGGTTTGTACAAAACCTCAAGTAAGGGTTAGTTTTGTTCCATGTGTTGACTTGCCTCTGAGAGGCAAAAGCCTATTCTGAAAGTTAAATTTTGAGTATAAGGTAGGTCCCATCACATCAAGATATTTATTAGATTAATTCTTTTGGTGTTGGTAGCTAGATCTCTTACTGTTCTATCTTTTTGTTAAATTTTAGTTGATCAACCTACTTTATTACTGCTACTATCCTACTGGTTATTTTTATGTCTATCTGCAGTTATTAAAATCTAGTTTGAAACCCTAACTTTAACACAGTGATCTTTGGGGAGTGTTAAAGTTGAAAGAGATGAAAATTATGTTTTAATCTAAATCTGTCTTGTCAATTAGATTTACTAATACTGCTGTACTATCTTGTTTTTCGGTACTAGTTTTGTAATTTATTTTTGCATTAAAGTACAGATTTTTAATTTCCTGCCTTAAAACCCTAACCAAACCCTAATTTTAACATTTGGTGGTTGTGTTACCAAATGATGACGAGTGTCAAACACTAGACACAAAAGAAAGGAGCAAACTGTTAGAAAGTGGCAACAAGGAAGGTCTTCTATCATTGCATGTGTCCTTGCATGCTAGAAAACATAAAACAGGAAGCCAAATTTATTAGTGTAATTTTCCAAAGTTTAGACTTAGGAAAAGTGCATTAAGTGATCTGATTATTAATTGACTTAATGGAGTCACTTTTATAAAGTTCAAGTGAAAATAATTTAAGTGATGGCTAATCTAATCTTGGCCATTGATCTCACCAGAGGATTACATCCATTGATCCATAGTGAGATGTTAGGGTTTTCGCTTGACCATTGAGTTAAAAGGAGGATCGATTTGGTGGAGAGGACACAAGAGATATAGAGAGATTTCTTACTCATAGCATTCAGCCGGAGAGTGAGAAAGAAAAGTTTGAGGAAGAAGTTTGCAGAGAAGACGGAGGAGCAATCATTCAGGAGATCGACAGAGTGATTGGGCAGAGAAAGAGAGCCGTACGGATTTGCTGAGAGAGAGGTCGTACTAGCAGCTCGACTGTACAGCAGATCAGTCGCAGAGGGGTCGCACGTGTGAGCAGGAGTCGTACGGAATCCATCCGTACAATTGATGCAGAGCCATATGGATTCCGTACAAGTGACAACAGGGCCGTACAGCTGCGCAGAGAGGCCGTACTAGTTGGTGGGGTGTTTCTCAGTGATTTGCAGAGGTTCGATTTTGCCAGGTTGGGTACATTGATTTTTCTGGATTGTACTTGTTTCATATCTTCATAATAAAATATCTTCTCAGATTGCTGCACCGGTTTTCCCATCTTGGGTTTTATCCGGGGGTTTATACCCAAAAAGATTTGTGTCTCCATTGATGTGATTGATGTTATATTTCTCTCAATGTTTTATTTTCCGCTGCATAGTGAAGAAATCCATTTGTGGTTAAAAGTAGTAATTGGGTTAATTAAAATAATCTAGCATACTTTAACTCAAGATTGGATTTAAAGGAAATTTACACAAACTTCCAAGAAATCATGCACCATACATGAGCACAAATGTCCTTGGACCCCCTTATTCCAATTTCAGGACAGGTCAAGGACACATCCACCATCGCAAAAAAAATCTTGTTATTGATTTTGCATGATTACAATTAAACCTCCTTTTTCACAAGGAAATAGGCAATTTTGAAGAAACCCTATACTTTTACTCTTTGGTAGGAAATGTCTCACCTCTCTTTCAAGGGGTTATAGAAAAACATTAATTTATCTTTTTCATTGAGGGGATAAGCTATTTCTTTGTAAATGCTAGCTCACTCAACATGTCACATTTGTAAATGTCTACTCCAAGTTCCTTTTACTAAAAAGGATGCTTTTCCTCCAAGCTCTTTTTGCAAAAAGAGATACCAAAAGCTTCTAAGCTCTTTTTACATTTAAGAAATGCTTACAACACTCCTTTATAAGCAAACTGTTTTGAAAAAAGAGATGGCTTCTAATTTATTCCAACAGTGGAGCAAGCACTTACCAAATCACTTAGTTTTTTATTTATTTTTTAACTTTAAAAAAATGTTACCAACACGAGGTGGGGAAAACACTTATGTCCACTCTTTTTTTATATATGCTAATAATGGTCTTTATTCAACCACTAAGCAAATACCAATATCCACTATCATAGGCACATTCATTCAATTTGTATTCTTGTGCACAGTTTTTTAACATAAGGTAATGATTATGGAGAGAAGAATGCTACGTGGCATAGAACAGTTAAACACCAAACACAAATCATATTCCTTATGTCTCTCTCTTTCCAGCTATAGCGTGTGCTCAAGGTGAGCGAGTGGGCTGTTGGAACTTTCAATGTGGCATCTTGGAAGGAGTGCTCGAGCTCATAGAGAAATGTTGGGGATCAGTGGAGACGAGTCTTTTGCGAGGAAACACTTTTGGTCACATAGCATCCACTTCGAATTATGAGAACTATAGGGAATGTCTGCCCTAAATGACATAGGGTGCACCATAGTAACAAGTATAGGAGAGGTCAGACCCACACAAGAAGCTTGAAACAGGTAAAAAATAGCCCAAAAAATCCTAGTCTCCAAATGCAAAGCTTCATGGTCTTTTTGGATTGTTGAAATCAAAGACGCTCTGCAATTAGCTTGAGCGGAAGAGGCAGTAAGATAGTTATAAGATTTGGTGCATTGCCTTTGCACAACGTTGGAGAGAAATAAAAGAACAACCTTGAAGTGCAACGATCAATACTTTTCTGTCTTGCACTCGTATTGGCACCGATAATTCTAACAAGAAGATGGTGTTAATGATATTGTGATGGATGTTGAACGTGATGAGGAGTGTGGATGATAATCATGACATGAGATAGAGAACACTTTGTCAAAAGATGAATGGCCCCATATGACGAATATGTGGTGGGTGAACAACTAGATGTGGATCTAGGTAGTCAGAGAGGAAGGTTAAGCAATACGTAGGAAGGTGAAGAGATTGTGGGAAGTTTGATATTCAATGAGTGAAGAATAAATTCAATTGCAACCATTAGAGTTAATTAGCTAGGTATTCTATATAGCCGATGTATTAGAAATGGGAAGGTTGTTAGAGAATCAACTAAGAGCCAAGTAGAGTGCCAAGAGCACAAACTATAATATGTTAACTATATTTTATTGTTAATAAGAACAAGTAAACCTTGTCCCTGTGACTATGTAATATGGTTTGATATTGCTGTGAGAGATTAATGTGTGATTGCTAGCTTAGTGGGTTTTGTTCTAATTGTAATCTTGTAGAGGCATTGCAAAATGTGAGAAGGAAGGTGAATTAGGCACACCACACCTCCATTTGTGTCATTTGGTATCAAAGTAGGGTTGAGCTCTGGGTGAGAGATTTTAACAGGAGAACGTAGAGAGAACAAAAAGTGCTTGTAAGAGGGAAGAACTAGTTAGAAGAGGCATTGAAATTGCAATGAACAAAGAACTACATGTGCTAAGAAAAAGGATAAAAGTTGGAATGCAAACAACAAGTAAGAGAAGATGAAGAAAGCAACTTAGAACTAGAACAAGAGGAAGAAGATGGAGTGGAAGATGGAGAGTTGTTGGACAACTTTTAAGTTTGTTGAAGAACAAGAGGGCATGGAAGATTGGAGATTCCTACTATGGAGGAAGTTTGAAGGTGGAAGAATTGAAAATTGGGCTTCGCGAAATGACAATAAGATAATTTTATCAATGTCCAACAAATGACCACAACAGTAGGCCAATGGGACTCAAATGTACAACCAATTTAAGCACATGGTGGGAGTGCAAAAGCAACTCTAAACCCTCATATGCGAAAAATTGGATAGTATTACTAAAAAATAATACAGATACAAAGCAAAACCCATGTTGAACATTAAAAGAGAAGGTCAAGGCACATACGAGCTAGAGGCAAAAAGAGAGGAGGAAGAAGAGGAATCCCTTGCCAAGTCCTTGATCATTGGGAACTTTGAGTTCAAAAAAATAGAAGACCCTCAAAGAACAAAATTCATAAGTACAAAGTTGAAGGGATACACTTATATTTGTTGTGATATTTTGTAGTAGAGAAAATTCACAAGGATAAGGAGTTGGAGCAAGATTTTTGTGAAGCTATGTGAGAAGTTTTTGCCCATGCCCATGGGTTTGAAGCAATTGTTGTTCAAAAATTGTGGAATATGAGATAGAATGACTAGTGTATAGAAATAAATATATGAGTTTTCAAGGTCTCAATTCAAGTTGGGCACGAGGAAGATTAAGACCAACGAGTGTTGAGGTATGTAAATGGGTTGAAATTTGCAGTTCTTGATGAAATTATTTTGCATAAATAAAATACATTTAGTAGAGGCATATTAGTTAGAACTAAAAGTGTGTAAAGCTAGTAGGATGTTTTTTGTCACAGTAGATATGTTGTTTGCGGTGGTAGATTTTGCAATTTTATGCAGAAGGTGGAAGATGCACGTGGTGGGAGGATTCGTAAGTCAAAAGAAAATAGCATGATAGGCAGAGGTTGAGGTTGAAGTTGAGAATTGTTTAAAGGATGAGGAAGCGAAAATGGTGGTTATTGACAATATATTTACTATTACTCTCATGGAGTAGATGGACACAAGTCATTTGAGTGTATACAAAGAGGGTGCATGTAAAAATGAACAAAAGATGCAGTGAGTGCAAGGAGAAATGTCAAACATAGAGTAACAATTATGATAACAAGACATGAAGGAGAGAACTTGATGATATGTAGAGAGATGATTGTGCAAGTGAAGCAACAAGCGCTATGGGAAGATATATGGACAAGGAAGAATAATTTTAGGGCAAAGTGTAAATCTAAGGGTAAGCATTGCGAAGTTATCAGTTATAAACTTTAAACAATAGTATTGAGAATATTGTCATAGTCAAGATGGCACAAAAGTGGGGATTACTGTGATAGAAGCATCCATAATGATATTTGATTGTTTTGGCTTTAGCGTTGATTTGAAGTTCTTGGTATAGATCAGTGTAGGGTGGTGTTCCACATAGGAAAAAATTAAGATAAGTCCTATGTAATGTTATACCCACAAATGCTTGCCACTTGTTAATGGGAAGGTCGTGGCATTGTGATAGTAGCGCGGTGCATGATAAAGGAAGTACCTTTTGCCAAGGATGGGAGGATGAGTCGATGAAGACCAAGGAGTGTTATGATATAGTGGCAATAAGAGGATGGTTGGTGATGTAGTGAAGAAGCGGTTTTAAAAATACAATGACAGTGTGTGAAAATTTATTAGAAGATTACCACCAAAGATGAAGATAACACGTGAGATTGACTTGATTCCATGTACGATAGGATGTATTTGATGGAGATCACATATTTGAATTGTTAGGTTTGAGACTTGTTGTCAAAAGGATTGACTAGGGAGAGCTTGATTCCATGTATTGTTATGGTATTGATCATGCCAAAGAAGGATGGACAATGGATTTGTATAGGCTCTTGAGGTTGAATAAGATCACAATCAAATACATGTTTTGATTGTGGAGGATGGATTATCTAATGGATAGTTTGAATGGCGCTAACTAGTTCACTAAGATTGATTTGAAGAATGGATATCACTAAATTTTTAGTAGAGAGGGTGATGAGTGGACAACTACATTCAAGACCAAGGATGGCGTGTATGAGTGTTTGGTGATGTTGTTTGGTTTGACCAACATGCTAGTAGCACAATCTTGAGACTAATTATAGAATTATTGCGACTTTACATTGGTAAGTTTGTACTTGTTTACTTGGATGTCATACTAATTTTTTGGAGAACACAAGAAGAGCATCTACATGATTTAAAATTGGTGTTTGAAGCATTAAGAAATGGCATTTTGTGCAGTAACTTGAAGACATGCGAATTCATGGAGTTGGTGTACATTGGTTCATTTTGCCTAACTATTGATTGTTCATGGATTTGAAGAAGGTGAAGGGGATTTTGGATTGGTTCATGCCACACAATGTCATTGAGGTGAGGAGATTTCATGGCATTGCATATTTTTGTAGGAATTGCATCATAGCATTCAATGAGATATGCGCACTGATGATAGAGATGAAAGCACGAGAGTTTTAGTGGAGCACGACGATGCAATACAATTTTGAATTGTCTCAAAAGATAACAAAGGTGCTTGTGTTAGTATTACTAGATTTAAGCAAAGTGTTCCAGGTTAATTATGATGCAAGTGTGACAACTATTGGTGTAGTGTTGAGCCAAAAAGGGAGGCTTATAGCATTCTTTAATGACAAATTGAATGAAGTGCAAAAGAAATATTCTACATATGATTTGGAATTTTATGCTATTGTGCATGCATCGATGCATTGGAAGCATTACTTATTGCTAAAGGATTTCATCTTTTACATAAACCATTAGGAGTTGAAGTTCATTAACATGTAGACAAAGCTAAACCAATGACATGTGGGATGGGTGCATTTTTTGTAGAGCTACACTTTTGTGTTGAAGCATAAGTCAGAGAACAAGGTCATATATGTGTTGAGTAGAACAGTGTTGATGAAGAAAGAGACAGTCGGAGTTGAGCATATCAAGGATTTGTTTGAGCACAACAAGAACCTTGGACAGGTTGCATAGATATGTAGGAACCCAACAATGCAAGAGAGATAAACACATAGATTACTTCATCTAGGATGGTTATTAATTAAAAATAAGGTAGATGTGTATACTTGAAGAATCAATGTGAGGGAACTCGATCCAAGAATGTCATGGCGATGGCTTAAGGGGACATATTAAATGCAACAGGACACATGCTTTGTTGGAGGAGTGGTATTACATGTCAGATATGGAGGTGGTGGTTAACAAGCTTGTGGTGAGGTGTAGGATTTGCTAGATGGATAAGGGGGTGAGTTCAATCATGGGATTGCACACATCGTTGCCAACTTTGAAGATGCCTTAAGGGAATGTAGCAATGGATCTTTTTCTTGGACTATCGAGCACTGATCTAGAAAGTTGTAAGAGATCGACCAAGTCTGTCATTGAAGAAACCACATTAATGAAAATTCATTCAGAGATTTGTCTAAGTATGGGCATGCAGATTAGCAAGGTCTATAATGGACAAAGTAGGTGCAAGCACACACCAAGAGTATAAGGGAAAGTGTACATTGGAAAAGGACATGGATGTGAAGCATATGAGACTATGAGTCTCAACTGCAGGCGCAACCAAAAGTGAGGTACAAGCAGAGCAGCACATATTTTGATGATGAGACACGTATCATAGTGACATGGATGGATAATTCAATGAATGATTATAAGTGGATTTTCAATAATCATACCAGATTGTCGTCTCTTTTTCTTTGCCTCTTCATCTTCTCAACACTTGTACACAAATGTATTGTTAAATATGAACATACGGGGTGCAAAATGCTTAGTATTCCGTTGGGTTGTATTATTTATACCTCGTTTTTATTGCATAGGGTTCACTTCATTTGGTGACATTGTCTCTTACTAGTTTTTTGAAATTAGCATGATGAACGCGCAGGCGGTTTTGGGATGAATATATATTGAAATTCAAGATTCTTCAACAATCAATGGGAAATTTCTCATTAATATCCAAATATTATTTTAAGATACTACTGGAAAGTTTCTTGACACATGTTTGCATCGTTTACCATTTGACTAATTACTTTCCACATTTCTCCCCAGTGACTTTGCTTTGAATTTCCTTTGTATTAGATTCCTATATTTTTGAGATTCTATTCTTATGCTTATGCCATTGTCTAGTCTAAAAGGTGGGAAAGGAATTAACTGTTTCTCTCCTGATCCTGGATTTCTTGTGACAAAAGTTCCAATGTTCTGTTGTACAAAATATTGGTATTCTGACTAATATTCTCCTTGCCTGATCTTTATTAGCACTGGAAAATTCTTCTAGAAGGTTTGATTTTCTGATCCCCCATACCATCTCTCTTTCTTTTGGTTATTTGTTTGACACTTATACTAAGAATTGAAGATAAGAGTGTAATTAGGTCATCTTCCATTATTCATTTGTTTTTTAGGACAAGAAGATAATTCCAAAAGAACATGCAGATTAGTATGGAATTAAAGTTTTTTTCTGCATGCGAAGTTTAGGGAAAGATCTTTTCAAGAAGTTGTTGACATTGATGAGATAGTAGATACACTTAAATATAGCTTCAATTGTGTTCCTTTGAAGTTTGGACTATTAATATAAATTACAAAGCATATTTTTTGTGTTTAAAAGACTGGTAATCATATTTCATAAGAAATTTCGGTTCCACAAATAGAATGTTTATGAATTATTGCGGAGGAAGCATCTTTCAGGAATTATGGGATCTATTCTGTTTACTGCTTCCAATCATTTAGGTTGGTGATTTGATTAAATTAAGATATTTACATATTGCATTCTTCTGAAACAGAACCAACTAATACCATTAAAATGTTTGGATGATTATAGTGCTACTTACTTATGTCTCCATTCTTTTCCAGCCAGAATCACATTAATCTGATTTTAGTGAATAATGTGCCACTCTTCTTCAATGTTCGAGATGGTCCTTACATGCCGACTCTGCGTCTATTACATCAATGTAAGATATTTTTTGGGTCCTTGTCTGGTGGCAAACATCTAATATGCAGATTACAGAGGGTTTGATCTAACCTGCAATTTGATTTTGTAGATCCAAACATAATGAAAAAGCTGCAGGTAGACAGGGGGGCAATCAAATTTGTCCTTGCTGGGGCAAACATCATGTGTCCTGGACTCACATCTCCTGGTGGCGCTTTGGACGATAACATTCCTGCAGATTCACCTGTGGTATATCCTTATTTGATATAGATCTCTTTCTTGTGAAGGTGCTAAGTTTTTTCTGATTGAAAGTGCAAATGGATATGTTATTGTGGATATATAAGTAGATGTTAACGTATTCATCTACATGCTTTTGGTTAAGCAAGCATTTTATACAGCAATATTAGTATCTAAACTGGAGTATTATATGACGATATGGATTTTGCATTACATTAGCATTTTTCCTGTGTAGCTTTCCCTATAAAAATGATGTTATGAACCATTGTGTTTTTCAAAATAGCCATTCCTGCAATTGTCTTTGGATGTTCTATGTGGTCTGAGTGTGTTGTTGTTTAACGAATGCACTTCTACTTGCAGGCAGTAATGGCTGAAGGAAAGGAGAATGCACTTGCAATTGGATTTACAAAGATATCAGCAAAGGACATGTAGGCTCTTGCTCCAACTCTTTCTTCAACTCTTGCTTCAATATGAATATCAAATTATCAGATTGTCAGCATTTGCTGAATCCAGTATTTTCAGCATATGCTGAACTCTTTTGCCAGCATTGTCAGGAATGTTCCTTTACTATGCATTTTTTACGAGTATAATGAATTCCTCTAACTATTTTAAAGCGATTATGATTGGTATATCACATGCCGTCCCTTGTTGAAATGCTTTTCCCCCAAACTATTGGTGAATTCAAAGTTTCTTTTGACCACTGTCATGATATCCTAGCCTCCTAGCTATTGGTAACAATGGTATGTAGATTTACTGATACGATTTGTAGAAACTATGGAATCTTTTCTTGAATTGTTAAGGCATTTGTGGTAAGTAGTTATGTTTGTTATCCTTTTGATATTGCATCTCGGTATTCATGACCTGGTTATGTTTTTTACACTATTAACTGTTGTGGTTTAACCATTCTAGAGGGTCTTCCAAATAAAAGGAGTAAATCTGCTGAATCAAATTTTCATGTATGTTATCACCTGGAAATAACTATACCGCAAAAACCCAATGGTGTCAAGATAACTCTCGGAAAAGAGCCAATGTCACCTTTCTCAATTCCTCTCACTTAGTGTTGGTGCTTTGCCAATCATAGCGGCAAATCCCTAGGTGATTTAAGCTATCAAGAGTGAATTTGAAGGGGGGTTAATATGTCCTTAAATATGCAATAGATCTGTTCTAATAAATCTCAAAACCACAAGTATGATCTTAGGAAAGTTTAGCCCCGAGGGTTAGCTCAATTGGTTGGTGTCACTATTGCCAGGATGTTGTTGGTAATCTGGTGTGTTGTGGAGGTCCCCAGGTCGATTCCCTTGGGGTCAAGAAACTAGTCTATGCTGCCTGCTTTACATTGGTTATCATCCTCAGATCAGGGCGAAGTGCCCGGGAATTTCACTGGGATGGCTAAATACAAAGATAGACCCATTAGATATGGAAAGACAAGCTGCATGTTAACTTTCACCTTTCAGATGAAAGCTACAGTTCTCTAGGAGGCAGTCTAAATTGACGACAACTCACTGTACAAAACTACTAAGAAACAATTTTGATATAAACATGATGATCACAACTAATCTAATGCTGACACTAAAGTGCTCAACTGGGGCACTTGGGGAACAGATGGCTTTGAGTCTTGACCAAGTTAGCAAATAATTATTATGTAAATTGTGTGGATGAGAACTACAGTTCTCTAGGAGACCGTCTAAATTAACAACTCACTGTACAAAACTACTAAGAAACAATATTGATATAAACATGATGATCACAACTAATCTAATGCTAACTCTAAAGTGCTCAACTGGGGCGGGAACAAATGGCTCAAAATTTTAGCAAGTTAGCAAATAAATATTATGTAAATTGTGTGCTCATTTTTCCTGGAGATGATGTTAAAAATTGTTCAAAACATGCAGCTAGGGTGAAAGTTTGCTACAATTCTGTCATTGGGATCCAGATACACTTATATTGGAAACAAATCCTAACTTAGGATACAGATCCAATCCAAAATACAAAAAACACCCATGAATCTGATACAAATATGAGATTCCATGGAGATTCAGTGGGCGCAGGGTGCCCTAAGGCTAATCTGGTAACTTTAAGTATTTGCAAGGTTGATTATTGATCAGGATGAAAAGCTCTTGGTTGTTTGAATGACCTAGGAGTCAAATTGACAGATTGTCTTTCTTGCATTTGTTAGTTGGTTTAAATATACTGTTTTGCAATTGGATATTAATTCTCTGCCTTGGCTAAGTGTGGCTTCAAGTTATGTTTAAAGGGTATATTCTGTTTTTGAGAGGTTTTGGATGTAGCTTGTTCCATACCTGTTGCCTCTGTTTCGTTGACTTTGTTACTGTCCTTAACTATCCTGTTTCAGAAGTCAGAAAAGAGTAAACATGAATACCTTTGTCATATGTGATACTTGTTTTTTCATATTTTGTTGCTCTGTTTCATGCTTTTGTTTATGTTATTAACATCAGTTACAGGTAACCATGTAGTTGATCATGAATGTTGGATTATGAACCTAGTATCATTGTGGGGTTGATCAATTAACAGTACAATTGGAAGGTTGATTAATTAAGCTTTTTTCCATTCAACATATCTAGGTTCAGCTTTATATTGGGTGTTCAAAAAACTTATCATGCTCACCATACAAACTGGTAAAATTCAATTATGTGGATTCAGCTACAATACCAAGAAAAGTTAAAATACTTTAGAAAATAAGCCTTATTATTTCTGTATACGGTTACCACCATGAGTGGCCATTTCACAACCATGCCATAACATGTAAAGTAATTCATTTTTAGTTGTTAAAGCAGTTTGAGTGAGAATCTTCTCACATGCAAACATTCTTGCTAATTTAATAATTAAAAAATTCCATGAATAATTTATTCTCTGAGGTTCACTAAGTTTTATGCATCATCAAGCAATTTAACAGCGCTTCATTTTGCTGTTTCAGAAAAGCAATCAACAAAGGAATAGGTGTGGATAACATGCATTATCTCAATGATGGCCTTTGGAAGGTATGGTCAAACAGTCGACTTTCTTTCCAACTTGAGCTATGGCAGTATCGAAGGAGATTTCTAACATTTGATAAGGATGAAGTTAAATTAGCTTTCGTCCTAGTAGCTTTCACCATATATGTTAATATGGTATACATGTATAAACTTGGTTTAGTAATATCCGCTGCTATTGTTTTGGCAGACGATGCAGCTGAACTGATTGCAGCTGGGATGCAGAAGAAAAAATGCTCATGTATTTCTTGAAATCATCGTCATAGATAGACTTCAATTTTTCTATATCTTGTTTTAATGTATCTTTCCAGGACTCAGGGTTTCTTCCATGCAGAATTGGTTTGAAAAAAGCATTTGTGTGCATTTGCGAATGTTCCAAATTAGGATATTGAAAACTAAAAAGCATCTTTTATATAGGTCTATGAAATGGAACTACTTGGTTGTAGCCCAAGTACTTGAATACAGGCTGTGTACTATATATTGTCCAATAATTTGACTAAATTATAGAATTGCTTACATATTATTTCAGGATTTATGTAATGTCCATTGCATTATCTGAATATGATGTATGGTCTTTATGTTATCTGGAGATTTTACTACATAGAAAATTACTGTTGAGTACACTGGTATCCTCAAAGGGTATGGTTGGGTTAGCTCTGCTGATTGAAGGGGCTTTTGTCCCAAGCACCTAAAAAATTTGGCGTTAACTGCAGTTAATCTTACAAGTTCACAACATCATGGGCAGGAATAATATTGGTAAACATATTAGATTGCAGCACTTACTGGAATACCAAATCCTGCAAACACTCTTGGCAGTGTAAATTTGAATGAATTGTCATATCCTGTTATCTTTCTCAACAGAGAGCACAGACAAAACACACTGCAAGTTTTCTTGACATCTCTATAGAATATAAACTTGCATGAAGATTCACATCCTGCAATATATCTGAATTTGTAGATAAAATGCAACGTATTGTCATACCTTTAGTTGTCCATTTAGATTAAAACATCTTGTGGGGAACTAAGCAAGAGCCGGTTTGTCCTGGCTGATATCGGATATATGCCATTGCTAATTTTAAATGTCGGTAATGTGTTGTGTTCTGTCCCTTGTAAGATTACATTCTGGTTGCAAAAGAAATCTCTAATAATGCTTAACGTGGTTGTCAAAGACCATGAAAGACATCTTTCCTGGAATTGTGGTTTATTGATAATATGAATACGCTTTATTGTGATAATTTCAAATGAATTTAGAAGAAACATCGCCGGGCATTCAACACCTTGTTTTATCTCAAATTTTTTTAACTCTATCCATTTATCTTTGGTAAATACTGCCATCATATTTCTTGTATGCGGTGGTTTTGTATGCCCATGTTTCAGAGGGCTCATTATTATTATTATTATATTTAACTGAAATGGCCATCATTTGTTTTAAAAGATGGCAGTGGCCGCACAGTACAGCTAGTTAATATAAAGCAAATTTTAAAATGTCTGAGATCAGAGTTTCAAAAATAGCCAAATTTTAAAATGATTGCCTACTATCTGAGCCATTCTTACATTTCTAGCAAGATAACTATAGAGCCAACTAGTTTAATGCCTGATAAACTAAGCTAGTACAAAACTACCTTACAATGCAGTTAAAAACCTGGACCTAGAAGAAAACATGCTCACTAAGAGCTTCCTGTTTGATGTCCTCCTGAAGGTTGTACTTCAGGTCTGCATTTTTGTTTGCCATGTCTCCTTGTACTAACTGAACTGTTTCCTTGTCCTTAACCGCTGCTCAAACAACACCAATAGAAATCTTAAGGGAGACCAGAGAATGTGAGCTCCTTGCAAGACGCAGGACTAGTGCATAAAGCATATTGAAGTTTGCTTCCAATTCCTGTATTTTCCTAATTTGATGGGCCACAACTTCATATAACTCTGCATTCTTGGATCTCTAAGATTCAATTTGACTTTCCTTTCTGATGTGGTAATGAGAAAAGGTTACCTGGGAATCCTCAATCTAATGTGTGCTCCTCCATTGTGCCCTTCAAAGGTTTGAAATTTCGTAGGGGACAAAATGACTGAAGTGCCTGTGGTTCTGTATTCTTACCCAAACCTTGCAATTGAACTTGATTCTATATGTTTAATCAACTTCTGCACTTAAAAAAGACTAGGACAAAGAGCTAGAGGTACTACCCACCAGTGCCCAGTCTGGAGACAACCAACACTTATGAAATGAAGCCAAAGGTAGACTACATGATTGAGAGCTAAGAACAAAATCCAATTCATTTGAAGATTTGAGCCAAAGCCAAACCATGGGACCTTGCCAAACCATTGGATCGAAGAGATCAAGACTATGCCTATGAACCCAACCTTGTCAGCATCCCAAGAGCACTCGCAGAGACCAAAAACCAAAGAGAATAAAATCTCACCTTCGACACTCCAATCCATCCCTTCGAGTCTATTACAATTCACTTTTTGCATGTTAGAATTAGGAGGAAGTATTGAGGTTCGAGATGGATTCACTGTGCACCCTCTTGCGTTATGTTTCTTGCGCCACTTGTCCATAAGATCTATTGTCATTGTTAATCAATGATTTATGAATCTTAGTTTCATGGGAAGCAATAAATGATGGAAACTCCCCATATATACTCACATTCCAATTTCTAATCAATCAATCTCATTTGCTTTAAGGTCAGCTATGCTGTTAAAGGCCCTCAAAACTTGATAGTATTCTTTGGATTGAAAACATTTCACCACCCCTTGAAACCTATATATCAATCTCCATATGCACAAATTCTAGAGTTCAATTCATTCCACGTGTCAGATTATGATTGGTGAGTCCCCTACTACAATTAAGTGTTAATATTCCTTTGGTTTGAGAATCTGTAATTTTGATACAATGCCAACACCTCAGGCAAAGTTTATTTATTGGTTTCCTTTGGGATTGATAACTACTTTACAATGTGTTTAAAGACCTGGAGCTAGAAGTAAACATGCCCACTAAGAGCTTCTTGTTTCATGTCCCCTTGAAGGTTGTACTTCAGGTTTGCATTTTTGTTTGTTGTCTCTTCTGCTAATTGAATTGTTTCCTCGCCCTTAACCATTGCTCGAATATAACCAATAGAAATCTTAAGGGAGACCAAGGAACGTGAGCTCCTAGAAATACCCAAGACTAGTGCATAAATCATATTGAACTCTGCTTTTGATTTCTCTATTTGCTTGCTTTCATGGGTCATGACTTCATGTAACTTTGCATTTTTGGATCTCTGAGATTTAATTCGACTTACCATTATGTTTTGGCTATGATAAAAGGTCACCTGGAAATCCTCAATCTAATGTGTGCTCCTCCATTTTGTCCTTCAAAGGTATGCAATTTTGTCGGGGACACAATGATTGAAGTGCATGTGGCTCTGTATTCTTACCCAGACCATGCAATTGAACTTGATTCTATATGTTGAATTAACGTTTGCACTTAAAAAAGATTAGGGCCTAGAGCCAGAGATACTGCCTATCAGTGCCTAGTTTGGAGACAACCAACACTTGTGAAATGAAGTCAAATGTAGATTGCATGGTGAAGAGTTAAGAACAAAAGTCCATTTCACTCGAGGATTCAAGCCAAAGCCAAACCACGGGACCTTGCCAAACCATTGGATCGAAGAGATCAAGATCATGCCGATGAACCCAACCTTGTCATCATTCAAGAGAACCCGTGGAGACCAAAAACCAATGGGAATAAATTATCACTTTCAGCACTCAATCCACCCCTTCAAGTTTATTACAATTCACTTTGTGCACGTTAGAATGAGGAAGCATTAAGGTTCATGATGGATTTATTGCACATCCTCTCATCTTATGTTTCTTCTGCTACTTGTTCATGAAGTCTATTGTCATGGTTAATCTATGATTTATGGATCTTAGTTTCATGGAATACAGGAAATGATGGGAACCCCCCATTTATACTCTACATTCCAACTTATATTGAAACAATCTAAATTGCTTTAAGGTTAGCCATGCTATTAAAGGTCCTCATGACCCGATAGTATTCTAAGGATTCAAAACTTCTCACCACTCTTTGAACCCTATATATCAATCTAGATGGGCACAAATTTTGAGAGTTAAATTGGTTTCGCATATGTTGGATTATGATTGGTGAGTCCTCTATTACAATTAAGTTTTATATTCCATTTGATTTGAGAATCATTAATCTCTCATACAAGGGCAACACCTTAGCTTGGTTGTTGGTGGATTCTCCTAATCCCAAGCGAACTTTATTTCTTGATTTCATTTGGGATCAAATGCCAACCTTCCCCTCACCTTTCACCACCCCCTACACCTACCACCCCCTACACCTACCACCCCTATAGAGAACTCATTATTTTATTTTATTTTTTACTAGGGGAATCAACAACTAAGGCGGGGCTCGTACTCGCATGACACGAGGTTGATTCTCGCCCACTATCATTATACCCCTAGGTGCACCCACACAACCCGCAAGCATAGGGCACGAGTAAGTTGGGGGGATTTGAACTTGTGACCTTCCATTTACAACTTCTCATATCATTTACATTTACCAATTGTTGTACCTCCCCACAAGCTATAGAGAGCTCATTATTATATTCATTGCTAATGTCTATTGTTTTTGTTTACCTTTTAATAATATTTCATTATGATTTTGATTTTCTTTGTCCAAATATTTTGTTGTGTTTTTCATCATCCATGTTATTTAGACATTTTTATGTGATTGGCCAATTTGTTGCACCTCTTATAACTTATTTTACTTGAACTAATTTTGTGGTATTTTTATTGTTTGCTATTGTTTTCTTACCATTAATCCATATCTATGAGATGCTATTTTTTATTTGGAATAACTATTAAGAAAAACCTTTGCAAAAATGGCCAAGCTTTTGGTTTTTTTGGTTTTCTTCCAATGATACTCAATTGTATAAAAAATTATCTACATAGATAAATCCTATGTTGCATTCTTTAATAACTAAACAACCAGTAAAATAGTGACTATTTGAAAGATAAAGTATAAATCCAAGGCTACAAATATTTCCAGGCCCTCGGTAGGGCCCATAAAAAAAGCTCCAAGCCAACTCCTTGTTCATAACCACATCACCAAGTACACGACTAGGTTTGCATAGATAGATTGGTTTGTAAAAAGTAAATAGAGCAAATGATTGTGTAGTGATCTTGAAAGTAGGAATTTGTTTCTCCTTGAAAAGTCTCGCATTCCTTGCCAACCAATTGGCCCAATTGATCAGGTAGGGAATAGCATGGAACTTCTTAAGTTCTTTATGAGAGAGGAACTCGAGAAAACAACCATCCAATGTATCTTTATCTCGTAGATTCCTCAATGCTAAATATTGCTCGACCCCTTTCTAGACCTGTTGGGTAAAAGGGGAAAAAAGAAAAAGATGATCATTAGTTTCTTCATTACGTCTACATAGTATACACATACGGGGATCGATTTTATTCCTCCTTTCTATCTTGTCCCATGTTAACACTTTGTTCAAAACTAGCTAGAGAAAGTGTACACTTTTAGGGGGTTGCAACCTTCCACAACTTTTTCCACCACTAGCGTGGTTCCAATATCACTGAAGTATTCAATGCAATGTACCCTAGCTTAGTAGTATAATCCCCCCCAACCTTATTGAAATCCCAAACAATCTCATCATTTCCATCTCTAATTCAGATGTGAGCCTTCCTAAGCTCTAATAAAAATTTGTCCCAACACAAAGACCACTCACCAACTAACCCCAAATCTTAAGCTTAAAGCCAACCCTGTCTCCATATATCAATAAACAATAGGTTAATGAATTTATCTAGTACACATGTCTTTCTCTTGAAAATGCCTAACCAAATCATATGGGAGGTAAACCCCTACACCACATCACATAATAGCATCACCTCCCACTCTGACCAAATCACCTAAGCCCACCTTCAAGGCCAAAAATTGACCAATAATTTCCATTGATTAGAAACATTTTAAATATTCTTCCTATGCTTTCTAATCCAATCTAAAATAGTCTCTAGAGAAATATACTTCTCAATTAGGATTCTTCTCCATAAAATATCTCTAATCAAAAAGTTCTAAAGTGACTTTGTTGCAAGTGCTTTATTAAATAAGAAAATGCTTTTAATTCCCCATCCACCCTAGTCTTTTGGTGAAGCAATAACCTTCCAACTAGCTAGGTGTGAACCCATGTAATCATAGTTGCCCTTCTAAAGATAATTAAATCACACCTTTATGATCTTCTCTAACATACCTTTCAGTATGTGTGCCATAAGATGCCAATTGATGGGGATAGCTTCCAATATATACTTTATAAGGACTAGTCTCCCCTAAGGAAAGTGATCATTTACACCAAAAGTTCACTCCTTTTATGATTCTAGAAACAAGCCAGCACCAATCAACTATCCCATGATTATTGGGTTTTAATGTGTACCCCAAATATTTAATACCAACATTCAAATCATGAACGGGAAATCGGAAATCTCTCTCCCAAAAATACCTTATGTAGACTTAGTAATATTAACCTCCATACCCGTGTCCAAGCAAAATAGCTATACGACTTCTTTATATTTTCTAACTTATTCCTCGGAACAAAAACAAAAGAGAAGCACATCATCCACAAATAAAATATAAGTTAATTGTTCTCTCCTAGCCATAATACCCTACACCTTCCTTTGTCTTCTAGCATCAAGAATTGTCTTTCTAAGACCTTCCACAACCAATAAAAGGAGATAGGGGTAAAAGGGAAGCTCTATCTTAGTACCCTAGTGAGTCCAAAGAACTCAGAGCCAGATCCATTGATAATGACAACAAATGATGAGGATGTCACACAACCCATGAACCATTTAACTAATTGAAGATTGAATAAGCAACAGTCTTAGATATAACCATGAGACACAATCATATGCTTTAGGTAGGTCCAATTTGATGACAACGGGGAGGTGAGTTTCCATAATTGTGTGCAATCCCTCATGAGTCGTACCAATAGCCTTGTGTATCAATATGGCCCTTAGAAAACCAAATTGTTCATATGAAATAACCTTAGACAATAGTGACTTACTACGAATTGCAATCACCTTAGATATAATCTTATACGTACAATTACAAAGAGAGATTGACCTAAAGTTGTCGAAAGAGTCCGGATAGTCCACTTTAGGAATCAATGCCAAAAAGGTGGAATTGATACTACATGCTCCCAGATACCCTAACCTCCTCAACACCATGTAATAAATCATCACCAATAATATAAAAAATGTCAATAAAAAACTTCATAGTGCACCCATTGGGTCTTGGGATCTTATCTTTCTCAAAAGTGCTACGTAAGGACTAGAGTTCATCCTTAGTCATTGGTCTATGATGGGGAACATTTGTTTCCTCATCAAGTTGTTGTGGGAAGTAAGATACCATTTTCAAAATTTCACCCAAGTTTACACACTTCGACTCATATCTTGGAAATGTTGAACCCCTAGGTTGGCAAGTTGTATGAAACCTTGAACACGATTACCATCCTTGTCATTCATTTCCCAAATGGTATCATGGGTCCTCCTCTACTTCAAAAAAAATTGAAAAAATTTGGTATTCTGACCCCTAGATGAAATCGACAATGCTACCATTGATTTGCCATTCATTTTCTTTGTCTAGTAATGATTTATTCCTCTTACGTTCTAGACTAATACTCTTATCATGTATGTCCCTAATAAAGGAACCATCATAAATAACATAATAGGTTCACTCCAATTCACATTCCTGCTTCTTATGTTGCTCCTGATCCCATAGAGACACTTTTTCTTTGAGAAACCTTAATGAATGAGCAAATTGTGAACTAGCATTATCAATCGATGCCACACAAATGTGCTTCCAATTTATCTTGACTAGTTCTTGTAGATACTCATCGGCATACCAACATGGGTTGTACTTAAAAGGTGCACCAGGTTTGTCCCCACCACATCCTAATTGAAGAAATATCATGAAATAATCTGAGCACCGAACTTTGCCAATCCAAGTCCAATACCTCTCCACCTACTAAAGCAGGTTGTTATGAACAAGGAATCGATCAAGTCTTTTGGCCATCCCACCAATACCAAATCGGTTATTGCTCCACATCAATCGGAGTTGGATAGGCTCCATTTCTACGCAACTCGACGCTTCAAATTTATCAATAAAAAAATGAGCTAGTCGATCTTCCCTAGCACAGATGCCCCATATTTCATCACGGTTTAAGGTCAAATTCAAATCCCCATTGATAACAAAATTATCCACCTTAAAACAATGTAAAGAAAATAGTCATTGCTAGAAAAATTACTTACCCTCAAAGTGCCCATACAGATTGAACAAGGCCAGTGTGCAATCCAGACTTTTATTGTGGACTACAATGCACAAACCTGAGCATACAACAAAGCAATTAACAAGAATAAGACTAGTCCCTCTGAGTCTAGGGCTATGAATTCCCAACCACCAAATACCTTCCTTAGATCAACGATCGAGGGGTCCCCTTTCCCCATTGTCTCTTATATAAGCAAAATGCCAGGTTTATCCAGTTCCACAAGATGCTTGAGGGAGTTTTTTTTTTATCTTGCCCTCTCGGGCCCCTAATATTGATTGACATGATCTTCATTGAGGGGCCACCTTAGGGGTTGAACCTACTCTAGGAACCCCATAAATAAGTCTTTGCCTACCCTAACAAACTTCCCTAGACGCCTTCTCTTGTGCATGTTTGAGTGTCGACTTATGACCCACCTTAGAAGTACCAAACTCCATATGATGATCAAATCCCAACCCGCTAGAGACCCTTGAATATTTGGAATGACACCTAGGTCTCAGATGATAATGACCACCTCCACGAGGAGCCATATTGTGACCATTATTAGTGAAATTAGGAGGATTGTTGTTATGTAGCATGGTATCAAAATCCGCTAATAAACCCATGGTGTAATTATCATCAGCCTCCCCCTCATAGAGTGAGCCAACAACAGTCTCTAAAAGATATAGGATGAGGGTGTCTGGAAACACTAGTAGGTTGAATAGTGTCCACAATGGTAAGGCTATATGATGCTAAAACATGTATGAGTGGTGTATCAACAAAATTCTGACCCGATAATTTAATGTCAACCTCTCCAGCTAACCATATATGACCCAAATTCTCCAGTTGCATCAATGAAATGTCATGGTTACCAACCAATGTTTTAGTAATGTTTTTCCTGGCCTCATAATGTCGAGCTTCCACAATCAAAGGAATCGACAAGTCACCGACCATGAGATCTTGTGGAGGTGACCTAACCAGAGAGTTACCAAGAATGCCTTTGAGTATCAACAACATGTAGTCTAGTCGAAGCCTCATGAGCCACACCGACCCTAGGAGGGACATGAAAACCTGCCCGAGTATTATATATCCCAACCACCACCTCAAGCCTTCGATGCCTCCATAATTTATTCTAGAAAGTCCTCTTACAATCAACTAAAACATTGAACATAGTGATGGCACCATACATAACTAAATGGAACATTGAAATAATCCAAAGGTCATGTATAAGACCTACCCCGGATCACCAACTCCATCGATTCAATTAACCCTTGATGAATATCTATCTCAATCAAGATAAGTGCCACCGAATGCGATAGGATATTATCAAAGTTATCATCCACTGAAATGAATTTATCCAAGGTGTCCCCGATATCCTTCATTTGATCTTCAATTCAAAACTCTATGGGAAAACATGGAAGCTTAACCTATATCGATGTACTAGCAATGAACTCTTCATGGGCATCGAATAGGGGATGCCACAACTTTAGCGCCAATAAATTCACATCCCAATGAACCAACAAATTTTAATGATCTGAAGTGCATCATCATTGCACCTCAAATTAAATCCCATCCATTCCCTCACCAATAAATGCAAAATTGTGCCATAACCCACCACTGGAGTCCACTCCTACATCCAAACATTCAATGAAGCCATGGAAACCCTATGCCCACAAAATTTACCAACCAGAGTTTGACCCTTAAGCTCCATGATCTGCCTCACGCTAATATCCTTGCCAATCACCAAAGAGATACCATCACCTCATGAGCATCTCACCTTTCTATTTTTCCTCCCCATTTGAGTTGTAGTGTTAGGGCATACACAATGAAGTTCATCAAGACAAATCCTTTCACCAATAAATCCAAGGGAGGACTCCCCAAATCCTAATTCAACCTTGACGTCCGGTACACAGAGCTATCTCCTAGGAGTAACTCTCGAGTGAATTGATAGTGATCTGAAATGGATCAATATATAATTTGTCACCTATTTGGAGCTTTTAGGGTTGGAAGATTGGATGAATTGGCTTGTAGGGCCCATTTTATGGGTAGGTCTCATTTTGCATATTTGGGGTCCAAAACCTTCCAAGGCCTATTTGAGGGTCTAAACGACATTGTTTGGGGTAAAAAAACCCATTGTTAGTGCCATGGACCATGAAACGATTATACACTCAGGGACCTTTCCCACTGTCCAAAGATCACCTCAAACGAGAGTTCGTATGAAGAAGTTGTGTCTCCTCCAAGTTTACCCATCCAGTTGACCACCATATTTCGAGTGGATTCCACGTTAGCTCTCATTTCTCGCACATGTGGAGCTGGTCACTTGTGGACTCTCAAGAACATTCTAGAAGGTCCAAAACCCTAACCCTAAACAGGAATCAAGGCATGTACAATCACTAAAATTAACCCTAAACGACTATCGAGCTATGTTAAATACCAAGTTATTAGGAAAAGAAGGGGTTCCATTTCTATTATATTGTTCCATAGTTGAGCAACATTAAGGGGTGGTAGTGAAGCATACAAAGGGAGTAATAGATTTTGTAGTAGCCATTTGGGCCACAGTGTCCAAGGTAACTCCATTGCGAGTACCAATTTCCTTTTGTATTTTCATTCTACATAAAAGAGAAAGGCATGGTCCTCATTCCAATTGGTTTTTCCCCACAAGGGTTTTCCCAAGATAAATTATGTGTCGAATGTGTGTGGATTGTGTGCTTCTTGTTCTATCATTTCTCTTACAGTTCTAAAACTAAACTAATTAAAGGAACTAGTGGTAAGATCCATTGTGACAAATTGTTCCAATGGAATATCCACGATAGTTTATAGATCATATAGTCTACAATTCACATGCCCCATGACCCTTCGGTTGCTTTAAAAGTGGTGAGGCATGATCCCTTTTGGTACTTGCAGAATACTCCACCCGATCTGCCGTACTCTCAAAACTAGTACTATGTAAGAAGAGATCTAACAGGGCGACAGGACATGTCCCGCCCCTCAAACCCAAGTTATTTTGCATCAAGGATTTTTCACCCACCAATCCCCCCATAGTGTTAGGATAATCCAAAAGTTCGTTCGACAGGGGAGGGGAGGTGAAGATTTTATCCTCTGGGAGGGAATCCTCGAAGTAATCAACTAGTAGAATCTCCTTGCCCATGGTATATTAAGAAAACCTAGTTGCCAAGACCTTGAATCCAGAAACCCTCCTCTGTCATTCCCTTAGCTTTGTTGCAAAAATCACACTCATTATCTTCCGTTGACTACTTCCATATCATAATAGACCTATATATTAGGATATTGGAGAAGTAGCTATAAACAATTTATAACTAAAAATCTCGTGGAAGGCCTATTGCTTGCAATGTTGAAATTTGTAGACTTTGAGTAAGAATCTTGACCTAAATGGTTTACAATTTTGTGTACGAATTGACACCTTAACTTTTTATTTTTCAAAGAAAAATTTATAACTTATCCAAAGGATTCTAGTCACAATAAAGGTATTCTTCGTAACATTTATTGTACCATACATTATGGGAGTTCCTATTTTATTTATATGTATTTGATCTTTTGGACTTTGCAACTACGTAATCTTAACACCAAGCTTAAATCATAATTACTCATTATGAACTAATAACACAAATTATATGATAACTCTATTACTTATTTAGTTACCTATCAATTCTTATTACACTATTTTCATGTTATCTATTCCATACCCCTTTAATATGAAAATTAGGATTTTGCCTCCCAAAGAATTTGGATCCATTGGTGAAGAGTGAGGAGTTTTTCACCAGTTGGAAAGGTTTAGTATCTATGAGGGCTTTCCCTATAGCCATGGGGTCACCTTGGGGTAGTAGTCAAACATGTGGTTGCACCCAAGGAGATTATATTAAATGATATCATGACTTGTGTGCACATAAGGATCAAATCCCACTCCCATGTCCTTCAAATTCAAATAAGGGTTGGTACGTGTAGAGGTAGTGTAGGGGGGGCATCTTTGATCCCATAGGAACACATGAAATCAACTTTGCATGGGGACTAGGAGCAAAATCAAACAACTAGGTAGATTCCTACGCCCTTCTTCAAGGTATCAAGGTGGCAATCTTGCAAAGTATTAAAATCTTGCATGTCTTCGAGGACTCTTCAATAGCGGTTCAATATGCAAACAACAACTACCTCCCAAAAAATGGCAATCTCGCACAAATCATTGCTTGAAGAAGTTCAATTTTTTCATATCCCTAGAGCACTAAACTAAGAATTCGATCGCCTTGCCAATCAAGCCTTAGTGCTAGACGAAGTGAATCTAATAAAAAAGGGGAATCCATATCCACACCCACTCCTTAATTTTACAATCCACTTAACCAAGACATAAACCAAAGTATGGACAAGCCATGTAGTATATCCATTCACTCATTCTAAAGGGGAAGGGACAATGCATTAAGCATCAACTCACCTTCACACATGCCCATGTCTCGGGACCTCCATAAATTTGAAGCCATTGAACTCAGTTGTGGGGATGAATATGGGATATTGGAAGCGATGTTTAGCACTTGGGTTCATTTTGTTTCAACAAAACAATGCATGTCGGTAAGTTTTGTCTGCACTCTTCGGTTGTATTAAGCAGCATCAGTGATATTTTGTCTCTAGTTTAGTAGAATTAGGTGTGGGCATGATTTTTATCTTGACTTAATTGTTTCATATCCTTTCAATTTCCTGGGTTTCCCAAGCTTTACCTAGAGTGGCCTATGGGAATAGTCCTCAACTCTGATAGCATTTGGACTTCCCAGAGATAGCTTTTCAATAGGCGTGTGAATTGGGGAATAGTATTTTGTGTTATTTTGAGCTTCCCCATGTTTTGGAACCAATACCTTGAATCTCATATGTTTGACCTATCCATTTTCAGTGTATACCTCAACCTTGGGGCCATGGATTTGTGTGTGCAAAGATCTTTGGTTTCATCTAACTATGTGGGGAAATTGGTCACCCACACTGTTGACTAGTATGGGCAGTCACAGCTAATTGTCAAAGAGATACTGAAGAGATATGTTGATTTATGTGCCATTAAGAGGATCTAATCAATGGGAACATAACCTTGAATTTCTCTGTTTCAACTAAAGCACATGACTTAGAACATCAATAGGTCTCTCATAATAGAATTAACATGGATATATTGGTAAAACATAAAAGACAAATCCAAGATTTAGAGGAGGAATGTGCTAAGCTTGAGGCAATGGTCACATCAAGCAGCAAAGGCTCATCATCTTCAGCCTCAAATCTAAACATCGCTCTTTTCCTGTTGAACTCAAAGAAGAAGAAACAATCCATCAATTATAGGAGGACATGGAGGTAGACAAGCATGAATCGCATCCTTCTAATCATGCCTAGTATGATATAATGAGCAAGTGTTCATACCCTTAATCATGTAACTATTAAGGCATTGCAAATATATTTTGGTCATAGGTGTCTTTTTTAGAATTTACACTACTAAGAACTCTATGTCAAGTTTTGTAAGTAGTACTCCATAAGTTTATGGGTTGTTCTTTGTAGTCACCACATAGGATATATGTTTTGGAACTATGTATGCTCCCATTTTGTATTTATGCATTGTTCAATGTAACTGCAACATATTTTAATACAATATTAAATCATTCTTGTTAAAAATAAAATTAAAAAATAGGATTTTACCATGTTAATAGAGAACATCACAATTTTTATTAAGAAGGATTTCAAATAACAATCACACTTTTGCTTAAAGTAAAGACCATAGTACTTGTTGGCTCTATAGGTGGGTTACATGTATTTTCTTCAATTAACAACTATTTATTGCTCTCATTGATTAGACTTGGAGCTAAACCTCCATTGTGTTTCCATTACCTTCATTTTGATGTCAAATGTAGAAAATACTAGAAAACCATCCATTTTGAGAAATTGTTAATGTTGCCTTTGTTTGAAGGTTGTGTCCAAGAGAATACATTTTTTTATCAATGAACTAACATAAATAGTCATCCTTAACTTCACCACCCTCAATATTTTGAGTGTCATGGATGAAATTATTAGTTCCTTCACTCTTCTTTGCATTTCCTTAAATTAGTATAATGAATCTTACAATTCCAAAGAATGGCCTGACTTCTCATAATCATAACATATTTTTCTTTCTTTTTTTCTTCCATGTTAGGATATTTAGACACTTAGGAGTTAGTTAAGACCAACTTGTTATAATGTATCTTTAAGTAAAGTGCATTTCATTAGTATGCATTTGTATATATGTAATCCAACGGTCACGACATGTTCTTGACATAGAGTGATCTGACAATTCATCTTCTCCTCGATCTTAATGGCCATTGATCTGTGTCTTAACACTCAATTGGGTAATGATCTCTATTTAAAGAGCATGGAGGTTCATTTGCTAGTTGATCGATTATGAGAAGCTCACTTGTAATATTCTTTTTCTTTTGCATAATAATATTGCCTCAAGTAACTATTTGGTTGGGGCTGTG
This sequence comes from Larix kaempferi, assembly GCA_027924585.1. Taxonomy (NCBI): domain Eukaryota; kingdom Viridiplantae; phylum Streptophyta; class Pinopsida; order Pinales; family Pinaceae; genus Larix; species Larix kaempferi. The sequence continues at coordinate 466,237 of BSBM01000202.1, forward strand.
GATTGTTTCCCTCTTCGAGAATTTAAACCATGTAAAAACATCGATGTGTTGATCTATGGTTTATTTGTGTGAGTGGCTTCTCAAGGTGTTCGGTCTTTTGGAAATATCCTGTGATAGTCGAACATTTCACTAGTCATATTTCTAGTGTAAAGTTTGCATATTGAAACAATAGCACAAATCATTTCATTTTCACCATTATTTAGATCACAAATTCTAATGTAATATCCCTCCAAAGAAAAGTGCTTTGGCTCACCTTATTTCGACTCTAGGGATGTAGTTTACAACTGGTTCCAAACACCTCCAAATGATTTCGAATTTGGGGAGGAAGGTCTTGATGGGGCATAGGACACATTAACACATCTATTAGACACCCAAACACCTTATATACCCATCCATGGTCTACAATTTGCAAGGAGAGAAGTTTCGGGGCAAGACTAGTCAATTTGAGTAGTGGAAATCCCCCCTAGGTCTACCCCTAATTGCACTTCCAAACACTGTACGACCTTCACTAATTCTTGATCTGAGACTTGGCTCTGTTACAGGACATCAATGAAAATATATGTGTAGCATTAGATCTGGTTTTAGGGTCAAATAGGTATCCCAATGAACAACAGCGTCTAGGGTCTAGAATTTGGAGTGAAAATGGTGGACAAGGAGTCTCGAATTTGGTCATAAACTATAGTGACACTTTAGGGGTATGCAAACATCATTTGGGCCATCAAATCAACTTCATATTCAGCTCATAACATGAACAAATATCTCAGAAAACTCTGATATAAAATAGATACAACATCATCCCAATATCATTATGAAAATGCTATGAGGAAAATGGCTCGAATCTTAGTTTTGATTGGAAATATCACTTGAAGTACATGGTATTTCGAGATGTGGCTCTCATGATATGTCTATTACATAGTATGCAGCAACTAACATGTCCATAAATTCGAAATAGCAATCCTTCACTAGCTATATGCAACAAGAAGTGCGCCCTTGCACATTTACATGACATTGAGAGAAAGATAGTAGAATAAGAATATAGGAGAATGAGAGAAGATGAACTCGAACTCAGTTGGGGTCTGAACCTGCATCAAAACATCTCCATGAAGCTCTATTGAGAGGTCTGAATGGACTCTCCATCAACCAACTTGGATGGGAATATTGCATCCTCGAAATTGGTTCTAAAGCGGGGAGGATGAACATCCATCGTGCAAAGACAAGCTAAGCTCTCCAAATGTGCCAAATGATAAATGATCAAAAGCCGGCCTCCTTCTTTATTCTTGTATTTTATTAACCTCCCAAGGCCTCCATAGCTCGAATTCCATCCAAGAGCCTCATCCCAAATCAAATTAGGGAGAGATTCCCATGAGTGTCACTTGTCCAACACTTTCTAGCCTTCCTCTTCCATCAATTCGAATGGGGGAATCTTGGCTGCCATAACTCCCCTTGTGCGCCCTCTTGGAGGCTAATTTTAGCCCTGACATGTCATATATGTCATATGTCAGCAATCAGGTCTGAACATTGTCATAAGTGTCATAGAATCTTCATCATTGTTGTCATAAAAGTTAGGGAATCTAGCTCCAAGTGTCACAATTCTTATATGATGCCTCTTCCTCTTCCATGGGAGTTACTCTTCCACTCTAATTCGACCCTCCTAGATTCATGCCATGAATAATGCCTCTCCAACTCCCCCAAGAACGTTAGACTCCACCTTGGATTCGAACAGGTGAGAATAGGATGCCATGTGGCATGGAGAATCTTGCCTTGTGTGGGTCCCACACCACCTATGCGCCCTCACGACCAAATGCCACCTTATTTTATTATTATAATTATTTATTTAGCCTCTTTAATATATATTTGTCAATCTAATGTCCATTTGGGGTCTTATATCTCCCTTATTCCAAGTCTAAATGTTTCCACCCCAACCTAGGGAACTAGTAGATTGGTGGAAATTTCCCTTCATGAGATTTATTTTGATGGGGACATTACAGCTAATATATGTGTAGACATTTTAATAAGTGTAAAGATTACACTACTATGTTTGGAGTCAAACTTTTTAACAATAGAACTTTTTGCATATCCGTCTTCTATATTGACTCCAATTTTTGCATCTTTGTTTTCTATACCAACTCCAATTATACCATTATGACAACAATGATCTTATATTATTTACATGATCTACATAGTTTTATTTTTTGGCAAATTTAGATTAAAGATTTCTTATTTAATAAAAAAAATTGCATTTTTTCCTCTACTACCAACTAGTATTTTTAGTGATTCCCACACTTAGTGGATGGATTTCTTCAAACCAAAAAGATGAATTTGGTATATAATAATTCTAAACCTGTAAGGGTTTTCATATTATTATCCATATTATTCCATGGTATGCATGGAATATAAAATCCGCCTTGCAGGATTATCATGCTTGTACAAGTTCAATGTATTAGTCTCCTCTAAAGTCTTTCTATAATGACTTTGTCAACTTTTGTATTTTGGCCAAAAAAAAAATTACTTTTTGGAAAATGGGTGTTTTTTTTTATGATTGGAGAGGTGGGAGTGATGTGACTACTTACCCAATGAGTTGGCAACAAGAGGTTGGAAGAAAATGGATTAAAAATGTGATTCTTGCATGGTCTTCTCTTTCTCATGCGATGTATTGTTGTTGGATGTGATGGGTATTAGAATGAATGTAGTGATTGATTGGGGTTTTAGGTGGAGTGAATGCAATCTCACAAAGCCCTTGCTGGTTTCTTGTGCTATGAACATGTTTGTTGTTGTGAGTTTCTCATGTAGTGGTCTTGGTGAGGATGGAGATAGTGAACTCTTTCCTTTGTCATTTATTCCATTGAGTTATTGGTGGATTGACGATTGTTGTGGATGGTGTTGGTGTTGGCTTGTTCATTCTTCAATTTCCTTGGATTGTGGTTGTGGATGGTGTTGTCCTAGCCCTTCTAGTTCATCGTTTGCTATGGAATTATCATATTCAAGTCTTTTTGGTTGTGGGGTTGGTGGTGGGTGTGGGTGTGTCAAACTATTGTTGGTTTTCTCATTGTCATGAATTTATCTTGCTTGTTGGTTTGTGTTGTTGACCTTGTTGTGTTTGGTATGGTATAGTGAATGGTAGTGGGGTTGTCAATGTGGCTTGCGTTGGTTGTGTTGCAAATCCCATGTTGGTTTATTCAATGTTGTAAGGTCTATCTATTATTGTGGTTTTATCATGCAAAGGCCTCGGTGGTTGTGGTATCAATGTTGGGAGTAGATGTGGTGAACTCACTACAAGGAAAACACCTTCTAGTGGAGGTTTATGCGGATGCTCCTCTAAAAACAGACAAAATATCCATTTATAGCGGAGGTCACTAGCGAAGGCATTGAGTCGTTGTCGTTTTTGGCATGGTCGTGGATGGTGTTGGTCTTGGTGTAGATTTGTGATATTGAGGTCTCCATGGTTGTGGATGGTGTTGGTCTTGTCCTTTTGGTTCCTTGTGGTTATGGATTTGTCATTTTGAAGTCTTTGTAGTTGTGGTATTGATGGCTTATTGGTTGGTTTGACCCTCACTAGTCTATTGTGCCAATGGTTACAGAATTTTTGTGGCTTTGAAGGGTTGTAGGTGTGCTATTTTCCCCTTGTGCTTGGGTTGATAGGGGTCAAATTTGACTATGTTTTCCTAGACACTAACTTGGAATTTTGCTAGACTTGATTTTCGCTTATTGAGCTAAGCTTGGACTCTTACTCTACATTGAACTTGAGAGCTTGGATTTGAAGGTATCTTGGTTGTTTTGGAGGAATAATTGATTTAGTGGTCTCTTTGCATAGAGAGAATTTTGCCTGGGGTTTCTATTCTTTTGCCATGGTTTCCACTAAAGGGTTGTTTATACATGGGATTGTGGTACATGTTACAATTTCCCTAATGTTGAAATTTGTACCAAGGAAGTGTTCCCCTAGTGACTTTGTGCCTAAGCAACTAAAGGGGGACAAATGGCATGATCCTTGTATTACTTACTTGAGAAAAGTAATCAATGTCACTTTAGAGTTATAAAGTGATTTTTCAATTTATTTAAGTTGTGGTTGAGAGAGAAAATATTTAATGGAGAGAAAAGTGACTTTTATCATCCATTGATGAGAAAACACTAGATTAAAGTGGGCCCTTGATCTAGTGTCCTTTCAACTACCCCAAGAAGGTGAAATTGAAAAGACAAGGAAAAAACAATAAAAGGCACCTCATTGCTCGTTTGTTCACTCAACCAAGAGAATTGGAGAGGAGGTCAAGTTCATGAGAGGTGAAGTCGAATTTGAGAGAGGGAGGTAGCACGAATTCCAAGAGTTGAGATAGATGGCACGATTCCCAAGATACCTCAGTACAAAAATGAATGGTGGCATGATTTTCTAGAGAGATTATGGACCTGAAATTGAGGAAAATGCAACAACATTAAAATCAAGGAGTTGGAGAAATGTTGGCACAAATTTTGAGGAGGGTGACTGCTAATTAACTGTAGTCCATATAAGTAGTCGTACAACACTGTTTTGGGTTGGCTGGGTGTGAATTTTGAGATTGAGATGGCATAGAAAGTGAGGTACTATGTTACTGTACGAGTGGGCACACATATCGAGGCTAAAGACTGAGTCTAGCATGAAATTCGACGAGCTGAGAAGAGCACGAATTTCCAAAAATTGAATGCACATCATTCAAGCCATTGTTTTTGGTCTTATGTAGAGATAAGTTGTGCTCATTGAGAAATTTGACTATTGTACATTCCCTTTAAAAGAAGAAATAAAAATTACTCTTATCTCTCACAGGTTTTCCCCAAGTTGGGGTTTTGCCTGGGCCAAATTGGCTAAAAATCTAAGTCTGCAATTTTCAAGTGTATGGTTGTTGTATTAATTTTGCTCTTAGTATTTTGGTAGATTTCTCTTGTGCTTATAGTTAAGATATGTTTATGAATTAAATTTCATTTGCAGTTGTCAAAAGTTTGAATGATATTGGTTATTAAACATTAATAATCTGAGTATAACTTGAATCTTGTTTGAGAACTAAAAATTTACATGGTATTAGAGCAAGGTTGAGAAGAGAAGGGCAAATTTACATTCAGTGATTTTCAGACTTCAAATGGAGTTTTCTTTTGTTCATCAGAGGCAGATTTGGACTTACATTTTCAATGAGATGGCCACAGAGTTGAGGTTGGAGGACAGGGTGGATGGGGCAGCTAACTTCGTTCCTTGGAAAGCAAGGATAGTGTTAATACTGTAGGAGAATGAGTTGTAGGATGATGTGGTGAACAACACTCAAGCAAATCATTTTCAAATTCCCGCAACCATTGTTGCAACAATGTTGAAAGCCTTCGATAAGAAGGACATCAAGGCAAAGAGGATCATCCTTGATGCAGTGAAGGATAATGTGATCCCATGCCTGACTTCTAAGACCTGAGATAATCTGATGTGGGATGCCTTAACCAAGTTGTACTAGAGTTCAAATGAAAATCAAAAGATGGTACTGGGAGAGAAGTTGAAAAGCATACGGATGGAAGAATATGAGAATGTGACCTCTTACCTTACTCGGATCACTCAGGTGAGAGATGAGCTTGCAGCAATTGGTGTGTAGGGCAGTGACCTAATGAGGATGACACTGAATGGAGCATCCAAGCAGTGGGAAGTCTTCGTGGAGGCGATTGTTACACAAAAGAACATGCCTTCCTAGGATCGTCTATGTGAGGAATTTGTGCAGGAGGAGACCCATAGAGGATTTGTGCAGGGGACCTCTTCAAATAGTAAGGAGGATGAGGAGAACGTTGCGTTATCAGCCAAAGGAAAGAAGTCCAAGAAAAACCCTATGGGAGGGTTCAAGCAATAGAGAAGTGATCAAAAGAAGGACTTGAGCATAGTTTGTTGTTATGCATGCAATGATTTTGGCCATTATGATGACCAGTGTCCTAAGAAGAAGAGATAAAAGCAGAAGAAGGTGGAACAGGTTGCAGCTACAGCTGAGATAGAGAGGTACACTACAAAGTTTGAGAAAGAATTCTCTCTTGCCACTATTGTTTCGAGTTACGGTAGTAGCGGACCAGTGGATGTTGAGAAGTGGATTGTGGATAGTGCGCATTGCAGTCACATGAATGGGAGGCGATATTCCTTCCTCACTATTGAGACTATTCCAGAGCAGCTCATACAGACAGAGATGGCACAGTGCATGCAGTCAAAGGGTTGGGACGAGTACAGTTCCAGCTAGAGTTTGGAGAGCTTATGGAGATTTCAAGACACATTTTCATCTATATGTTGGGAGTGGATCTGGTTGACCCTGTGTTGATAGGTCATCAAAGAGATGGAGAATATGTAGTGTGTGGACAACCTACAACAAGGGTATTTGGGTGGATAACAGGTCTTGAGTCTAAGACAAATGGTGGCCGAGATGCTTCTAGGATTGATGTGGTGACGAGTAGTCAGCCCACAGTTCAAATGATAGAGCGATATGCTCCAAATATTATTATGGTATCGAGTTGTCCATATTTGATTAAGGGGTGTCAACAAGAGGCTACTTCCTCCAGTGATGGCAAGAGGGTCAGCTAGTATGACTTGTCATTGATGGATGAGCGAGATGATATGTCCTGACATGTGGAATCAGTGCAGGATACATGACTTGCAGAGGGATGGCTTCCAAAGATAGAGGGAGCTTCTATAGCAGATAGTGTGAGACTGGAGTATGATTCTGGTAGAGGACATGCCAAAAGGTCTTCCCACACGAAGTGGAAGCATTGAGCTTTGCAGCTCAGGATGTCCTTCATGTGATGATTCCTAACATGAAGGGACATATGCTTTGACCTTTCTAGAGTAGATTTTAGAAAGGGTGGGCATATACGATATTGTGTGAGAAGCACATGGGCAGATTATCATATTGCGCGAGAAGCACATGAGCAGATTAACAACTTTGGTAGGGAAGTAATTTATCTTCTTTAGGGATAAGTTGGGAGTTTGGCATAACACTTTCCTTGGAAGAAGGGAATGTTGAAATGTGTACCAAGGAAGTCTTCCCCTAATGACTTTATGCCTAAGTCACTAAAGGGAGACAAATGGCATGACCCTTGTATTAATTACATGAGAAAAGTAATTAACGTCATTTTAGAGTTATAAAGTGACTTTTCAGTTTATTTAAGTTGTGGTTGAGAGAGAAAATATTTAATGGAGAGAAAAGTGACTTTTCTCTTCCATTGGAGAAAACACTAGATTAAAGTGGGCCCTTGATCTAGTGTCTTTTTAGCTACCCCAGGAAGGTGAAATGAAAGGACAAGGGAAAAGCAATAAAAAGGCACCTCATTCCTCATTTGTTCACTCAACCAAGAGAATTGGAGAGGAGGTTGATTTCATGAGAGGTCAAGTTGAGTTTGAGAGAGGGAGATAGCACGAATTCCAAGAGCTGAGATAAATGGCACGATTCCTAAGACAATTCAGTACAATAATTAATGGTGGCACGATTTTCTAGAGAGATTCAGGAATTGAAATTGAGGCAAATGCAATAGGACTGAAATCAAGGAGTTGCACAAAGTTTGAGGAGAAATGTTGGCACAAATTTCAAGGAGTGTGACTACTAATTAATTGCAGTCCGTACCTGCAGTCGTACAACATTGTTCTGGGTTGGTTGGGCGTGAATTTGAGGCAGATATGGAATGAAAATTGAGGTACTCTTCTGTTGTACCAGTGTGCACACATATAGAGGCCGAAGACTAAGTTTACAATGAAATTTGAGGAGTTGAGAAGAGCACGAATTTCCAGAAATTGAATGCATAGAATTCAAGGCATTGTTTTTGGTCTTCTGTAGAGACAAGTTGTACTCACCGAGAATTTTGACTACTGTACATTCCTTTTTGAAGAAGAAATAAAAAATACTCCTATCTCTCACAGGTTTTCCCCAAGTTGGGGTTTTTCCTGGGCCAAATAGACACTACCATTTTGCTTCTAGGCCTTGACCATTTTTTTAACATGCAATTGACCTAGCCTTCAAATCGGTTTGAACCTGCTATAAATTATTTGGTATCCAGAAGGATTGAGTTGTGTCCTTGTTTTCATCTTGAGAGAAGGTCTTTTTCCCATATATATTCTTGTTAGGACTTGTATCATATGTGTTAAGGTTTGAGTGTACTCATGGTGTTTGAATCCCCAAGATTTCTTAGTTGCTATTGTCTCTTTTTGTGTTCATAATTGCAGATGTATTCATTATCTGTCTACATCTCACATGAAAGAAATCTATTTGAAAACCAAAGTATTGTGTTGTTGAGAAAGAAGATAGTAGTACATACTCTTGTGCTTTAATTATAGGGTTTTAAAAATTGAATTTTCTTATGATGTAATGCACCTATTTTGCAAATTGATTCAGAATCATTATAAATGGTTTGCTTGCTAAGGGGAATGAGTTGTATGTTATATTCATCTCAATAGAATTTTTCCTTCATAGTTGTTTCTTGTGGAAATTTTAGCTTAGTTAATGAGTGCTTGAGGGCAGTGACCATGCTTTAATGCTAAGTAACATTTAGTTGTTATTCTCTTTGGTTGTGTTGATACTTGCATACATCAATTTCTTTTTTGTCCAAATTGAAAACTAGGATTGATTTATCATGTGTTCTTGGATTGTGGGAGTTGGCAACTCCTATTTTGAATTGTTTCTTTGCCTCTATATAATATTTGCTTGCTCATATATCAAGTTGGATTTAGTTTTCATTGATCTATAACATTTGACATATGCAATAATTTCCTTGTGTTTATAATTTGAGTCGGGATGGTTGTTTCTTTTATGATTTTTGATGTCTTGGTTGAGTACTTGAGTATATTCTTTATGCTTGCATCACCAAATAATCTTTCATGTTATTTTATATGTTTGTGTTCATATTTGTAGACATCAAGTTTCCATTGTTGTTACTGGAAACCAAGCTGAGTTCAATTTTTGTGTGAAGGAACACCTAATATTTAATAATAATTTGTTTTATCTTTTGTTCTTTGAACGTAGTGGGCAATACCATCTTTCTTATTTGCACCATATCTACATTCTCTTTCATTGTTGTGCATGCTAGATTCGAATATCCAATTAAAACCTTGGTTGCTAAAGACATGTGGATGCAAATATAAAATCTCTTGAATGTGTTTAGGGTCTTAGTGGCTAAACTATTTCTTATATTGGTAAAAAAAAGATTGTGTTCCATATTTGTATCTTAAACCTACATTTGTTGTTTTGGGGTGCTTTCCTCTTCAATTAGATCGGTTATCAATGATTACAAAATACAACATTACGATATCCTATAATTATGATAACCTAGGTTTTTTCCACATTTTTCTTGCCTTCAAATAGTCTTTGCACATTAATTTAGGTATTTAAAATAAAAAGACAAATTAGTGTTTGTATTTGTGAAACTTTTCTTGCTTTGTATTTGTATCTTCATTTTTTTAGTTTTTGCATCGTGAGGAGCGAGGTTCTCTACAGCCCAGTATGGGGGAGATGTTGTCACGTAGCATAGCGTTATGTTACCGAAAATAAAAAGTAAATGAAAAAATTCACGTTGGGTCATAAAATAAAAAATTAAAACTAAATGAAAAGTAATTAAAAAAATCTAGTTGGCTCATAAAAAAAATGAAAAACAACATAGATCCATCTTAAACCTATATCTATCAAGCACCAAGAGGGATCAAATTCTTGGAGGTGTAAGTTTTTGGATCTGTAAAAAATTTAAGTCAAAAAAAAATTTACACGTCAAGAAATTGGATCCCTCTCGGTGCATGATAGATCCGGGTTTAAGATGGATCTATGTTGGTGGATTCCATTCATCTTCAATTATATTGATCTCCTATCAAAGAAAGTATTATGATATCCTAGAATTACATTAACCTAGGTTCTATTTATAGTGTGCTTGCCTTCAAAGGTTATTTTCCCATTAAGTTCGGTATTTAAAAAAAGACAATTACGATGACAAAACTCTTTAACATTGATGATGATTTTGAATTGAATGCATCATGAAGAGGATAATGGGACAACCTTATGAAGGTGGATATTCCTTCATTCTTGGTTCAATGTGCTCTATCCTTCTCCTTGACTTGGAAATCCTGCCCACATTTAATGCCTTTTATTTACTTGAATAGCAGATGTAGAAAGAGGAACAAAACTTGCCTTCCACAAAACTATTGTAAGAATTTTGTAGTGCTCCTATGTTCATGAGAAAGAAACATGTCGAATTTTTCGGAAGATACATTGCACAGTTTGCAACAACTTGTATTATCACATACTATAATACCCTACATCGTATCATTTTTGCTTTTATATGTATAGAGTACATTTGATATATGTTATTCATCACACATTTTTCCCCTTTTCACAAATCTCCACTCTTTTCTTGATTTTTCCTCTTATAGTCATTATTGTAGGTGTAAATACTAATCCCTATGCATATTTGAGAGGCATCCATTTCACATGCTACTAGGGTTTCTTTTGTTTGTTATCCTTGCTCACCGATAATGTATTAGAGCTCTTGCACCATGTTAGCACCAAAAATGGATTTCTCCGAGATCTATTTGGCGCACTTATCAAAGATGGTTTGTAGGTACATGACGGGATGGATTGTCTGGTCGGTCCATCATTTGACATGATGTTTTGAGAGTGGTTTTCAAACTTGGTGCATAGTCACATGTTTTTATTTCTCAAGGGTTGATGGTCATGTTGGACATTTCATCAGAATGACGTTTCAATGCAATTCATTAATTTCACGTTCTTTCTAGAAGATTCCTTAGATCTTAACCCCAAAATTTTTTGTTGAAGAACCACTATAAATTAAGGTACAAAACAACAATGGAAAATTAGAATAATTCTCTTTCAAACAATGCTATACTTCTCGAAAATTAAGGAGAAACGACACCAACCAATGAGATAAGTTTCCAACCCTTCTAGGGAAACTTATCAGTTAATATTTAGATCTGAAAGGTGTACTTTTACAGTAAAAATACAATGATAAAATCAACCCCTTTTATCTCCTTATTTAGTTGTTAAATCACTTAACAATATGTTGTTTTACTTATGTCCAATCAACATGATCATAAATAAATGTAAATACAAAATATGAAGAACACGTGTAGCTCAAAATCAAATCTGAAATTGACCCAATATAGGTATGGTTGGAAACTTCATATATAATTTTAATGATGAAGTATGTACCATAGCCTTCCCTTAAAGCTAAAAAATACAACCATGCAAAATTCCCTAGCTAGGGTAAATCATCAAACCTCTAGCTCCAGCAAGCAGAAAAAGTACAACAATCACTCCAACACTATCTCCAAGGCAAGGCATCCTCACCTTCTCTTCTTCTTCATAAGTCCACCTAGGTTTTTCTCCCAAAACCCCAGTCTCTAGTATCCAAGGGGTATCCAAGGGTAAAACCCTAACTTTAGAACTCCAAGATGCTATAAGAAACTCCAAAGAGACCAAGAAACCCTAGTGCCCGAGAGAGAGAGAGAGAGAGAGAGAGAGAGAGAGAGAGAGAGAAACACGTACAAGTGAATACCTAGAGAGAGAGAGGACAAGTGCGCTCCTCTTATAGGTCACATCTCTACTCAAGAGTGAGAAATAATGAACACACAAGTCATATGATCATCTTCGATGTCTTCTCCATAATAACAAATTTTGGTCATGAGAGAGAACTCCAAACCAAGGAATCCTCTTTCCCTTTCATAACTTATCCTAGGGTTTCCTCATGAACCCTCGTGAATCTCTCCAAGAAGACAAGTACAAAGAGAAAGATTCAAATGGTGATATGAATGGAAAGACTCTCCTTTCTCTATATATATGAGAGGTAAGGGAGGCCAACAATACTATGTGGGAATAAGCTCTTACAAGAAACCTACATGAGCTTTGTAGGCCACACAAGTGAGATGTCCACTCTAAAGTGTATGTGTCATGCTCCAAGGTGGTGTCCTACACAATAAGGACTCCAAGGTGATGTAGCTACAGAAGGAAAATCCACACCACTCTATCATGAGCCTTCAAAGACTCCATCGATCCTCCTGAGCAATGTACTTCATTGGGTTAACTACCCCTTTCAAGAACACTATTGAATCCGTGGGCGTCCTCAAGTCATCTACAATCCTTCGAATAAGAATCCAAGCTGCCACATGCCATCTAGGGCTTGAATCCATCCTCCATGATGCACAATATTCCACATCCCTTGTAGGGATCTCTCCCACCCAGTGAATCCTCCATGTGGACATCATGAATCACATCCACCATCCATGCAAGAGATCTCCAACACCCAAGGGAAGAAAGCTAAGCCAACAATCAACTGAGGTCAAGCATCCACTAAGCAATCTTTCTCAAGTGTGCATATCCATCACAAACCATCTTGTATGCTACAATTCATCTCGATCCATCTAGGGGTTGAACATACACCACTTACCCCAAATCTCATGAAGCATCCCCAAACTTGGTGTGTACTTTCAAAGTAACTCGAAAATCTAGCAGGTTGGATAGGTTTGTGGCAAGTAGTTCATATACAAGTATATCTAGAAGACATATCATAGTATACTCTCATATAAATTGGATAGGTTTTCCATGGCAACAGGGGCTCCATACTTGTAGATTCATTGCAATATTTAGAACATGTATGTGAGGTTGAAGACTCCTCAAGGGTGTCTTAGATGAATGCCTTTCAATTTCTTGATTTCAATATTTGCTTTCTTTAAAAAATTGTGTTTCTTGAAAGACGTATTTTTTAGTTCTAATTATATATTTAGATACCCTTTATTTGAATTGAGGAAAATCAGAGAAAAATCCATTTTTAGAAATTTGATCCGAATGATAAGATGATTACATTTTTGGGGACCCGGTATGGAGTATTGTTCATTATTCAAATTTTAGTTGATTTCAAGACCATGAAACTTTTGGTCTATTTTTAGTAGGGTGGTTATATTTTTGAGGACCCAATATGGCATACAACATCAATGTAGAATGTCAAACCATTTTGATGAGTTTGGTTTTTTAAGGTCCAAATCCATTTTCCCAACTTCAAAATGGTGCTCGGTGGATCCCACATGAGGAATACTGGTTGTATATGGGGAATCTATGGCACATTGGGCCTTATGGTTTCTAATGACTTTAACCTAGAGTGCATTAATTGAGGAAGTTTCCTCACACTTTCTTGTGGCTATGATTCTTGCTATTTTTGGCTAGACTAATTGTCTTACTTGAACCTTTTATACTTCATTTACTTAACTTAATGATGGGTTTCTATTTGTGGTGGAAGTTGAATTTTGGAGGAGTTACTATTTTTATACTGAAGTCACCCTCTTGAGGTTCAACCTTTCCATGCATATAAATGAGCCCAAATCTCACCATTTCTATCCTAGAAAGGCATTATTTCCTTTGAGTGCAATTTTGTTATATTTATCATCTCTTATCTCCTCCTCTTTTTATACATATCTGCCTTTTATTTTGAGGCATGTGATGTGCTATATTAACTTACATCTATGCCATGTTTGGAAATGGTTTATTCTTGGAAAAATCCTTTATTATTATATAAAAGTATTCACCCTCCCTAATTTTGACCTTTTCTATTATGCCTTCATGCACTTACTATTCATGGATCATTTATTCATTCACTTGTAGTTATTTTGCGATGGAGGCTATTCGTTGCAAGTAAAAATCTATATTTGGAGAAGGGTGTGCTCTAAAGAGAACTGTTGTTGGCATGCTTTTGTGCTAGATTCATGATATTATCTATTTTAGCCAAAGGCACACTCATGGGGCCTTATTTATCTCATCCATAGGTTATTTTCTCTCTTGGAGATGGAGTGCTTCACTTGAAGACCTATTTGGAGTACTTTTGGAAAATTTTATTCTTATTATTGGTTTTAAGTTGATCTCTATTTTTATCCATCTCTATTCTTACACTTCTCTCTTCTCTATATAATCATTGTACAAGCAATGAACAAAGGTTATCAATGCTTCCTTCCTCTCTTTGCTTCATATTTTCTCTGAAAGAGTGTGATTAAGAACTAGCAATAGAGTACAAGTGTTAGTTGAATGACAGCACAATCATCATCGTGGTTTGTATTATATCCTATGTGACATGGAGAAATTGAAAGATCTTGGCTTCCCCAAGATATTTGAAAGTTATCGGTGTGTTCTTACTTGCCAAGGACTTTGTTGTTCTATAACCCTTGGTAATAAAGATCGATCGACTACTTTATTGGCGACCAATACTTGTGTTCATTGTCTAAGGTCTTCTATGATTCATAGAATTATACTTGCTTTTATTGCATACTTAATAGGAAAATGTGCAGTATGAATCAAATAACGTTTGTTTGCTCTAGACGCTATTTTTCATTCATTACTCAATTCCATATAAGGCACCAATCAATCTACTATATTATTAAATCATTCAAAACAAACTTAATTAATTTTATTCAATCCCTGTGCATTCTTAGGAATATAGATTACTCAATTCCATATAAGGCATCGATCAATCTACTATGTTATTAAATCATTCAAAACAAACTTAATTAATTTTATTCAATCCTTGTGCATTCTTAGGAATATAGATTCATTGATTCTAGTTCATTTTCTTTAGTTTTATATGAAAAACAACAAGCTTAACTTGCTAATTTTTTATATTTATTCTAGAAAGATAAAAGAGTTGTGCATCTTTCTTGATTTATGTGCATAATAAAATATATAAACTACAAAACAACATTTAATTTGTGTTTCTAGCATAGTAAACAATGAGAGCAACTTCTTGTTCATCACTAGTTTTACAGAGTAATCAATGATTTTCCTCATCTTAGTTGCATTGCTTTGTGTGCTCATATTTAGTTTGCACGTATTAGATTGATTTGAGTTTCCTTCCATCAATTTAGAGTGATTTTATGCATGTTTACCACATGTTGTCCTATATTGTTTAGCACATAACAATAGAGTATCATTTTCCCTTTTTTTATTATAGTTAGTATGCATTGTTTTTTGTGCACTTTAGCTTGTTGTCCCCTTTCTTGATTTGTTGATTTTATTTTATTTCCAGGACAACATATTTATTTCATCAATTTGAGGTATTACTTATCATTGTTGTGTTTGTAGTTAACCCCTGGATCATTTAGAGATACTCTCTTGAAGTTGCATGCACTAATTTTGAAGTGAGAGGAATTAAGTGAGGTGGCAATGCCTTTTTTTTATAATTATCAAGACTTCATTTACATTTTGTGGGATGAAATTTTTTGGGCGATAAGATTTTGGCACCATTGTTGGGGAGCTTAGTTAAGCTTTTTGATATGAACTATGAACATTAAGGTGATCAATTGTTAATGTTATTCTATTTTCTTTCTCATTTGGTGACTCACTTTTATATATTTGAATAATGTAAGGAAATATACATGCTTTGACACCAGTCCAATTATTACATTATTTTTTAATGACCTCAAAGAGATTCTAGGCTAGACTTAGAAAGTCCAATTATTACATTATTTTTCGATGACCTCAAGGAGATTCTAGGCTAGACTTAGAACTTTCAGTAAATAAGTTCTTGCCACTTTTTATTCAAGTTCAAGTCCTAATCTTAGAATCTCCTAGTTCTCTGAGGGAACCTTTACTCATTACCCCTTTGAGAGGTATTTTTTTAGTACTATTCCTAGTTCTGGATATTGAACTTCTATTATTATCATGAATATTGCTTGTTTGATGTGTTGATAGTGTTGCACTTTCACTACAGATCAATTGAGATACACTAAGGAATAGTGCACCATTTTCATTATTATTTGCGATGTTGAGACCTTGATGCTCTCTTATTAATGAGAATTGAATTGATCAACATTATCCTAGAGGAATTGCATGGTGTCCATGATGTTGAAACATAGCTATGATGAATGTCTCTTTCAACATTGCCACAATGTGAGGACACTGAAATTGGCTCGTGGGGAGAGGTTTTGTACATAAAATGGTTTGGTAAATAGTTATCCATTCAAACATGTGTCTCATTTACAATAAGGGTGAAACAGTTTCAATGTAAATAAATCTAGATTTGAATTTAGTATAGTGTTGCATGATAAAAACCTTTCATTTAGTCATTATGAACCAATTTTGCCATATGAATCAAATGAGAATAGCCAATATTTTTTCCCTACGTCATTTCCTTGTCACTGTGTGATTCAAACATAAAATATCCAATTAATGTCCATAGAAGAGGAACTTTCCAAACCACAACTAGTTTGAGTTGCTACTATTGTTGAAAATTGCCATGACTTGTTGTTTGGATTTGTTTCCCACTTAATGTAGTGCTTTGGCATGGCATCCTTGAGAAAATGTATAATGCAGACATTTTGAAATGCATTGATATCACATAATATCAAGGCAACTAGGTGATCAGAGAAATACCTTATTGATAGCATTGTAAGATGAGAGCGATTTATTTCAAATTGGCAATGATATGTTATCAATATGCCAGCATTGTACAAAATGCCACATAAAGGTCACTTTGGAATATAGTGGTTGTCTTAATTTCTAGATATTAACATATATGTTTGTAATCTTGAAACAAAAAATGCTCACTTTGAGGTTTTATTCAACTCAATGCTCTTTGAAGGTGCTCTACCTCATACAACATATGTTAGCACCTCGTCACACACATTTGAAACCCTTTATCTAGTTCTTCAATAAATATAATAGCAAAAGCGCATAAAACTATGAGATAACCACTTTTGATGAAATAAAAAACAAAAAGTAGACAAGAATGTCCATGACGCCATTAGACATCTCTAGGATAGAAACAAATAGACATGGACAATTGAAGAACCCACATAATAAAGTTAGTAGAGACAAGGAAATATCAATTTAAAAAAAAAAATGCATAAAGAGAAATAATGTTGCAGTAGAAGAGCAAAACATAGAAAAATTACACCATTTTGAAAAGACCTTAAAAACACGTCCAAAAAGAAAGATAAACCAAATTGCAAACAAAACATTTATATCATTGCATCAGTTGAAATGAATATAGAAAAACAAAACTTTGCAATGTTGCGCAAGAAATAAACATGAAAATGCAAGAAATGGAATTGAAACATTTTTAGAGACTATCTAGACACACCCAATTATGATTGTGCTATCTGCGAGTGCATGCATTTATAAAAAGACATGGTTCACAATGACATGACATCGTATCACTATTTGCATCATTAACTAATTATGAAGAGTCAAAGAGATTTCAAACCTTGCTTTTGCATAATAATGAATTATATGGAAAGGTGGAAAATTACTTATTTGCCACTATATTCCAAAACATAGGTAACAAACATGAACTTGGTCTCCTCTAGGCTTGAAATGCATTTATTTGTAAGCAAGATTTTGATCTAGAGGTTGTAGAATTTGTTGATAGATATATATTTTCTTATTTAAGATTACTCAACAAAGAGATCCTAAAGGCTCAAACTCACCACCACACAAAAACTTGTTAAAAATATCAAGCCTCGTATTGTGGATTAAATTTTTGGTTGCCACCACCAAATAGAACTATGACGCTCTATCCATTCAAGGGATAACAACATTGGGAAAGAAAAATAAAGATACTTCTTTACTGTTTTACAACATAAGATCTATCCAAGAAACATATATTTCCAAATGTTCTTGTTTGACATTGAAACAACTAAAGAATACTATGTTGTCCTATTCAACACTTCTATTTTATGGTCATTTTTATGATTGAAGAGGTATCCATCGAACACATGGATAAATTCATTTGCAAAGAAAGTATTACAATAGTGTCATGCAAATATGGATGCTTAATTCATATTGGATGCCTAAACTATGGAACAAATTGTAGCTTATGTGTCACAGAGATGGACACAACTTGAAAATTAATTTTAGGAAAACCCATAAAGAATGCATATGTAGCAAAGATAACAAAATACATAGCATTTGAAAACTTGGAATTGCACTTCTTAACTTTGAATAAATGTCCAGTCAACAACCAATCTTGATTGTCCTCGCATGGGCTTTGTATTATATTTCAAAGAAAACAATATTCACCAATATAGTTTCATTCAACAACCAAACATGCATTTCAAAGAAGCCTAAGCTATTGGAACAAAAACCAATGATTTTGAAGACATAATGTGTTCTTCGGTCATTGACATGTTCATTGCAAGGCATGCAAATTTTGAAGATCTTTGCTTGGAACAATATTCATATAGTACTCAAGGTCAAATGCAAATTATTAAAAAAAGAAAAAAAGAAAGAAAAGCAACTACATATTATACAATACATTTGGTAAATTCAACACATTAATGTCGATAATTTTTCTAGGGAAACATGACAAGCTACATTCCCTACCGAGAAATTAAAGATAGATTGAAGGGAAAATGTGAAAGATGGCATGTAGCATACTTGTTTACAAAGACAATCATAGATGTTGTTAAATGTAGGTTTATTGTTGGAACTAAACCAACATGGTGCAATATTAATGCTACTTCTCAAGCAATTGCAAGTAGATCAAAACACATATTCTACATTGACATTGTGATTGATTCAAGCATACCCCTTTATGCACCTAAAATATACAACATCCAAAATGGTCTTATGCATAGTAAGATTTATAAATGAGTTCAACTACATTGTATCATTTCGATTCGAACAATCAAACAACCATGCCTTTGAGTGCAAAAGAATATTATAACATTTGAAAACATCTTAACAAGGAGAAATAATTGATAATAAAGGAAATTATCATGGCAAAAAAAATCAATCCAAACACTTTGATTTATTTGTTCTTTACTGGAGGCGCATGAACAAAGAAAACATTTGTAGCAAAGGCAATCTACTAATATTTAGTGCACTTTTACAATTAAGGATTTTGCAGCAGTCCTCTTCAAAAAAAATAGGTGCATTCACTAGTAAGGTTACGTGCAATGCGAATGCATTACAACTCATTCAATTTTGGACTCACCTAAGAAAAAAATCAACATGCTTCCATTGAATTTGAGCACATTAGATATTAAGTAAATATGATGCTACATCTACTACAATGAGGAATCATTGATAGTCATTCAAACTGCATATTCATGAGGCATCATTGATAGGCATTCATATGTTATACGACATAATGTGAAGGATACATGACATTTTTAAATATGCCAACAGTACTTTTGGAAATGTTGACATTTTTTGTTGTTGTGATCTTTACATATGCCAACAAATTTTAAAAAAAATGTTTACATTTTATTTTGTGGTGATCTATGTCAGGCACATCTTATACAAAATTCTTGGATTTTCAACCTAGTTATGCAAAGAAAAAAGATACCATAGAGATTCGGTAAAGATAGCATAATGTTTTGAATTAAAAAGGTCACGAGACAAGAAAACACACTTTCCATATACGTTCTCATTAAAGTTAGAAATTGTAGTCGAACAATAGATGATATTAACTATTTGAACACCTATTTCTATTGACCTCCACCCAATGACCCTACATTTCCCTGTTTGTTCCATACAAATTGAACACAATAAAAAAACATTGGTGCTAGTGGAATAAAAAAATTACACATTCCTTGGATGCAGGTGTCAATCAATGGCTCATGGCACATGTGGGAGATGGAAGGAGGGAGCCAGCTCCACACCACATGGATATCCCTCGGGATTTCCTCCATGCGTAGTAACTCTCCGCTCTTCACGAGGCCAAGGTCATTTACTCGACCGACCTTTCAACCTTGGCGAAGGTGGTGGTTCTGTACTTATGCAATAATGTCGATCTCAAGTGGGATTTTAGCATCGTCCGTGGATGGAAACAACCATTCTCGCTCTTGTTATCTTTGGCTCTGTGCGGTTTCTAAGCATTATGCCATCTGCATCACCTCCATGTGCTTCTGGGACATGATTTCCCTAGAGCAGTTTACTCTTTAATGCGTAGGATGTCGTTGTGATCTCAGGCTTGTTCTACACGACAATATTTGGCTTACTCGACCCCCAGAAGCAACCATGTCGAGACATCTGCGAGCTACTCCGCACAGGGGTAGTGGAGGACGTGGTCGCTCAGGCCTCTTGGGCCTTAGAGGATCTGCAATGGCAGGTTATGATAGCTTGGTCCTTAGACACCTGAGATGCATGCTCGATGACTGGGAGGAGGAAGTGGTATTTCAACAGCTCGTAGGGCAACGAGCTAGAACGCGTCAAAAACAATATTGGAAGGTCAAAAAATTATCGGCTTAGGCTGTGTTGTGCACTCATGGGGGGGGGGGGGGACGAAGAGAAATCCCTCATCTCCTTCTTCCTTCGCTCATTCTTCTTCTTTGGGCGGTCCCGCTCTTGATCCAAAGCCTCCATAGGACCAGAAACAATCGCGTGGGAAGGAACCTCAACAACTGCAGGTGGTGGACGATATCGGGAAATCAAGTGTTCAGCAGCAGAAGCATGTGGAACCTTACAACTTGGATGGATCCCCTTCAATCATCGAGTCCGCTCCTCAACCTATCAAGGAGCCCAAAAACTCCTCCTTCGACTTGGGCACCTACCATTTCCCAATTACAGAGGAAAAACCAGAAGAGACGACCCCAATTTACCCCCATGAGTAATCCCAGGTTCTTTGAGTCCTCTCTTTTTTTATTTCTTACTCATGGCCTCCAAAAAATGCCACATGCTAATTAGCTTAGTTAGTTTTATGGTTACTGCAGAGAATTGTTGTAAGCCTAAACCCTTGACAAAGAGCAGGTCCTCAAACTCTATTTTCTGCTGGTCTAGTTTCCCTCACAAGGGCAGGCCGGTGATTGACAGTATATTTTCTTTTTTGATTGATAATGGGGTCAGTTTCTCTTCAGCCACCCTAATAACTTGGTTTTCATGCATGTATTATGTTGTATATTATAATTTTGCCTTGGAAATTACAAACAAAAAAAATTACACATTGAAAGAGTACAATAAAAAAAATGCCATGTGGAGACCAAAAACATAGAGAACAACAAAAATCTCTTTCCTGTCACACTTGTCTTGAACATAATATGCTTGTGGGATTAATTGCTAGCAACTTTGAAATACAAGATGTCTTAGTAAAAGTGCAGATGGTGTATTTAGGCAATAGACACAAGCGAAAGTATATATTATCTAGATAGAAATCACAAATACATTGATTGGCAAAACTCAGTGCCATACAATGCTTAAATTATTCACACTTGGCATTCTCGATCATTGGACACTTATAACAAGAGTGTAGGAAAATCACTTCAATTTTTTTTCTTTGAATCTAGTAACAATTCCCTATGCAATTAGTATGTGCATGAATGATGCATATATCACAAGGCCTTACAATAAATGGTGTAGCATTTGAACCTATTGGCATTAGAAAACATGGGCTTGATTACACAACCCTTTCTTATGTTAAAGACATAAAGTTGCTTATCTTGTAAGCAAATTGGATCAAAATTATAATTTCACTATATTTAAGAAAGTTATCTTTGAAACGAAAAGACAGAGAGGTGTATTGGAAATTTGAATATTGTCCTAGAATTGATGTGGAATTGGTACGAACAAAGTGTTCTCTACTTATATGCTCATTGAACGCAAAGATTTCTATAGCATTTTAAAAAATATTATTAAAAATTGTGTCCTTACAACTGTTGATATCTTATGTTTTCAAGAGACTTGAACAAACAAATTTGAAAATGACAATATACTTGCATAAAACTTATATTACTTCTCTAAAGTACACCTTCATGTTGTTCTTACATGCTATAGAAAGAACCTAGTAGCCAAGAAATTTAAAACTTGTGCAATTGAGCATCTTGAGTGTGTTTTGATTGAGTTTTTTGTTTGTCGTAATGTTCTTAAAGTTACAAATATTTAAGTTCAACATCATGCCCCACTAGAATCATTTTTTTGCTTGGTGACTACCATAACACTGAATATACCAACAAAGGGGTTGTATTGTGCTCACTGGTTATTTCAATTTTGCTATGTTAAAAAATATGGTTGCAACAAAAATATCATTGAATTGGTGAAAATCAATAATTTTGCATTGCATGCAACCAAACCAATAAGCAACACAAATCATTAATAAATCATTTCTTGACAACCTTGACAAAAGATTAAAACAATTCAATGCCTTTGATGCTTATTGGATTGACCACCATGCTACTTTCTTTAAAAGTCATTTTCAAATCTTGCCAAAGATCCATATATATCAACACATGTATGCTTATTTTCTCATTACATCTTATATTTATCTAGATAATTGTAGTGCACCAAACATAGACACCTTGTATGTCTTTCCTAGCATCGAAGACAACGTAGCAGTGGAATCATAAAAAAGACACAAGTATTTGTCCCCAAGCAAATAATTCTTTTAGTTCATTATATTATGTTCTACTAGGAATAGTATTGTTCCTCCAAATCCTTGTATATAGTTTTACTACAAATGATGCTTTCACTTGTATAGGTCATTTCCATTATATGGTGACTCTAGCCAAAACGCGAGCTTTCAATTTCAGCTTGAAAGAAATTGGAATGCCTTCCTCTATCATTGAACTTTGTACACACAATAAAACCGATTTGTTTGAGGGAGATGTGTTGATCCTGTATGATCCTAGTTTCCCAAAGAATGTAAATTCACCTTCTAAAATATAATTCATGCATGCTAACTATGGGGATAAGCATGACCAAGTAACAATAACTATCAATGTTGGTAACATTCTCATACTACACTCCATTCCATAGTTTATACTTGACATCAATGTCTGAATCAAAGACTTTGGGCTTCAACCCAAGATCACATTTGAGCGAGAAGATGTGAATATTGTATAGTGCTAAATCCTAATAGTAGCATTGTGTAGAACACTTATGTTCGCAGCACCTAACAAGGTCCTTTTTTACCACGATGCATGAAATGGCTCATATGCCATTGGATCTTTTGGGGCCATTATGTCTATCTGTTGACTAAATATCAATGAATATGAAAATCATCTTAAAGAGGATTAATTTGAATAAATATCAACAATAGTATGTCTCATATTCCCATAATGATCCTCAATTTTCTTATGTCATATCATGTTCTATTTTCATCTTTTCAAGAAGATTAAAGATCACATTTTCAATCCTAAGCTTTAAAAAATTGTTCGCATTGTTGGAATATTATCACCATCATTTTTTATATTTGCATGCATGCATGCATCCAGCTATCAGTATGGTGGTCTCCCCAACACATGGAGTCTATTTTCATCCCCCTAGAGCCTATCTACAGACCTCAGTAGCCCTCCTACCTACTTGGTGTGCCTTGTTTTTGTCACATGGATGACATATGCGCCTTATCTCACCTACCGAGAGTTTAACAATTAGTTAGAGCATTGATTGACCAGTTCTTGCATTTATTGCTCAGTTTAACTGCCTGTAGCTCCTAGTTGTCTATTTTCGAGTGCCACTTGACCTTCTAACAGCCTCATGCGCCCTCCTTGGAGTCTCCATCCCTTGATGTGTGCTCACATGGTTCAGTTAGACTCATTTGCTTGACTTTTGACTATTTGTGACTACTGCCACTGATTGGATGATGTCTCCAATGCTATCCAAGCTACACACTAAGGAGAATTCGAATGACCTTAGCTCCATTCGAATTCACTTGACAATTATTGTATTGTATTCAATTTTCACAGTGCCAGCTCACAGTTGATGTATGATTATACTGCTATTCTCCATTTTATGTGTTAATAAGTGATTATTGATTCATCTATTCTTCTTTCTTCTCTGCTATTCTTTAGTGAGATTAATGAGATTTGCTCTAGCTGTGTGATATTTCCTGCAGATTGTCACATGGTATTAGAGTTGGAGCTAGCTATTCGAATTGCAGCAGTAGCAGTTGCAGCCATTGCAGTAGTTGCAACAATTCATTGAGCAACTGTCTTTCATTGAGCACTAGAAGCCTCTGGATTTCCACAGCAATTCCTGGTGCAATTGTATTGAAGTCACTGGAGCAATCCAGTGAGGTCTATCCAGGTGTGAAGGATCCAATCACATGTGCTCATTGTCCTAAGGCAGTTTTCTCTCGATTTGCAGCAAATGTCCATCAATAATTTCATTTGTTTTGCAGGTTTATTCCATCCTTCGAATTCATCATCAATTCGACTTCAACAGCTACCTATCGATCTAAAAATAAATTCATTAAATTATTTCGAATGGAAGGCCAAGATGGACATCTTCATGAAGTCCAAGAGCCTCTCTAGAGTTTTGAATGGCACTGCAATTGAGCCCATTGGTGCAGTAGAGAAATCCAAGTACTTGGATAAACTTGATGAAGCAGTAGGACTGCTACTCCTCAACATTTCTGAAGACCTTCATTTTCATGTCATAGATCTAGCAACTCCAAAAGAGGTTTGGGACAAGCTCAAATCTCTTCTTGGACAGAAAGATGACTTGAAAGGTCACAAATTGGGAAATGAGCTAGTCTCACTGAGCCCTTGCAGCTTCAACTCCATCAATGAGTTTCTTACCAAGTTTTAAAATATGATTTCACAATTGAAGAGATATGGAATAAAGAAGGAAGAGAAGCAACTCATCCTTGCATACTATCAAAATTGGGCCCTAACGACTCAGTATTTGTCTCCACCTTTCAGTCAGCGAAGCTATCCATCCCAAAATGGAAGTTTCCAAGCATAAATGACTTCATCCAGTCTCTCACACAAGAGGAGGAGAAGTTGATTCAAATGGGAATGATAAAACCCAAGATGGATTCAACACTTGCAGCTACTGAGGTGAACAGAGTGAATGGAAAGGGAAAGCAAAAAGTTTTTGACAAGAAGTCGAATGAGCAGAAGCAAAAGGAGGCTCCCTATCAGTCAAAAGGGGCTTCGAAGTCCAAGAAGACCAAGCATTCTCAAAAGGATAAATCCAAATGTACCTATTGTAATAGAGGATTTCATCTTGGGAGTTCTTGTATGAAGAATACTATAGACATGATGGCTCAGTTACTTGAAAAGAATAACCTCCCAGTACCTGCATGTGCTAGGAAGAAAGATGTTGAACCTTCTAGATCTGAGGACAAGGAGAGATGTCATGCCCCCATGGCAGGTGCATCAAGAGAGTCCTCCTTCATCATAGATTCAGGAGCATCTGGACATATGTCTTCCTCCAAATATCTCTTCACTGGATTTGAATGCACAGTTGGCCCTTCCATCATATTGGGGAATGATTCTGAGGTCTCCTCTGAGGGGATTGGAAGGATCAAACTTGATCATGGATACTTCTCTGATGTACTCTATGTGCCTACACTTACTACTAATATGCTTTCGGTCTACCAAATGACCCACATTGGAGAGCCCAAGAGGGTGATCTTCTCTCCAAATGAGGTCAAAATACAAGACATGGTTTCAGGAAATATCATTGCAAAAGGAGTTGCAAATCACAATTCGAAACTATATGAGTTCCCTTACTTTCTTCCTCTCTCCAAGCAATCTGCTCTTCACACTCATGCAAATGAAGAGAGTAGGCTATGGCATGAAATATTTTGGCACCTCAACTACAAGTACCTGCAAGATATGCATACACAAGAGATGGTTGAAGGACTTCCCAAAGTCAATTTTTCCAAGGGAAGCTATAAGGATTGCTTGACGGGCAAACATCTTGAAAAGAGGTTTGAGAAAGGAAAGGCAAGGAGAGCCTCTCAACCCTTAGATCTGATCCATAGTGATGTTGCAGGACCATTTCCAGGTCTATCTTTGAACAAGGAAAGGTATATTCTTACTTTTATTGATGATTATTCAAGATTTACATGGGTATACTTTCTCAAATTAAAATCAGAAGTATTTGGATACTTTAAGTTTTTCAAGTCTTCTGCAGAAAAGTTTTCAAATAGAAATATCGAGGCCATTCACACTGATAATGGGGGTGAGTATGTCAAAGGTGATTTTCAATCTTTTTGTGATGATGAAGGAATTGAGATGCAACATACTGTTCCCTATACACCGCAACAGAATGGTGTTGCAGAAAGGAAGAACAAAACATTGAAGGAGATGGCAACTTGCATGCTCAAGTCAAAAGGGTTGCACCCTAGTCTTTGGGCAGAAGCCATCAACTGTGCCGCTTACCTTCATAACAGATCCCTCATAAAGGATTGAAAAATATGACTCCTTTCGAAGCATGGATCGGATACAAACCCGATGTGTCCCATCTTAGAGTGTTTGGATCCAGAGCATGGGAAAGGATTCCAAATGAGAAAAGGAGAGCCCTAGATCCACAAAGCAGAGAGTGTATATTGGTGGGATATGCATTGAGTGCAAAGGCCTACAAGATTCTTGATCCCTATACTATGTCTACATTTCTTGAGAGGAGTGTACAGTTTGAGGAATGGCCTCTTCATGATGCTCATCCTGTTGAGCAAGAGAGCTTGCCTACCACACCTCCATTGCTTGATGAGCCCCAAGAGAGCGAATATTCATCACATGATAGTTCAGATTCAGAGTATGAGAGTGAAGACGATGAAGAGCGAATTCTAGATCCAGATCCACAAGAACCTGAATATCTAGCACCTGACAGTGAAGATGAGCGAATGGGAGATCCAAATCCACAAGAACCAGATGATCTTTCACTTGATGATCCTCCTCTTCCGAGATGGGAAACCACTACTCTTAAATCTGTTGGTGATCTTGTTTGTGATCTACTTGACCAGAGAAGAACCATATCTAATTTTCATAATGGAAGGTTTCATCCTTCTCACATTACTGATCCATTTCTTGCTGATCAATCATTCTTTAGTAAAGAGGGTCACTTGCCTCCTTCTGGGGTGAGTGATGCCATGCTACATTAGCATCCTTCAGTCTATTTTGAGGGAGGGCTTTCTTCCCACTGGGTTTTCCCTCTTTCCTCACTTTATTATTTAGATTGTTGTACGGGGTGACCTTTGGTCTCAGTTACCAGGGCCCTACTATTTAGTCCCTTCTATTGATTCCTCATAGTATAGCTTGAGAGGGGGTGTTGGAATATTATCACCATCATTTTTATATTTGCATGCATGCATGCATTCTGCATGCATCCAGTCATCAGTATGGTGGTCTCCTCAACACCTGGAGCCTATTTTTAGCCCCCTAGAGCCTGTCTACATCCCTTAGCCCTCCTACCTACTTGATGCACCTCGTTTTCATCACCTGGATGACATATGCGCCTTATCTCACCTACTGGGATTTTAACAGACAGTTAGAGCATTGATTGACCAATTCTTGCATTTATTGCTTAGTTTAACTGCCTGTAGCTCCCATTTGTCTATTTTGGAGTGCCACTTGACCTTCTAACAGCCTCATGCGCTCTCCTTGGAGTCTCCATCCCCTGATTTGTGCTCACATGGTTCAGTTAGACTCATTTGACTGACTTTTGACTATTTGTGACTATTGCCACTGATTGGATGATGTCTCCAATGCTATCCAAGCTACACACTGAGGAGAATTCGAATGACCTTAGGTCAATTTGAATTCACTTGACATTTATTGTATTGTATTCAGTTTTCACAGTGCCAGCTCACAATTGATGTATGGTTATACTGCTATTCTCCATTTTCTGTGTTAATGAGTGATTATTGATTCATCTATTCTTCTTTCTTCTCTATTATTCTTAAGTGAGATTAGTGAGATTTGCTCCAGCTGCGTGATCTTTCCTGCAGATTGTCACACGCATGCCACTTAGCTACAACTCAACCGCTCATATAAAGCCTTACCTTTCAAGTACAAGAACAATTAGTGTGTCATAGTGTTTCAATGTTCTTTTTTAAGAATGCAATCCACAATAACCCAAAGGAAAGTTCCAGTCTATGCACCTAGTTGTCGACTTTCATTAACCTACTAAATGATCATATCACAAAACAAAACTTACAAAACTCATCCACATTTTGAATGAACAATATTGTTGTCGCATTAAAAAACAATGAACAATATTGTTGTCGCATTAAAAAACAATGAACAATATTGTAGTCAAAACAATGTTACTCATGTTCTTATTGCAAGCTTGCTCTAGTTCAAAATTGATCTCAACTTGACATTCTATATGTATAGTTATCTTCTTTTTCCACCATAAGCAATAACGAAAAACAAAATTGTTTTTCCAATTCTTCTATTGGTATTCATAGATATATGTTTGGATTTCTCTGATGGAAAGCCAAGATGTTTTTGAGCTTCTATTTTTGCATCTTAAATGTTTCACTTTCCAACGTTTCAACTACCGAAAATGGATATATGTACATTTACTTATTTTACCGATCTTCCATTAACAATGGATACTTAGTCACTTTATGTTATTTTGGGAAAAATGTTATGAAGATTTTTTATTGCATATATTGGATGCATACCTTGGTATTCAATCATTGTCCTAAGCATATTGTTTCTATGGAGCCATTTTTCTATTCTCAACCTCATCTATATACATAAACTTCCACATGTCGACTCTTTTCACGTGGAAAAACCACTTTCCTGTTATTCCGAAGGAATCAAGGAAAGCTCATCACACGAATGGGAAATCTCAACAAACTTCCCCACATATCGTGCATGGTAGGTGGAGCAAACTGTCAGTCGGTCATCCAATCCAGACAATGTCTCAACGGAATTGAACCCGGGTGGATGGAATGAAATCCATCTATCCCCACCAATGGACCACCATATCCTTAAGTTTTTAATGTCAAATAAAAAGTGTGATCCTATGGTTAAGACAAATAGAATCTCACTCTCAACTTCTCTAATTACAAGCACCATGAATATATTGTTTGCTTCGCTATTCTTCCTTGAGTTTTGTGAATATAGAGAAAAAATGGAAACCTATGGTTAGATTATCAATTTGATTTTTTCTATGTACATGCACCATAAACAACAAGTTCTAGGACACACTTCATTATCATGTATAGCAGAGCATCTTTCCACTTGAAGGTTGATGCTTTGCTATACAATACCAAGTTATAAATCACGTTTTCACGCTTCCTCGTAACAAATGATCGCATGAAGTCATGTTGCCCTAACTAGTTCATGCTTGCATTATTGCTACATTCCTTTTTTTTAAATGCCATTTGGTCATGTGAATGTTTAGAACATCACATATTTCTTGAACACCAAGCATTTGTAACTCTTGGATGAATCATAGCGGTTTCTAACCACCAATGACAACATGTTGATAGCAAGAGGATAAATGCATATTGTTACTTTATTTCCTATTTATTCTTAAATTAGAGTTGGCATTTTATTTTCCTCGCATGTTGCTATTTATTCATAGACGAGAGTTGGTATTTTCTTTTCATCACGTTTTTTTTTCACACGAAAAAAAAGTAACTTGTTATTCAACGATTGAATCAAAGTTATAGCTAGAAGCTAAGAGGCCATGTAGTTTTCAAAAGCACTAAAACTATAAACAAACATCCAAGCTACCAAGGATATGGAAGCCATCAAAATCTGTTAACAATCTTACAAAACAGTGTCTCAGGATATCACATGATTGGTAGATCAAGCCTTCTACATAGATCATAACAAAAATATCTGAGTCCTAGATCATAAAAGTAGAAAACTACTATTTAAAGTAGGAACATACATAACAATCCTCATTTGGTCGCCTAATTAATAGACCACCATCGAACCTTCCTTGATTGCAAATAAATCTACAAACTTTTCATAGAAAAGGATGCCCTTTTGACAACTGACTGCTTTTTTGGATAGACAATTAGCCTCCTAGTTGTACTACATGTAGATGTGAGAAAAATATGAATAAGAGAATATATCGTAGAGTTCCTTAAACTAAGTACATTCATAGATGAGAGTTGGTATTTTATTTTCCTTGAATGTTGCTTTTGCTATTTAGTGCTTGTTTCTTTCAGTTTTGTCATACAAAGTCTCCATATGCTTTCAATTATGTTCATGCCATTGCAAATGGGTTCAACAACATCTTCTTTGTATTCTTTGATGATTCACAATTGCTTATTACAATTCTAAATGGCCATGCCCCCAAAACATATGATCTTTGTAATTTGCAAACTCGTAGATAAAACATTCTAGTGCCATTTCTTTCCAACATGAAAAATTGTACTACTTTGTATTTTCTGCAACTTGACACTATTCCAAAATTTTAATGTTGGGAACAACTTTACCTTGTTCTCTCATGATGAAACCCAAGGGATGCTTCCCCACATTCATGGATGACATCTCTAGTAAACTTGTTGGCATAGAGTACTTCCTTGTGTTAGTTCTATTTCTTCACCACATACTACTTGCTATAGACTCTTTTCCATTAGGCAGAGTTATCATTTATATTTCCAAGTGTGAAACTTTGTGTAATAAATTTTCCAATAAATTAAATTTTTTTACGAGTAAGTAGTTTAACCTTCCAATACTAAACAAAAAGATTTACATAGTGTACAAAAAGAGAGAGGCCCCTCTCAGAGTGAGAGTCGGGGTCCTTCATACACCACCATTCCCCATCCATTTCAAGATAGCTTCCCAGTCCTAAAATTGTTCTGTTTCCACTTTCCCACAAATTAAATAGTCCACGATTCCCAACCAGCTTCGAAGAGCGTAACAAAATTCACACAATCCCTCAGCACTGATCCATATACCATCTACATAACATTCTTTATAATAGTAACTTAACATGCAAAACATAGATAAGAGAAAAATCCACCCGATCCTTCCGCTACACGTTATTTCTCTGGTTCTTCTACCACTGGTGGCTGAGGATGATCATTGACTTGGTTACGCTTAAAGGTGGGGCTGCTAAATTTGCCACCTCTTCCATATCCCCCAAGTTTCTAGTCACATCCTCCTAGAGATTGGTAAAAAATTGGATAACCAGGTCTCCATAAATTTCTATTTCCATCATTATCTTCACGAGAATCTTCCTCAGGATCCAATAAGCATCCAACTGTGCCTCCATTCCTTTCTGTTTGATTTGTTATGTCGTTTCTTCTTCTTCCATCACGACGATGGCACTGTCAATGTGAGGCGGAATGCTTTCCAAGTAAACCTGCTCTTCTTCACTCACCACCTGCTTCCGAGCTCGTTGGTCCCTCCCTCCTTGCAGACTTCTCATTCTTTGACACGGTTCCATACTGACTCGACCACATATTTGGAACCGAAATGTGCTCATTCTCTCTCGCATGGGTCCTCTGCTCACTGATCCCCTGGTTCGCAAGTTCATTTCCGATCTCCACCGTTTGCTTAAATTCTTAAGCCAAATTTCCCACGCTTGGTTGACCTCCATCTGCCTCATCTCAAATGCGGTTGCATTAACTGCCAGGGTCGCACTTGTCCTTTCGTCACCGACCGCCTTAATTGCCTACTGTTTCATTCTTGTTTGCTTTCTCTTCTTCCTTGCACCACCATAAATGGCCTATTCTTCTAACATCAAATCCAATCTTCGTCATCTATTCATGCCTCCCCCACTTGCTCGTTCGTCTCCTATCTGATCTCCACGTAACCTATAGCATGTGGAGTTCCATCCATGTGGTCACCCGCATCCGGGGTTTGAGGATCTTTGGAGATAAGGGCCAAACACTTGTTTTTGAAGGTTCCTTCATTCACCTCCTCCCACCTACTTTACTTTAAGGTGATGCGATTATCCACACCAAAGTTGATTACGTGGTTTGGAAGGGAATTAGCTTGTCTTTTAACATGTTTAAACACCAATGCAGGTGTGTTCTCTAGGAGGATTGCTAGTTTTCCTAGCCTTCGTTCTAATCTCCAATTTCATGCCACTTTGGAGATTTGTCCTCCAGCTTGAATTCTCTCTGCCATTTTCAGAATGACTCGGTAGTATCCTTCTACAATCTTTGGGGTCCATCCTTGTTGCATCCCCTAGATAATCCCATTTATTAATCCCTCAAGCTCAGCTACACTGTTGGTCATCCCTCCAATATATCCCCACAGGAGTCCCACAATCTCCCCTCTACTATTACAAACTCCTCCACCAAATCCCGTCGGTCCCTGATTGCCACGCGGAGCCCCATCAAAATTTATTTTATAGGATCCTTCTGGGGGTGGTTGCCAATGGATTCCACTCTTACAAATGGTGGGTCTAATTGGCTTAAAGCCAATGAAGGGAGGGATGGAGTTAGTATCATAGTCCTGCAATATTCTTCTCTTTGGTTCCTCTGCTTGAAGGTCTCTTGTCCCCCATTGATTTAATTTTAGCATCTCGTGGATACTTAATTGCAATCTCTTCCATATTTATGTCTCATTTATGCTCTTCTCCTCAAATATCCTTCGGTTCCTCTATCACTATACTTCCCTACTGCCCACATAAGGAAGCCTAGGAACAATTCCCATATTCGGTTAAGAATCATATTTTAAAAGGTTGAGAGTTCCATTCCACTAGAGAGTTGATTGGGTCTCCTATATTTCTCCTCCCCCTTCAGAATATCTCCTATCCTCTTTCCCATAAGGTCTTCACAAACCTACAACTTCCTAGGAGATGGTCGATATCCTCTCCCTCCTTTCCACACAATATGGACCAAGCCGGTCCTTTGAAGCCCCTTTTTTGGAGATTCTCCCAAGTGAGGATCCTTCTTCGAAGTAGGAGCCACAAAAAGAGGGTGATTTTAGGCCATAAGTTGGCTTTCCACAACTTTTCCCATTTCTCTTCCCTAGGGACTTGATTGTAACCAACATGGAGGGAGGTGGCCTACTTCAAATTAAAATCCCCCAAGGGGGACTAGCCCCATCGTAATTTGTCGTTATCCTGTTGAATCCCTATCTTCTTATCCTGTAGCAAATCCCACAAAGTTTGCACATTATCCCTTGGGCTCCAACCCCTCCACCACTCAAGGTTCTTCCATCTCCTGAAAGTCCCATCCGGGTTCTTAGAATCCCACATGTCTTTTACTCTAGTCAGATTATTTTGAAGGAGGTTCGCGTGGATGAGTGGAAGATCAATGGAACTAAATATACTAGGGGATTGTTGCCACGAGTCCATGAAAAAATATGCTTTCTCCCATTATGGACCTCCCAAAAACTGCGTTGTTGCACCAAATATTTGTTCTTCCGTGTTACCTTCCATATGTGCGATCCTGGCTTGTCTTCCATGAAATGAATGAGTTTCTTTTTGTCCCATTCTTTATCATATTTAGCATGCCACAACTACGCCCAAGGCTCCTTGTCATAAGTAATCCACCTCCACCAGATTTTAGCTCCCATAATCTCATTGCTTACCTTTGGATCCCTTAATCCGAGGCCTCCCAACAATTTCGGCATACACACCATCTTCCAATTCACTAGGGCCCATTTCTTATGCTCCTTCATTCCTCCCCATAGGAAGGTTATTTGGATGCATCGATTTTTCGTAATAATGGATTTGGGGGTAACTAAAACAATATATATATATATATATATAAGGTAAGGCTTGGAGAACTGATTTTACCATGTCCAACCGTCCTGGAAGATTCAACGGTCTGAATGTCCAGCTGGACAACTTTGTTTGCATTTTATCTATCAAATATTTCCAAGACGCTTTTTTTATTGTTTCATCCGATATGGGCCCCCCCAAGTATTTTGACGGAAAATTACCAAGTTGGAAGCCCATGATCCTTACAATGTTCCTTATGGTCACTTGAGGTGTATTAAAAAAGTATATCTGAGATTTTTCTTTGTTTATTTCCATACCACTAGCCATTAGAAACATGTCCAATCCTTCCTTCATAGACCTTGCTTACTAGACTGAAGCATATTCCATCAACATTGTGTCATCCACAAATTGTTGATGGGTATGAGGAGACCCTTCATGATGCATCCGAAGTCCTCTTATGGAGTTTTCTCTCACCATTTATTTCAACGTACGTACGAGTCCTTCTGCCATTACGATGAACAGAAAGGGGGATAGCGGGTCACATTGCCTTATTCCTCATGATGCTTTAAAGGGAGTCGACAGAGTTCCATTAACCAAAATGGAGAAAAACATTGAAGACACAAGATTAAGAATCCATTTAATCCATGATTCTTGATATCCAAAGGCTTTTAGCATCCTTCCCATGAATTTCCAGCTTAGCTTGTCATACGCTTTTGATAGGTCAAGTTTAATTAACATACTAGGGGATTTAATGGATTTGAGATAGTGAATTAACTCGTGGGTGAGAAGAATTCCATCCAAGATCTGTCTTCCTTCTACGAACCTTGCCTGCTTTGGGGAGTCAATCAGTGGTAGTAACGGTTTTAAACTGTTGGCTATGACTTTCATTATTATTATGTAACTGACATTACATGAGGCGATCGACCTGAACTTAGTAGAGGAATATGCTCCTGCTTCTTTATGGATCAAGGAGAGGAACGCTAAATTGAAAGTCGTTAAAATTCCACCCATTCTCCTCGAATCTTCCACGATCTCCATCACTTCATATTTCAAAATGTCCCAACAACTCTGGAATAAAATTAATAGTGAAATCATTGGGGCCTAGGACGGTGTCCCCCTCCATTTTGTGGACTGCTTCCTCCACCTCCTAAGCTTCGATCAAGCGCATTAATAATGCATTGTGCTTGTTGGTTATTAACTCGGGGATGTGCGTAGTCACTCTTTCTATGAAAGAATCTCTCTCAATATTTTGTTCTTCTAGAAGATCGTTGAAGAAAGAATTGAGTTCGTGCTCAATGTCCTCCTGGGTCTCCACAAACCCTTTTGTCTCCTTCTTGGAGCCATCTATTCCT
Organism: Larix kaempferi; assembly: GCA_027924585.1. NCBI lineage: Eukaryota > Viridiplantae > Streptophyta > Pinopsida > Pinales > Pinaceae > Larix > Larix kaempferi. The sequence continues at coordinate 500,846 of BSBM01000202.1, forward strand.
AGATTTATGCTTCCACAATTGTTCTTCTTGTTCTTCCCTCCTACTTAATTGAATCATAACCTCTTTCTCTTCATTCTTTAGTTCCTCCGTGTATGCTTGTGTCATACTTCTTCTTTGGATCTCCTCCATCTTGTTTTCCAACTGCCTTTTCTCCTGAAAGATGTTGCTGAAGGATTCTTTGTTTCATTTCTTAACTTTGTCCTTGACATACTTCAATTTTTGTTGGAATTTGTACATTACCGAGCCTTGAAGGGGTACAAATTCTCCCCACCAGTTCTTCATCTTTTCCTTAAAATCCGGACAAGACAACCAAAACTATTCAATACACTCCTATCCTTCCCCATTCGAGGCTAAGCGATCAATGGTCCGATCCTAAGGCCGGTAGGGTTACCGTTGCAATTTCACCTCCTGCTAACAACATGGATTCAAAGGCCAGGAATTTATCTAGCCTTGAAGCTATTTGTCTTTCTCTGATCCTTTTGTTATTCTAGGTATATAGACTATTGGAAGTTCCTATATCCACTAGCTCCAGGTTTTCCTTTATCTCTCCAAATCCAAGGTTGGTACTGTGTAGAGATCTAATGCCACCTTTTTTCTCATCCAAACTTTTGATTAGATTAAAATTGCCTCCTAAAATCCAGTGCTTTTGCCCCACCCAACAACTAAGGTTCTCTACAACAGCTAAGAAGCCTTCCTTTGCCGAAATTTGGTATAGTCCATAAACATTGGAAATCACCCCTCTAATGCTGGTGCCTATTACATGAACTTATGTAGAAATAATAGATCTCAAAGCTAAAAAAATGAATAAATTTACTTCGAGCAGGTTCCACCATATTGCGATTCCTCCTATTGTTCCTTCTGCATCAACAACTACCATTTCACTTCCTTTCCAAATTCTTGTTCCCACCTACTTAAGCTGCCTTTCAGTGCATTTCGTTTCTTATATTATAACCACCAAGGGTTTTTCTACTTCTATCTTTCTTTTTAAGATTCTCTTTTTTCTTAGGTTGTTCAAGCCTCATATGTTCCATGAGATCAACTTCATTTCAAAGATTTGGTGATAGCTTGGAATGCCTCCTTGATAGTTGGATACTGACCTAAGGCTACAAGATTTCCCCCCACTGCTTTGATTCTATGCCTGTTACTTCGTCTCCCTCTTCCAGTTTTTCTTACCCCTTCCCCCTCCTTGAGAGGTTCCGCTATCACCCCTAGTGATGGTGGGGGAGTTGTTTTCAAGATTACATCCCTCAAGAGACATAACTGTTGAGAGGGTATGTACCCTGTTTCCAGGTTTGTGCACGCTTTCTCTATCTCTTCTAAGTTAAGTTCCCCCAACTCCACATCCTCTGTTTCTTCTGCTTGTAGTTCCATCTCTTCATCCTCTAGCCTAATTCCTGAATTTTCTTGAGATTCTTTCCCCCCTTTCCCGTCCCATTCCGGCTTTTGGTTATCATCCCCTTTCTCTTGCACATTGCCCTCCTCTTTCTCTAAAAATTCATACTGTTTTGCAATTTGAATCTTCTTGTGGATCTTCATACCTGATCCTCTTATGGCATGCCTTTTTTTGCTATTAACTTTAGTGTATCCATCAAATTCCTTCTCCATCTTGTTCTTTTCAGCCCCTCCCGATTTATTTAGGGGACAATCTCTGAAAAAGTGTCCATGTTCGTGACAACATCTGCATCTGAAGGGCACATTCTCATAATCCAGAGGCTGGGTCCACTCCTCATCGTCCCATGATAGGTTAATTGCTTCAGGAAGCTCTTTCGATAAATCCATATACACAGAAATTTGGGCATATGACGTGTATCGCACCGATTTTGTTTGCTTTGACGCTTTGACAAATCTCCCTATGAAATTTCCCACGTCTGCCAAGATTTCCTCCCTCTAGTATTCCGTTGGCAAGGAGTAGAGGCAGATCCATATCGGAGCCACCATTAGGTCTTCTCTGTCAGGGTTGAATCTCTCCTTCCATTATATCAGAAATAGGCATACCGAGTTGAAAAAATAGGGTCCTCCATCCATTACCCTATTACAGTCTTCCACATTAAGAAAAATAATGGTAAAAAAACCTTTGGCACCTAGTTGCAGATCATAATGCCCTTTGGGATTCCACATTCCATTTATCCACCAGGTTAACACTTTCTCAGATGGCCATATTCCCACGAACTTCCCAATCAGTGCGTGGTCCTTCATATGCTGGATGTGGTTTCTCAAACCCTCCGAATTAATCTGTAGGTTGGGTATATCTGTCATTTTTGGGATGCATTGTCCTGGCTTCCTTCTATTGGTCTTAGCTCCTGGAAATTCCTCCAGAACGCTCGTCCCTTCTCCTCTCGCTCCCTTAGAGGTATCCATGGTCATTTCCTCTTGCACGCCTTTTCCTAGATCCCGTTGGGAGGGGACCGGTCCCCCCCTCGCTGCCTTGACCATGCCTGCCACCAGCTGAGCAAGCTCTCATACTACTACTCCTTAAAATTTCAAAAACCTGCAAACCCTAAGAACGTCGTCACTCCTCCCCCCTCCTCATTGATCTCCGTTCTCCATAGAATGCCCAATACATGAATTTGTTATTTGCCTTTTAAATAAATAATTCAAAACAATAGACACCTTTGTAATTTGTTTTCTCTTTAAGTATGACTTCATGTAATATGTTTTGATGCTTTTCGTTTTTCTATTGGTTTCTCAAATTTCATGTTTTGCCTAGTTAAGGTTTGTGCTTGCTTATTGTTATCTCTAATAGGTGTATGCATGCATTTTCGTCTTCTCATGCCAAATAGGGCTCATTGTTTCAAAATAATTTGATGTTTGCTTGCTTATTGTTATGCATGCATTTTCGTCTTTTCATGCCAAATAGGGTTCATCGTTTCAAAATAATTTGATGTTTGATTTCAAAGGAAACCTTAATTTACTAGTCAATAGAAAAACACCTATCCAAAGATCTATGTTCATCCAATTGCTAAAACAAACATTGATACTCTCTTGAAGAATATTAATGCATGAAAACATATATGGTTAAACACATAGAATGAGCTAATATAAAAGTGGATATTTTTCTCCGTCATCTTCAATATCAAGGTTGAGGAGTCTCATCTTTGATTCAATGAATTGAACAAATAAACAAATCAACATGGCTACTTCTCTTTGGAAAAATTGCACTTAAAAAATATCAATGTTAAACACATAATATAACATTAGATATTTTTCTTTGCAATGCCATTTCATAATTCTCTTCTTTAATTTCAATGTATTGAATAAATTAATAAGTTTTACCATTATTTTTTTTAAGCTAGTACCCACATAGTTTCGAATCGACGACCTTACGCAAGGAGTGCCTTAACAATATACCCATTCACCGTCTATTCTACACCCTGCGGGCAAGTTTTACCATTATTAATAAAAATACCAAAATGCTTTTTTTCTAGAAAAATTCATATTTTTCATTCATAAGATCAGAGAATACATTCCTTAGTGCCAAGGGACAATAGCCAGATGAAATACATCGTCTATGGGCCACAGAGATACTACACATATTAGACAATATATAATGCCGAGACATAGATTGATACACTACTGATAGACACATATTTTTGAAACCAAGTCAAGAGAAAAGTCAGAAAAGAATCAAACGCGAGGAGACCAAAGTGCCTCCATGAAATTCTTCCAAGTTGAAAAAACCATGAATCAAGAATAAATTCTATTTAGAAAGCTCATCTGCTATGGAGTTCAATTCCTTGAAGACGAAAATACCAAAATAATTAAATTTTCTATATAGACGATGCCACACCTTTACCCATGTCTCTCCTCATATACAAAACTAAGGGATGCCAAAATTTAATATTTACACTAATCACCTTAAAAAATACAACATTATCTCTCTCTATATAAACATTATCTTTCTTATTTGTATAAACATTATCTCTTTTATTGTCAAAGATACCATGGTCCATTGGTGAGGATAGATGGATTTCATTCCATCCCCTTGGGTTCAATTCTGTTGAGACATCTTTTGGCTTGGATAAATTTGTTGAGATTTCCCCCGCTAGAAAAAACATTATCTCTCTTATTATCTTATTATGTATATATAAAAGGTGATTAACGATACAATAATATGTATCTATTTATTTATTTATATATCTTAAATACCCTCTGCATTTATTGTTGCACTGGTACACGCTACCTGACCTTAAATAGACTAATTATATTTTTCGTTAAGAATGCAAATTCTTTGGAAGGCCTTACCACTCAGTGCCACCATACATATCCTTAGCGTCGATCGCCTCGAACCTGCGAACCTCAATTCACAACAAAATTCCTAATATCTGTGATTGGATCTGTAGAGGGAGGTGATGGCACAAGGATTTCGTTTCAATCGTCTACTACTATGCGGCCGCACACTGGCATCGGCATCCCATGAGAAAATCTTGGAACCGAGCCATAGTTGGAGTTGGAGATGTGTGAATGTGAGGCGCAAATCTGGATGGTCCAGGAGGGGTAATGGCAATGGCAATGGAAGGGGAAATGGCAAGGGCAAGAAAAGGTTATGGGTGCCTCAGGTAGTAGAGCTGCAGGTGGAATCAGACTCAGATTCAGGAGGACAGGGGTTCGACTATGTTGGGAGCTCTAAACGTCTTGAGAAGCTCATTCACAGGAATATGGCGAAAATGGCGGCCCCCGCTTGGCTTCCTTTTATGCCGGGGATGTCGTATTGGGTGCCCCCGTTCCCGTCTCTAAAATTCGGGGAATACTCCGAAGTTGAAGTTGCAATTGCAGCGAGGAACCCCATGACCGAAGAGGAACTCCTGTCATTTACTACGGCTAGGAGAGGATGGCCTTCCTCGGCTTACTATCTTCAAGGTACACGCTAGACAAATTATTCCTCCAGTCTGTTTTTTTTAGAGCCAGAATCATAGAAAAAAATGTTAATTAAAACTAGTTTTTGCATTCTCCATAACAAAACAGGTTAGGGGGCCTGTATTTAAATGTAAAAGATTGTGAGAAAAAGGATTACATATATTCCAATGTGGTGTCTTAAAAAAACCCATTTGTCATAGCTGCTGCAGTGGAGCAAGGAGATTGTCACACAAGAAGCATATGATGTTGGAAATTTTGAGTTCCATTAAAGTGAGATTTATCTTTGAATTCATTCAATCTAGAGCACCCTCACAGGGATTGCTGATCGCAGAAATCATCATTGATTTGGTCGGTTGGGAAGGGTTTTTCCTCCGTTATGGATCTTTCAGATTGGTATTTTACCTGATGTAGCATAGGAACCCAACTCAAGCTGTAGGTCATACTCCATGGCCACTCAACATTATGGTCACAATCTTTTGCAGGTTAATTCTTTCAATATATCGTCAAGGTAGGGAAATGGAAGAATCATTCCGAATGGAATGAATTTTATGATTCTATCCTCAAAATAGTTTGTCGTTATCCAAATCTACATGGTAGGCTAACTAGGCTTATTGATGCATCCCCCATCTCTATGGCAGGATAAAGATGCCTTCAGGATGCCCTTCTTGTTTGTGAAAGGTGTTTTTGTGGCTTTTTGCGATGCATCCTGCATCTCGGTGATACCCTACATAATCTTAAGGGTTTCGGGGGAACATTGCATCCCTGCAACCAGCACCCCATCTGTACAAAAACAAAGGCCAAAAAATCTAGACAAAAAGACTTTATAAACTAAACTCAAAAGTGCGCTCCACGGGTTAAAAAAAGCAAACTACAATTAACTTTACAATAACATCGATATTTAGACTTGGGTTTTCTTTTGCTTCTTCTACCTTCCAATCACAGCAATCTAGCTATTTTGAAAATATTTGTGAGAAAGAAAAGGGTGCCGCGGGGTTGTGAGGAACAATACAAGTCGTTTGCAAAATGCGTGGTTGAAATGAAGGGGCAGTTACACAAGGGTTAATGTACATTTAAAAAAAAGGAGCGGGGCCTTGCATTGGATGAGAGGATGAAAGGGTAAAAGTAGTGAAAGAACATAAAGGATTGATGAAAAATCACCCCCCGCACATGCATCCTATCCGCACATGCATCCTATGATTCTATGTTTGGATGCTCCAGTGCATAAGACATCCATGAAGACAAGAACATTGGAGCCAAATTGCCAATGTTGTTATTGTAGGTTCCTCCACAATGCCTTCAAGTCAAGTAGCTTGCAAATTTTGTATTCCCGTCTTATAAGATATCTTTTATTGGTGTAGTTGTTCAATTATTTGATATAGAAAGGTAGGGAGGTTGTTGATTTTACTAAATTGAGTGTTTGTTTGCAAGAGTAATCCCAATTAACATGGTTAGTTCTCCCTCCTATGACCAAATGGTTTCTGTGGTGATGGTGGCCTTGTACGGTACAAGATTCAATGATGATAGGCTTCACACATTGTTGGTTGACTAGGAGAAGACCTGCCTTTAGAAGTTTACGACACTGTTAGGAGTAAAGATGGTCGTTCTATTATGATTGATGATTAGATGGATGCTTGAAACTGTCTACTTTTGAACATCATCATATCTTCTTTATCGTTCTATTTTTAATCAATTGATTGTTCAATGCAAGATAATAGCCGTCATCTTGAAGGACTTGTTATGTGATCCATTGTTGAGGTGGGGCCATTTATCATTGTGCAAGTTATTATAGATCTAGACCTTGTTTGCAGAGCTGCAATTTTGCTGGTAAAAAATACTGTAGGCATATTTTTTGGATCCCATGTATGCATGCATTGGATAATGCACTAAAGACATTATCAATTTGGCTTGGAATTTTGATGTGATTAAGGATGGATTGATGACCATCTATTATATTTTTGTTTATAATCCTAAGTATTCATCATTGTATGATTATATAAATCATTTCTTTAAATTGTGTTATATTTAAATATATTATTAGATGTGTTAAATTTGATGTCACCACGACAATTAGGAATTGGATAGTTTTTGTTGATAAATTCATATGATTTAGATTGGAGTAGAAAAATTGACTATGTAGAGGTGACTAAGAAGAAAATCGATTACATAAGAGTTGAGTGGTAGGACTGACCAAGCAAGATCAACTAAAGCTATTACGTGTAGATGGATGGAGTATTTGGTGACCAGTGGGTATAGATGGAGCATTTGGCGACATGAAGCCTTGTTGACGAAGGTTGTCGATTGGAGATAGGTGTTGTTGCGATTCGAGACAATTGTTGAAATGGTAGTTGTCAACAGTTATCGGGGAGTGGAACAATTGTGTAGCTAAAGACCAGAGGTGGAAGTTGAATCGTTAGTAATCGACAATTTGAAGGCATTTGAATAGATTGCCATTGATTCTTAGAGAGAGCCTATTTGAGGGTGAATTACTGGTAGTAAGGGGGGTCAATAGTCGGACAATTCAACTATTCAATTCCAGTTGTTGGAATTTTGGATGATTCATGGATTGGTTGGTTGGTTGGTTGGTTGATTGGGAAGATCCCGATGATGGGTTTATAGAGAAGGAGAATAAGAGAGCTATGTCAAGGGACGACTTCTACCTCCATTGCCAGGAATGCTAGGCACTATAATTGTAGTTTTGTGACCATTAATAATATAGCAAGTGTTGACAACTCTTATGGAATCCACAGTGTAGATACATTTGGTGATTTTGACTTGCCCATGGAAATACATATTGGTTGGTATCAAAGCATTTTCTTAGTTTTCTCTATTATGAAAAACAAACACATGAAGAAACCAAGAACACAAATAGAGAATTGAGAGAGAGAAAATAGTTCTATTATTCACAAAATGAAGAGAACAACCTTATCTTTATAATAATGAGATGACATGAATCCTAACTTCTCAAACCCAAAAATGACTTATGTGTACTTTTAAAACATAAAGTAACCTAAAGTCACCAAGTGACTTTATTCATATGTCTAAGTGTATAGTCTAAATGATCTTTATATTCTAACACCCTTCCTTAATGGTTAGTCTAGAAAGTACACCAAGTTTGCCCTTGAATTTTACAAATTTTCTTGGACCTAAAGACTTGGCGAGAATGTAAACATGATCCTTTGTAGGACAGTATTGTAGCTCAACTATTCCATCTTCTACAAGCTATCATATGAAGTGACAGTGAACACCAATATGTTCGATATGCTCATGGAATATTGAATTCTTTTCCAACTTAAGAACTCCCTGATTATCACAATACGATAGGGTAGTCTCTTTTTGTTGGATCTTCATATCTACAAGCATTCGTCTGAGCCAAATTGCTTCACATGCTTTTTTCATTGCTGCTTGATATTCTGCTTTAGTTGAAGACAGGGAGACAACATGTTGCTTGTTGTTGGTCCATGTAACTGCTCCAGTACCAAGACTAAAAACATAGCCTAATGTGGATTTCCTGTCATCCACTGATCCTACTTAATCTAAAGATGTATAACAACTTAATTGAGGTTCTTTGTGTTTTCCATATAGAATGCCAAAATCTAATGTTCCTTTCACATATCGTAACACCCTTTTTTGTTGTTGTCCATTGTTCTACCTTTGGAAGTGATCATGAATCAGGAGATGTAGTGGACTGCAAATCTCAAGTCAGGTCTGGTGGTCGTAAGATAGATCAAGCTCCCCACTAGTTCCTGTAGATTGATTCATTAACTACCTTAGAATCATTCTTGGTTGAAAGTTTCAGCCCATTCTCCATAGGTGTAGATGATGTTTTGCAATCTACCATCCTGAACTTGTCTAACAAACATTTGCATACTTTGTCTATGAAACAAAAATATGTTTATCTGTTTGCTAAAATTCTACACCTAAGTAGTAATGTAGGAGGCCTAAGTTAGTCATGTTAGACCTACACATAGATTGAATTTTACTATTGATATTGCCCTTGCCTCGCGACATGTGATGATGATTTCATCTACATATATTACCATACTAATTGCATCATTTCCAATGCTTTTGACCTAAGTCACATGGTTCAGATTTGAGTTCGGGTTCGACAAGGTTGAAGTTTGATTCGAATTCGAATTTTCCAATGAGGTTTGCCATTAAATTCGTCTATAACATATTTTAAAAATATAAATATTTTATAATATATTAACATAGCAAATATATTTTATATTCTGTATAAAATACTTTATAACATTATGCTTATCGTTAATATATAATCTATAAAAAAATTAATATATAATGTATATATTTAATATATACATCTTATAAACTATAAAATACACTTAAGCTTATACTTGAGACTTGTCATGTATCCATACATTTAATTTTCCAAACTAAAATATCCGCCAAAACACCATCTTCTCCAATCTAAAACACTGCCAAGAGTTGAGATAATTAGGTGCTTGAAAAATTGAATCAACAATGGGGGCTCTACGAGTTTACATAGTGTCCTTGGAATTTCGCCGGTTCAACAATATGAATTTACCCCTACACACATTGTCCTTGGAATTTACCCTTGCACACAATGTCCTTGGAATTTCGTCGGCTCAACAATACAAATTTACCCCTACGAAACCCGGTGGGCTAGCTCAAGTGGTCGAGTGCTATAAGTTGTGAGCAGAAGGTCTCGGGGTCAAATCCCCAGGTGGTTATACATTGCTATATAAGGGCCTCACTTGATGTTCCCACCGGGTTAGGCCCCGTAATCAGGGCCGATGGTTTACCTTGGGTACCATCCTCAAAATGAGGGGAAGTACCTGAGGGTTTCCCCATGACATGTTCCAATGAAAAAAAAAACAAATTTACCCCTATGCACCGTGTCCCTTGAATTTCGTTGGTTCGGAAATACAAGTTTACACTTGCACACTGTGTCTCTGGAATTTTGTCGGCTCAGATATACAAGTTTACACTTGCGCATCGTGTCCCTAGAATTTCCTCGGCTTAGAAAGGCATACTCGTCGGCACACCGACCATGCCGACCGCAATCTAGTCACAGTCGAGATGAAAATATTAACATAGAATTGGAGCAAGATCCCAAAACCACATTCTATAGGTAGAACTCGTGAATTTCACTACCAAACTTCATCTCGAACCTCTACGAATTCGACTTTTTTCTTGAGGTTTGTCGAATTTTGGACTTCAAGGTTCAAATTCGGCGAACCCTGTGACACAACTTTTGACATAAAGACTAGAATCGGAAAGGACTCTATTGAAACAATTGTTCACCCAAATACTTGTCAATTTTGATGTACCATGCTTTGGGTGCCTGCTTCAAGCCATAGAGAGCTTTCTTTAGTTGACATACCAGATGTTCTTTCCCCAAAACCTGAAAATCCTGTGGTTGGTACATGTATACATTTTCCTCCAAATATCCAATGAGGAAGGCACTCTTCACATCCATCTAGTATAGTTTTCTAGCCAAATTGCATTGCCATGGCTAGAACTAAAGGGATAGTGCTCATCTTTGTTGTGAGAGCAAAGGTCTCTTCACGATCTATTCCTTTTTTGTGTGTGAAGCTCTTTGCAACTAGTCTTTCCTTATCTTTGTCAAGTGTCCCATTTGATTTGCACTTGAATTTAAACACCCATTTGCAACCAATGGGTTTCTTCCCTAGAGGGAGCTCTATAAGAACACATGTTCGATTTTTCATCAGAGTCTCATGTTCGGCTTGCATGGCCTTCTTCCATTTTAGTCTCCTTAGGCTTCTTCATATTCTTGAGGTTCATAGAAGTCCTAAATATTAGGCATCAAAACATAATTGACTATATCAGATTTTCTACCTCGTCTTCGTCTTCCTAATGTCCTCATCTCATCTAGCCGATCATCTCCATTGGTGTTGTGCCACCATTTTGGTCTCTTATTAGGATCCTCTTCTTCCGTATCAACACTATCATTTTGTTGATTTGGGGTACTTGCAATAGTTTTGTGTCTAGGAGTTTTCAAAGACATCCTTGGAATTCTCCCCCCCTTCAGGTAGAGGTTGTACAAGCATTGTACGTGAGATGCCAGTCAAAACTTCCTCATTTGAAAAAATCTTTAGATCCAAATTTGTTTGAAATAGCCTTGCATTCTCACCAACCACATCTCTACTAAAGCTTTGTTAGTATCCACATCAAATAACTTGTATGCTTCATGAGTGTCGTTGTAGCTTGTAAGCATCAATTTCTTGCTTTTTGGATCTAGTTTTTTTTGTTGTTCTTTAGGGACACATGCATATACAACTGCACCAAAAACTTTGAGATGACTTGTGGTTTTTGTTTATACCTTGCTTCCGCTGGAGTCTTCTTCTACATTGCCTTTGTTGGAGATCTATTAAGAAAATACATTGTAGTGTGCATTGCTTCAACCCAATACTTGTGAGGAATATATTTGTTTTCTAACATACAACGTACCATCTTGACAATAATGTGGCGATGCCTCTCTACCACTCCATTTTGTCATGGTGTGTAGGGTGTGGTGTATTTCCTCTGAATACCCTCTTGAGTACATAAGTTTTTGAATTCCGTGGAGCAAAATTCTCCACCATTCTTAGACCTGAGAATTCTAATGCAACCCTGAGACTATTTTTCCACCATGGATTTAAACTTCTTGAACTTAGTAAATACTTAAAATTTTAACTTTAAAAAACACACCCACATTTTTCGACTGGAGTCATCTACAAGCAACAAAAAATACCTAGCATTGGAAACTGATGTTGTCTTCATAGGCCCGCAAACATCTACATGAATTAACTGAAGAATCTTCTTGGCTCTCCAAGCCCGTCCTTCATCAAATGGAGATGGTTGCTGCTTTCCCAATTGAAAATCTCCACAAATTCCCTATTGCTTTTGTTGAATCTATGGAAGACCATCCGCTAACCTTTCTTTAGCCAAATGAGAAAGATCGTGCAAATTCAAATGTCCATACCTTTGATGCCAAAGTGAATTAGTTTCTTGAACACTCTTGGCTAGCAGAACATGTTCTTTGGCTTCCACTATATCGACCAGTCGGCATAGTCTGTGATCTTCAATACCAAGAGCAATTGTCTTCTTGTTTCCTTGGTCAACCATGTAGCATTTATGGTCGCTGAAAATAACATGTAAGTGGGGACTTTGCCTCATAATTTGACTTTACTGAAAGCAAATTCTGTTCCATACCTGGCACATAGAAGACATTAAGGAAGACCAACCCAAGGTAGTCTGTACATTTCCTTTGCCTTCTATTTTGAACTCCCCCTCACCACAAAAAATCACAGATGAAACATAAGCATCATAGAGAACAAACCAATCATGTCTATTGGTGAAATGACGTGATGCACTAGAATCAATATACCAAGCAGATAACTCTCCATGATCTGCTTGCTTAGCCATGAAATCCAAGAGAGCAGTCTCTTCTTGGTGTTCTGCAACATGGGCCTTCTCCTTCTGCTGAGAGCCTCCTGGGTTGTGCTTTTCATCCCACAAATCGCTTTTTGTAAAACATTTTTTTATGACCCACCTTTCCAGACTTATGACATTTGAAAATCTTTTGATTACTTGATTTATTTGTGTTGCCTTTATAAGATTTTGGAACACAAGATCTAGATTCTAAACAAAGTAGCAATACAGTTTGCAAGCAATCAATTAAGTGACAAAATCATAACATTCTTCATCAAAACAAAGAAGTGATGCAAAAGATCTTTCATTAACACATTATTCCATTGTATGAATGAATACATAAAGGGAATTTGAATTGGTAGGAGAGGCAATTTGAATTGTTCTCCAGTGCATGACAACCTAGCTAGGCTTAACTAGAACTCAGATGCCCTTTGTTAGCAATGTAATCTCCCAGAGGTGAGTTAACAACCTCATAACTAACCTAAGTGGACTCAAACACCTAAAAGCAAGGGACAACTGAATGATAAGCTCATTCATGTGTGGAACGATCCTAAAAAGACTCAAGAGGTGCGCTACTAGCCCATAATAGCAAGGAGAGGCACTTTGAGTCCCTGAACAGTGGATTAAACTCCCTTGATTCACTCCACAATTCTAACTTGCAGTGTAGGATCCTAAATTCAGGGAAAGAATCCCTAAAAGTAGGAATGCGCCCTTGAATCACTTCCATGATCACTTCCATGACCTATAAATAGCAGATTGCTCCCTTGAAGCTAGGGAGGAAGCTCTATAGTGGCTCAGATGGTCGAATTGAGTGGAATTTGGACTAATGGAGTCATGAGACCAAGACCTAAGTCCCTAGGTGAGAGATTGATGCTATGGAGAGAGTAAATATGCTCTAACAGCCTTGACTGCTTCTTCCATTGTTCTTTCAAGCAAACTTGCCCTTATCCTTGAGGTTTGCTGCCAATGCTAGTTCTGAACTTGCTATTGTATTTTCATTGTCGAACTGTTTTTCCACCTATCTTGCTGCAAAATCTTTGTGCATAGCCTTAGCAAACTGCAGGTCTTTGTCAGCAGCAGTAATATTAAGTGTTTCAATAAATGTTCAAACGCAACTGATAAACTCTTGAGAGTAATTACTGCCATGTCTTCTTCTTCCATCTTTCGTCCAATGGTATTCAGTTGTTCTGTAATATCCTTAATCTTTATCAAATGTTCATGTAAAGATTCATTCTCATTTATCTTATAGAAAACAATATATATTTTAGGAAGAAGGCTCTACCTCTGTCTGAGACTTCCTACAAGTCTTTTAAGTGCTTCCAAATGGTTGCAACATCCTTGGTAGTGCCATCATCTTGCACTTCTGGAAGCATCTCATCACTCATAGATAGCTTTCTGAGCATTACCGCTTCTCTATTTCACTCATCATATTTGTCCTGGTCTTTGTCTGTTGTTGTCTGTTGAGCTTCCTTCCCCAACGCAAGCTAATCCAAACACATGTACTAAAAAATGGTTAACATACATTGTTTCCAGGTATAATAATTTTTACTAGAGAATTTCTGGTTACCCTCCAACATGATATTGGACAAACTCAAATAAATTTGCAAATAAAAGTGTAGAAATAGAGACTAAACTGCTTAAAAGATGCCCAAAAAAACAAGGATTTTCTCCCAAACCTCCAAATCTACCATGGTTCGGTGAAATTTCTACCAAAACTAGAGACATTTCTGAAAATACAACAGAAAAATGCACAAATCTGCCACAAATCTGTCAAGCCACTGTTGGAATATAGAAACTTCCCTTTAAAATTTTCGGAATTTACTGAAAAATTCAGAAATTAAGCTTGTAAACAGAAATTACTGCGACACTTTCAGAGATCTGAAGTTGATAAACAAAACCTAGAAAACTCCTGGTACGTGGTATGGATTTTGTACAATCTGTAACGTGTAAGGATCTGTCCGTAAAATTGCATGGCTGGAAAAAACAACTGCCCACTGGTAAAAATAGCTGCCCCTTTCCAAAAAAACTGCTCAAAACCTCTTTTTCTTTGATTTTTGATCTACAATTTAACCCAGAAAAATATTTAAATATGGCTTTAAATTGAAATAAAATTGATTCTAGATTTGAATTGAGCAAAAGAATGATGCTTTTCTTTTCAACTAGGAAAAAGCAATACCCAGTTTCTGTTGGTTTGAATCCCCTTTGGCTTCTTAGTGTGCATCGAACGAAGTATCTTGGTCTGTCATTGAACTTGGCAGTCCCTAGGGCCTTTCTTGCTTTGCTATAACTTCCTCTTACCGTGGCTTTGATACCATATTATGAAACTTGAACACATAAAGAAACCAAGAACACAAAGAGAGAATTGAGAGAGAGAAATGGTTATCTATTATTCACAAAATGAAAAGAACAACCTTCTCTTTATAATAATGAGATGACATGAAGCCTAACTGCTCAAACCCTAATTGCAGACCCTAAATTGACCTATGTGTACTTCAATAAAATAATTAAACATATAGTAACCTGAAGTGACCAAGTTTCTTTATTCATATGTCTAAGTCTAAAGTCTAGATGACCTTTATATTTTAACGTTCTCAAGGAGTGTGTTGCCCCCTGAATACGCACTTGGGATAATGTGGCAGAAATCTTCAAGCCGCTTGGTGCATCCTCGGGGGCAAGTCAGGCTACACCCTCGTTTGCTGTCAGTGTTGGACACCCCCCTGCGACTCCGATCGAGCCCTTCTTCTTGTGTGGAACCACTCTCGTCAAATCCAGACATATTCCTTGTACCTTAGGGTATATCGGGAATCCACTTCCCCCTTAAGTAACTCATCCTTAATGAGTTAAATCTCACAAAGAAGTAACCCACTCCTTAATCCACTCATCAACAATAATTAAAACTGACCAATGAGACAACTACAATAGTTTCCCGTCACAGCAGCAACAACAACTCAACTCCATGGCACTGGTCTACTGTCCTTATTTTCTGCTTAAATCAAATCTGCATGTTGTGGATGTTTTAATTTCATGTGCTGTTGAATTAAATCATCTATTTGCAATTTTCGTTTCAGTAAATTCTTATAACTCCTAAATCATATTTACCTTTTTTATTCTTAGTTTAATCATCCATAGTATTTTGTTAGGGACCACCCCCCTTGGCTTCGTTAAGAGTTAGCCTAAATAGAGGAGTCAAGATCAAGTGACAATACTTGACTCGAGACTTGCTCCCAAGGATGCAACAAGCGGCATGAAGATTTCTGCTGCGTTATCCTAGGTGTGTATTCAGGCGGCAACAAAGTGTATGGTGGAAGCAAACTTGGGTATTTGTTGAGTGAAGAGCCATTGTGTTTTTTTTTAATTGAGCTTACTCTTATCACTATTGAGGTTAACGTGCCCAGATTTAGCATTACGGGGGAACCATTGACACAATTCAATTTGGTCGCTCTTTGGTTAAGCAACCACAAGTGGGGTTATCTATTTTGCTAAAGTTGCCCAAGACTTGTACTTGGCCCCAACTATTATTGTGTGTGATGGCACGTACCCACTGGCGCAAGCACAAAACACTAGCGTGTCATTGACAGGACTTGAACCCTAATGGGGGTTATTTCAACTACCCTCTTTCATTGGCCAAGCAATTCGTTCTTGACAAAGAGCCATTGTTGCTTGGATTAACCTGTAGTTGAGCTCCAAATTGACTTGAAATAGAAGACAATTGTGAAATAGGCAAGGGTGAATCAAGGTTCATAAAATTGCAGTTGTGGGTAAGGGTATTGTAGGATTGTTATTAGATTTGGTTTGAGCATTGGATGACAAGAGTAAGAATGGAGAAGTAGAGTCTTCTAGGGTGAAAAGGATAAACTTCATAGTCCCAAGATGGACTAGGAAAGTATTTTTCATAAGAAAGATAATCCCCAAATTTCCAAGAGGTTGTTCAAGCTTGAGGCTAAGGTAGACATTAAACCTTATGGACCCAAATTGACCATGTAGTGTTCTTTAACCCTTAAACTTAGAACACAACCTATAAAGATTTATAATGCAGAAACTAGAAATTATTGTGTAGAATACCAAATACCAAGACAATTGAAATGAAATGATGTAGAATAAACCCTTGTATTATGATAATCAAATAGAAAGCAATGTTCCCTTGCCTCTTAAGGTGGGGCAACCTTTCACTTGAGCCAAGATCCAAATACAACAATACTCGACCAAAAATCCATAGCCTCCTAGCTCTTTAAATAGGCTTTCAATTGCTAAAACCCTAACTACTCATGGTCCCATAATACCTAGTGGGCTTAATTATCAAAGAGACCCCTTTTACATTAATTAATTATCCACTACTATCTAATGGGCCTTATTCAAAGGGGATGGCCGTATACATTAAGTGACTAACTTATATGTAGTCTAAAGTAGGGAGGTTAGGGTGACCCTAACATGCTCCCCCCCTTCAAGAGCAGTGTTGTCCTCAAGGTTTAAGGGTAGGAAATTGTTGTAGAATACCTACTAGTTCCTTGTGGCATAGTCTGGTTGCATATCTTTCCACTTGATCAAGATTTCTCTCACTGTGCACTTGCAAAATTGATGCTCTTTTGTATCAAATGTTGCTTCCAACTAGAGCCAAATGGATCCTTCTTCATCAAGTTCTGGTAACTTGGTCTGCACTTTATAATTTGATCCCACAACATTCTTGAGGCAAAACACATGAAAGACTAGATGAATCTTGGAGTGATCTAGTAGAGCTGGTTTGTAGGCCATCTATCCAATGCGTTGTATGATCTTGTAGAGTTCTTACACTTCGGTGCTAGTTTTTGGTGGAGTTTATTTTTGAGTGATGTTTTTTTATAAGGTTGAAGGTGAAGAAACACCTAATCCCCTTCTCAAACAAACCTTCTGATTGATGTTGATCAACCTGTTGTTTCATTCTATTTTGAGCCATAACCAAATTGTTCTTAAGTGTGCCGGGAATAGATTCTCGAGTGCGAAGTGTGCTGTCTATTACATGAACCTTGGAGGTGCTTGGTAAATAGGAAACCACTGACAAGGGTTTTTGGCCATAAACAACTACATACAACGTCATTTTGGTAGCTCCATGATAAGTGGTTTTATACCACCATTCCGCAAGAGGAAGCCATTGTGCTTATTGTGCGACTTTTCCAAAGTGAAGTATCACAAATAGAGGTTTCTAAGCACTTATTGACCGCTTCTGTTTGGAGGTGAAATGCCATGCTTAGGTTTAGTTGGGTACCCTAAAGTTTAAATAGGTCTTGACAAAAGTTGCTTGTGAATGTAGGGTATCGATTGGATACAATGGAAGTGAGCATGCCATTTAACTTAAACATATGGTCCATGAAGACTTGGGCAACTGATGATGGTGTAAAAGGGTGTGACAAGGCATAGAAGCGATCATATTTGGAAAGATGATCAACAACCACCATGATGACTGATTTATTGCCAGCTATGGGAAGCCCCACTATAAAATCCATAGAGATACCAATCCATATATGAGTCGATATTGGAAGTGACTGCAGTGCCCCTAGCGACTTCACTGTCTCACCCTTGTGTCGTTGGCAATTGTCGTAGGCCACTACAAAATTTTGGATGCCTGTTTTCATGACTGCCCAAAAGAATGACTGCATAATCCTTTTATAGGTTTTATGAAAGCTTGAGTGACCTGTTGTGGGTGTTGAGTGCAACTTCTTTAAGATTCGTTGTTTTAATGTAGAATTTTGTGTAAGAAAAATGCTCTCTTTATACCCCATTGTATTTTGGTGCCATGTATACCCTTTAGGAGGGTTTGGGTCTTCCTCAAGCCTTTAGATAATTTGTACTATGGTGTCACTTGCCATCCATTCTTGACTAGCTTTCTTGAGCCAACCTGGAACCAGTAAGGATAATGCAAATAGGGATGCCTCCTCCTCAAATTACCTAGACAACGCATCAACCACCACATTTTCTCTAGCCTTATTATTTATAATCTCATAATCATACTCCAACATTTTAGTAACCCACTCATGTTGTTTCAGTGATGAAAATCGTTGTTCTACAAAATATTTTTAAATTTATGATGGTCAATCTTGATTTGAAAATGCCTCTCTATGAGATGTGGGCGTCATGTCTCAACTACATGAAGGATGGCCATCATCTCTTTTTCATATGTAGATTTGCTTAAATTTCGATCACATAATTGCTTACTAGTGAATGCAAAAGGGCATCCCTCTTGCATTCTCCAAGACCTCTTCTCGAGGCATTACATTCTAAGACAAAAGTCTTAGTAAAATTAGGCATTGCTAATACTAGAGTAGTGCACATGGCATCCTTTAAGCTGAGAAGGCCTGTTCAACTGCATTGCTCCATATAAAGGCACTCTTTTTGTGCAGTGAAGTTAAGGGAGTTGTAATTTGTCCATAATTTTTCACAAAATTTCTTTAGCAGTCCATAAGTCCTAGGAACCCACACAAGCTCTTAAGGGTCTTGGGGCGTGGCTAGTCTTGCATAGCCACCACTTTCTTGGGGTCCACTCGTATTCCTTCCGGACTCACAATGTGACCCAAGTATTCAACCATGGAAACCCCAAAAGCACATTTGGAATGCTTTACAAATAATTGGTGGTCCGACAATAATTGCAAGGCACGATCGACATGCTCTAGGTGGCCTTCCCATGTTGTGTTGTAGATCAAGATATCATCAAAGAAGACCAACACATAATTGCGGAGGAAAGGTTGGAAGATCTTGTTCATGAGGCTCTAAAAGGTGGATGGAGCATTGCAAAGGCCAAAAGGCATCACCAAAAACTCATAAATGACATTCATAAGTGCGTAAAACTATCTTATGGATGCCTGCCTCTTTCATCCTTATTTGGTGGTATCCTGAATGAAGGTCCAATTTAGTGAAGAACTTTGCTCCATGAAGCTCATCCAAGAGATCATTAATGACCAGGATGGGAAATTTATCCTTGATAGTCAACTTATTGAGAGCCCTAAAATCAAGACATATGCACCAAGCACCTTCCTTTTTCAATATCATGACCAGTGCTGAGGAATAAGGGCTTGTATTGGGATGAGTGACGCCGACCTCCAATAACTTCTGGATGATCTTTTCTATTTCACTCTTTCGTGCTAAAGGGTGTCGACAAGGACATACAAGACAACATGTTTTGGTGTTTAGAGAGAACCAACTGTTAGTCGGGGTGAATGTATTGTGGGGTGTGTCCACTACTTGTATGGTATTGAATTATGCAATAATACCTGAGTGGCTTTACTTCAATAACTTCTCCATACGGTGGGAGGTTATCATTTTAGGAGAACTTGAGGTGAACCCCTTGAGATTATGTTTTTGCTTGTCCTTAGTGAAGCTGATGCATAGGTCCTTGAAATCCATGGTGACAGGACCCAAAGTCCGTATCCCTTCTACCCCGAGAATTACATCACAACCACCCATTTTAATAGCAAACATGTGCATTTTGAGATGGTAGTCACCCATTTGGAGTTTCATATTTTGACATCGACACCCACATTTCATCATACCGCCATTTGTTCTCATAATTTGGAAATTTGGTATAGGACGAACATAGCAATGGGTTTCTTTTGCCACTCTTCTATGAATAAAATTGTGGGTATTGCCATTGTCAATTAGTACAATCACTTTCTAGTGCTTG
Organism: Larix kaempferi; assembly: GCA_027924585.1. Classification (NCBI taxonomy): domain Eukaryota; kingdom Viridiplantae; phylum Streptophyta; class Pinopsida; order Pinales; family Pinaceae; genus Larix; species Larix kaempferi. The sequence continues at coordinate 520,761 of BSBM01000202.1, forward strand.
ATGTAGCCGATCAACTTCAATGTTTGGGGTGTCGAGAAACTTGATAAGGTATGGATAGAGATTTAGGGTTCCTCAACAAGAACTTGCAAGGTGGTGTTGTCTTCCATAGGTGGAGCAATATGCTCTACTTCTGGTTCTTGAGTGCCTTCAATTGTTATGTTTTATGGGTGATCTTGTGGGAATACATCTATTTGGAATAACTTTTGTTCTTTACATTTATGGCCTTAAATACCTTTCATCACAGTTATAGCAAAGTCTGAGGCATTGACATTCTGCCATCTCTTCAGAGACAACTTTTGCATTCTTAATAGTGGAGGGTTGGAGGTGCTGGGAGTAGGTGCCATGGAGGGCACAGGTTGGGTAAGGAATGAAGGTCTTTTGGTTTGGGCGTTGATCACCATCTCGACTTCTCTAGCTCTATCATAGGCTTCCAACCATTTTTTGGGGCGTTGCATTATGACGTGCTCTAATTGCCTCTTTGAGGCCACTAATGAAGCATTCTTTAAAAAAAGAACCAAAGAGGCTCTCTATGTTGATTGCAAATTCCTTAGAGGCTGGTAATATAGTTCATAACTATGCCACTTCGGCATAATTTTGTCAATCTTCTCAGGTAGTGAGTGCCAGTCTATAATAATGAGAATGGATGCAATAGTAATTCGTAATTTTCAAGGCATTAGTTCTATTATCGTCAGCATTGCACCTTCTCATTTGTTTATAAGTGAGGTTCAGTCTGTTTTTTTTTTCAAGCAGAAAAATTCTGAATTTAATAGTTAAGGCATCATGCCATATGCAAGAACACATGCTAGTGAACATCGCCCATATGAGTCACTCAAATTTTGATGACTTGAATTTTATTGACGTCCATTTGATGTATGAGAAGAGACAATGTACCAAAAGGTGGATTGGGTTTATTTATGAACACCATTTGTTCATTTTAGTTACTAGGTTGTTTTATGTTTAGCATTGGTCTCCAGATCTTGTCTCACATGTTGAAGATAATCATAAAGTACCACATCAATGGATTTTAATAGCTTTTAGGCATTTACAAGAACAGGCTGATTGCTTTGCCAGTGATAAGTTTTCGATCAGGTGGTACACTCTCCTTGTAAGGTGATTCAGTAAGCAATAAGAAACTATTTTTGAATGACTTGAATTTTATTGACATCAATTTTGATGTCATGAGAAGAGACAATGTCCCAAAAAGACGATTACATCTCTATATGAGCACCATTTGTTCATCTTGGTTACTTTACAGTCTGGGGTGGAAGAGATGTGCCATGTCATGTACGTGTGTAAACTGAAATGGAAAAAAATTTAATGTCCAACGTCTAAACTCTAATTAGGGGATGTGCACTCTACAGCTTGGGGTGGAAGAGATGTGCCATGCCATGTACTTGTATAAACGAAAATGGAAATAAAATTGATGCCCAATGTCTAATGTCAAAAGCAAAAAAATAGGCACTAATTAAAAAAAAGCTAAAAAAATTAGCATAGATACATCTTCAAATGTCACTGAGTGGGATATGCCTAAAATATATGCATCTTGGAATTGTTTCTACGACATAAATACCTCTCTCTGATATCTATGCTCTGTCATCATGTGAAGAGGAGAGGTTATACAAGGAGAGTAAACAGGTGATTCTTAGGTAAAATCCATATATTCTTGCACGTTTTTTCCAAAGCTGAATAATGTGTGCATGAATTGAAGCTTACGTTTTTCCATATTTGATAGTACTCTTGTATTTGTCTGTATTTTCAGTTAATGCTATCTTACATTGAGGAGCTGTTGGTCTTGTTTTCTGAGTGACGAGGAACAAACTTTTATTTGTGATATTGTACAGTGTCTTGGATCTTATCCTAAAATAAAGTGTAGTTTTGATATCTTAGCTTTTCTGTTGCAAACTAACATAATGTCTGTATCATATAGCCCTTGAATTAATAAGAGACTCTTCCTTCAAAGAGCTTGCATCAATTGTGTCTGTAAAATACTGTTAAAGGAATAAACTTATAAAGTGATCATATGTGTCTGCTTTATATATGGTGCTAATTTCTTACTTGTGTCTATATTTGATTTGTTATCACAGATGATTCTTCTCATGCGGTAGAGACAACACCAGAGAAGAATGGAAAACCAGAAGAAGAAAGTTGAATATTTATTTGATCAATCAAGTGGTGAGAAACTCACATTTGTTGTTGAACTTCATTTAATGTTCTATTGCTTCCTAGTGTTGTGAGATTATTTAATATTTGAAGTGTTTAACTTGTAAAGATTCTTAGAAATAAAAATGTGAAACTGCAATCTAAAGATCATGAACAATGGCATATGTACTGCTTGTCATTGTCCACTTGTCGATGTATTAGTATTTACTATGCAAAATATAATGCTTGTTAATTACCGTTTGCAGTTTTAGTCCTTGGAGGTCAAATTTTCCCCAACTGAAATTTCTATTAAATCAGAGGAAGGAGGAAAAACAAAATCTTGAAGCTGGACAATGTTGGTCTCTTTTATGCGCATGTATTAGAGTGGGCAAGAAGTACTAGATGGAGCATTGAGAATTGAAATTTTATGCATAGAGAATTAAACCATATAGACTATTTGTAAAGACACTAATGTGAGAAGAAGAAAAATTATATTAATGCTCACTGTTAACCAAATAGACAGGTCAATAGGAATAGAGTTACAGTGCCTAGCAATAGCAAGAGGGGTGCTAAAAGTGACTCCCTATATAGTAGGATAAAGTAAGTAAAGTCATCCATTAGAGGATTGGTTCATAATTGTGGGTTTCCTTGTTATGGGTACATCTGCACATGATACATGGCCTTTTTTGGTGAGTTCTAAACTTCTATGGTAATATAACTACAGTTTGGATACATACTACAAGAAATGTTTAGAGTTGAGTTAGATGAAGTCTTTGATAAGCACTATAAGATGCCGTATTTGAAGGATGTTTGTAAGTTGTTGGGTGGAAATGTTACCACCCTCAAATGGTAAACTGTAAGCAACATTCAGTAAGACATCCTTGCATTTTTATGTATGATGTATATGTAGATATCCCTGTTTGTAGATATGTAGATCTGTACTAATCAATTTACACATGTAATACTGTTTTTGTGCACCCCTCATTTAAGACTTGTTGGCTTTTATCAAGCAATACCATTTCAGACGACAACCTTTTAACTAGTTTGTGCCCAACCCTCCTTTAAGACACATTGGCTTTTATCAAGCAACACCATGTTAAACTAAGAGCTTCTAACTAGTTGGAGGTCAAGATGAGTATACATTTCAAGGCTTTTGTGTTGAGGATACTCCTTGCCATAAAGGATTTGATGATACCCCTTGCCATAATATTACCTTGATCACCGGGATGAGTGATCTAATAGACTGACAACAAATTGCAGGAAAGTCTTGGAATACATATGACATCTTTGAAATGGCCATCATCTACTTGAATTGTTCCGGATCCTTGAACACTTGAGATCTATCATCACCAAAAATATTTGTTTGGTATTACATTCATTTAGAGCAGAAAAAATGGCTTTATCCTTAGATATATAATAAGATGCTCCATAATCAGTGAGCAACTCATTAGAAGAAGAAAAAAATGCATTAAAGGAAAAACTAGAAGCAGAAAATGCATGTCCATGAGAATAAGAGTTAGAAGAAGAATCGAGATTGATGTGATGCTTCTTCATTTGTTGTTTCCAAGGCTTCCATCTTCTTGAAACACTTAAATTCTGCACGACCATCTCTCCCACAAAAGTTGCAATGTAGTCAATTTCCTTACCTTTTGATTTAGTGCCTTTATCACCAGTGGGCATAGGAACCTATTGAGATGGTTTAGACCTTTGTTTTGCTTAATGTTGTGAGGGTTTCACATTTTTGGATGCTTGGATTTATCCTCCTATTGTGCCACTAAGGCTTTATTAGATGTACTTGTAGTGTTGATCATCTAAGATGCAAGAGCTTATATTTTTTCTAATAAATGCATCACAAAAACCTTCGAGATAGGGTTTTTTATAAGTAGCCCCTAAAGCTTATTTGATGGAGTAAAAAGTAGATACAAGAACATAATAAATAGGACCAAGCTTAGCAAGAATAACATGAATACATTTATTTTCTGGCTTACCTATATTGCATTTTTCAATTAAGGGTTAAGGATTTTGAATTGAGATAGATAGTCTTGAATGAAAGAGAAATCAGTTGGATTTAAAGAAATCAACTGATTTTCAAGCTGCTAACCTTGAATCTCATATTGTTTACCAATTACGGTTTCCAACTTTTCCCAAACCACATCTAGTTCGTCAATTCCTTGAAGGTGGATTCATAAGTCATTAAAGATGGATAACCCGATTAATCCATGGTCTTTGTTATTTTTATTATCCCATTTTACTTTCTTTTTTTTTAACAGAAACAGATAAGAAGCTTTCGATTATAAAAAAGTAGCAGAGATTACAAAAAAAGGAAGAAGGATTGCTCCCATATCGTAGGACTGAGTCCATGACTCCTTGTTCATCCTTTTCTATTCTGTAGCAGTCATGGAACTTCCCTAATCTGTGCAAACTATAAAACCTAACAAACTGCCCAAGTAGATAAAAATATAAACAATACATAGATGTGTAATATAAAAGACCATGCCTTCCAAGAGGACTTCTTCAAAGTTTCTAACAAAAACGATCCTGCCTAAACGAGACGATAGTAGAGAGCCCCAAAACCTGGAGTAGAAACCATGAAACATCACTGTCCGAGAGCTTCTGCGGTTGAAGTTGCTGCAAAAACCAAAAAGAGCGAAAGAATCAAGTTTTTAGGTCTGATACTGAACCTCCGAATGCCTGGGGAGGTTGCAAATCACAAGTTCCTCGGAGTTTCCTTTCACCGAGCCACCTTCAACTTTCTAGCCTGTGAAGAAATGCCCAATGTCATCCCTCAGAAGATCCACTTTCTTTTCAACAATAGTTTTGATGCCACTGATAACATTATCAAAGCTAATATCCATGTTGATAGCAGAGACAAAGTCCGCTTTATCGCCCAAGTTGGTAACCCTTTCCTGTCCTTAACTGCTGCAGAGACGAATCTCAGAGAGAGAAAGGGCTCTCTTCGTCTCCGAGTTTTCATAGCGCAACATTCTTAGCTGCTCCTGCATTTCCTTTAGCATTTTTGAACCATCCTTCGCATTGGAGCCTTTGTTCAGACCCATGGGAGAGCCAGGAGCACTGAGTTCTTTCTGAGCCGAGGAGGGATACCATTTCCCTTTAATGCCAAGAAAATCAAGATTGCAGGAAACGTGACCAGAAGGGCTCACTTGGCTCTCATCCTGTAACGCAAAAGCTTTCCTGAAGTCCTGTTGCGTGAGGCCCTCATGCTTTCGGATAGTCTTTCTACACTGCAAACACTGGGGCAGAGGAGAAGCTGAACAACGAGCCATAGGCGAACCTTGAACGCTGAAATCACCCATTTCGCAGAGGATTATTCCCGACAACTCCTTTACACGTTGAGCAGCATAGGAACTGTAGATAATGCCGCCTTCGCTTCTCCCATACGCATCAAAACCTGTCCTCTCCACCTCCTAAAGCTTACGCATGCTAAACAACTGTCTCAACCCATCGATGATCCCCGAGGCCATTAATGTGACATGAGTGGCTTTGGCAGGATCGCGATCCATTAATGCATCTAAATTCGAAATGTTGTGAGCAATCTTGTTGCTCCTAAGTTTCCTATGCCCGGAAAACATGTTCGTCATGGACTCAAAGTTAGGGAATCCAAACTGTCATAAACCTTTCGATCACACGTCAAGATGCCACAATTAAGACTTGCTCCATCGTTAGCTAGTTTATCTGCATGCTGATTGAGTGCGCGCAACACATGCTTGAAATCAATAGCTTTGAATTCTTTGACGATGCAATTTAGAAGATAGTGCCTCTTGTTAGACGGGTTCTTTCGGTTCTTCGTAAGCTTTCTAGCTTCTCTAGTGACCAGAAGCGAGTCTCCAAAGACCACCAGCTATTCAATTCCAATGATTTGAGCTAATTCCAACCCCTTGATTAGTGTTAACCATTCAGCGCCATTGTTTGTTTTTCTTCCGATCCCCTAGGCATACTTAGTCTGCTTGTTCCCCTTGGAGTCATAAATGACTCCTCCCGCACCTGCCAACTCAGATCCCATTTTACTTTCTTATTAACATTAGTAGGGGCAATTTCTTTTCCCCAGGTAATCCAATACAGTCCCCATACTTTGTAGGACATCTTCATATGGGATCTCCATGACAATTACTTAGTATTGGTAAGCTAAATATCATGTGGGCTTACCATATTATGATATGTAGGTAATATGGCTTCAAAAGTAAACACTGGTGGTCTAGATGGAGGTATCTCAAAAAAATAAGTAGTTAAAAAAAACACTTAAAATGGACCCCGGATGTCAAAGTTATGCCTTTTTGAAAACAAGGCATAAAATGAACCAAGGAGCCATGTGGCAGGTAGAGGTTGAACCACGTGGTGCTGGGTGTTCAATGCAGTGAATAATCCACCCCCTTACTTTACATATAATCTCACTTTTACAAATAAGTTATTTTTTGAAATAAATGACCCCACTTTTATAAAACAAGTGGAAGCACTCTTACAATTAACTTTTTCACAAAACAACCAAAAAAATACATGAACCTAAGACCTCTTATTTTATTAAATTAACTTTCAATCAAGTGAGTTAAACAAAAGGTTTAGTAATATTATGAAGGATAATGTTATTGTTGTTGTTTTTGTTGGAGAGTATGGCTACCCAAAAAAACCTTGCTTTTGTCTTGCAAGACACTTTTAAACAATCACAAAACTAAAAAAACAAAATTCCAAAATGGAAATTTCTCAAATTCAGGAGTAGACTTTGGTTAACTTACCTAGAAAATGTGAGTTTTCTCATTGTTTATGGTTTACCGAGTTCACACAAGGTGCACAACAAAGAGAATACACAGTAAAGAAAACCCTTTTCGCTCTTTTTATGATTTGTCAATTTTGCACAAAGCGCACAAAAAGAGAATACATAGGCCGAAAAAGTAACAATTCGAGAATAAAACAAAAGAAGGGTAAAATATGAACAATATGAGAAAGACTTATAGAAAACCTATAAATATAAACAATGTACTTCTAGATCTAGTAAAATGATTGTATCTTGGGCAAACAACCTTTTCAAGTGAAACGAAAAGCGTTTTTAACTAAAAGAAACACTCCAAATGAAATGGAACACCTTTCTCAACATAAAAATGCATAGAAATAGTAGAATCCAAAAATCATTTGAAGCATGTAACCACACCGGTTCAAGATATCGATAAAAAAAGAAGCAAGTCTTCATAAGCACTATGATACCATATTCGACTAAAACATGGTATTTGCACATAGGTTGAACATATTAAGCAACCGCTCACATAAATAAATCACATATCAGCACATTAATTGTTTACATGGCTAAAACCCTCAGAGAGGGAAATGATTCACAATCCAACAAAATAACTACTAGAGGAAAACATATTAATGCAAAAGAAAAAAAGTATTTACATATAAGTTTTTCACAATCTGTGAATAAGCAAATGACTCTCCAAGCTATTTAAATAGAAATCATGGACCAATTGGGTGGTAAGCCACAAATCAATATTCTTTAAGATCCAGGGGAAGAAGAATTGTCGAATCACTCTATGTCTAAAACATATCATGACCGTCGGATTACATAAGTACAAATGCATACTAAAGAAACAAAAGTTATCTAAAGACACATTAGATCAAATTGATCTTAACTAACTCTTAGTAAATTTCTAAATATCCTAATATGCATTGCATTTTTGGATTATCCATAACCCTTAGTTGAATAAAGTGGTGTATTACACCTTGTCTTTTATGGTACAATAATATATTTTATTTTTGTTGTAAAATACAATACATTTTTGCTCATTAGTTATTTTGTTCATAATCTTATTAATTTAATGTTTATTTATTAATAACTCATCATTAATTTAATTAAGTGTTATTTATACTCATTAATGACTCATGACCAAGTTATTGGAAAGTTGTTATCATAGTCTTATTAATTTAATGTTTATTTATTAATAGCTAATCATTAATTTAATTTTAAGTGTTATTTATACTCATTAATGACTTATGACCAAGTTATTGGAAAATTGATTAGTTGATTGTTGTATTAAAAATGGTCATTCCCCTCACTTTAATCATCCAACCTATTATCAATCAATGAAATACAAATATAGATTTAGTCAATTTCACTTTTATTGTGTTCTATATATGATTTAGTCACACACACACATATAAAGAGTAGGGTTATGATATCTAAATGTAACTTGAAACTTTTCTTTTTGCAAAATTAAATTTTTATGTCAATTTGGAATATACTCAAGAAAAAAAACGCCTAGTTAAAAAAAATCATTCAAATGTAAGGGTCGTACAACCAGTATATTAAAGTTTCAAAATATGTTATCTTTTCATATGGATACAAATATAATTTTCGGCTTTTGAGTAGGTCCTCAACAAAATCTACCAAGTTTGACTCATCCATTCAAAATTAATTAATTATTATTAGCTTGAGATTGATATGTTATATGCTTTAGAGTGAACAATATTTGATCAGTTAAATCTTGTTGAAAAACATATATTCATGAAGAGAGGAATATAAGATCTGAATTAATATGGATGGCCACAAAGGAGTATTTTATGAGAAAAGATGAGTATAAAAAATAGATGCATCTTCTATAAGAGTTGTAGAAAGACTCTTCTCACATTCGCCAACAAGTATGACACCTATGTTATAATTATCTTTGGTATAAAAAAGAGTAAGAACTAAATTATGAGGAAGTGTTAGAATATGTAAGTCTTTCTAAGATAAATTTCTTTATGAAGAGGGTTAATGAGAGTAGAAATATCTCTAAGTTTCTCTTTTTTAATCTCTTCCTCTCCTTGCAAAAGAAGTCCTATTTTGGATAATGTTGTATCTCCTTGTGAAGTGAATTTACAAGGGATATAATCATTAAACCCAATGGATAAGAGGTCACCATCACAAACAACATTGTCTAAGAGAATCCTTCCTAATAGAACTTGTAAATGCCACAATAGATATAGTACCTTCCTCTATAGTAGAATAGGAAAATGAAGATCAACATGATACTGGTCTAAACATGTCCCATGATCCCATTGTGTAGTTATCAATCATCACCAATGCCAATATCTACCAATAATTTGAGGTCACAAGTCTTGAGAAGGGAGAGAAATAGCAGTACTAGTTCAATTGTGTGCAGTAAATGACATTGACTTTAAGTACCAAGGGTCGTTCTACCCAGCTCTTCTTGCATCAAGCTCAAAGCACTTTAGGAAACAAGGGCATGTTGTGTCCCTAACACAATCAATGACTAGAATACAATGGACACATTGCACATAGTTATTGTATCTACTGGACGTTAAGTTGCAAAGGCTATCCATGGCCTAATATGTAAATACATGTCACTTTTAGATTGCAAGACCTAGAATTATGAATAGGAAGGGAATGTTGCGTACCTATTATATACAATATATTATTGCTCATGGTGAAGATTGAAGGGTTTGGTTAGGTTTTCTTATTTGGTGTTTGGAATGAAGGATCTCGTTAGTTGGAATTCAACAGATGAATGCCAACTCTTCGATTACTTTGACGATACCCTACCAAAGTATTAGATCTCTGTGTTTTTTCTAGCTCATTCAATCTGTGACTCTAGATCTTACGAGGTGACAGGGGTATGAGGATTGAATCCTCCCTCTAGAGTGAAAAAGGAAAAAGGAGCTTGAATTTAATGCTCAAGGTAGTACTCGTACGAGTGATTACCTTAGTCAGAATGATTTTTTGTCCTTGGCTTATTTAGATCAAGTCTCTTTTTTTGCCACAAAGGATATATTAGGTCAATGATCTATTGTAGTAGTTGAAGGGGCTCTCCACCAAAAGCATGTGCTTAGGGTGATGAGGTACTTCCGCAAGTTACTCCTTTGTCTCCCTTAGTAGATCATTTTGGTGCGAGGAATTGTTTTCTTGGTGGAGAGGTGAGAGGCACTAGTTTTATTGGGGGGAGGCTCTATATTTCAGATTTTTAAAGTGTTGGTCATTTAAAGGCATTGGATTCAGGTCATAAGAAGAGGTGAAGGGCGGTTAAGAGAAATTGTGGCGGTTTATCTTTGATAGTTGGTTAAGATATTGTTGTTGAGGGGATTTTAGATCTCAAGGGTTCAACACTTGTTGGTAAATTCATGGGTTGTAGGGTTTTTATAGTCACCCCAAGCCTATATTTTCCTATTTTGGGAACCCATTCTAGGTTATTGTCTGACCTCGCATTTATTATCACAAGGGTGGATTGGTTTTTCAGTTTAGATCTAAAGGGGATGTTGTGAATATTTTGAAGGGTGTTTACCTTTTAGACAAAGTCTATCTATCATTAAATCCATGGCACCCCTTGTTCAATTCTAAGGTTGAACAGTCAGAAAAGAATTTGGTGTGGGTGAAACTTCTAGGGTTTCCAATGGAATGTTGGTAAGGCCAAGGGTTAAGGGATATTGTCAACTGGATAGGATAACCCTTTTGGTGGATGACTCTTTCAAATCTTGCTCTTCTCGGTCGGTGGCTTGGCTCCTAGTTGAAGTGGATGTGAGAGGAGGTTTGTTTGAATCTATTGAGCCGGTGAATGGAAATCGTAGTTATTTTCACTTTCTAGATTATTTAAACATTCCCTTTAGATTTTCGAGATGTCATATTTTGGGCAATATCCAAAGAGATTGTGATAAGCCTTTAAAAGAAAAAAAATTGCCAGAGGGTTGAGGGATTGGAGGGAGATAATGATAAGAAGACCACTTCTTTGGGATTGAGTTTGAATCTAGATGGTATAAATGAATCTCAAAATCTTGTTTGACAGTCATAGGTATAAGACAATTTGGTGGGGGCCAACTCTTCGGAGGCGCATGACTTGTACATGGATGATATGTCGACCCCCCCTGATTGTCGAGTCATGATAAGAACAAGGGAACAATTTGTGTGGGAACTCCCCCAACTCCAAATCGGGCAATGCAGAGGTAATCTCAAGTGTTGATGCTTGCTCTGATGGTTCAAGCTCCATGTCTCAACATGATATGGGTAAGTCTCCTATTCTTACTAACCCGAATGTTGACTTGGAATGGTCTTCAACTGGTGATGGGGGGAATGTCTCTCTTATCAAGTCCAATGTTTGAAGGGGTAGATCGGAAAATTGTTGGGTTCATAAACCTCATCTTGAGAAGGTCAATTTGAAGAGGAACAAGTCAAGTGTGACGAAGGATATATCACACTCTTAGAGTGGTGATCTTACTTTCCCACACCTTGGTATTTGATCCTTTGATGAATCCAATGATAGGGGAGGAGGGACACTATAACCTCCATTCAAAATAATTTACCCTGTCTCCTATTTTGTGTCGGGGGGGATTGGGTGTTGATTCTCCAAAGGGTTATCTTGCAGTGCATGTGGGATGGTCACCAGCTATCAAATTGGCCTAGATGAAAGCAACCAAATAAGTTAATGAAGGTAAGCAAAAATGGTTGGAATCGATTTAATACTAAGAGGGGGGGTGAATCAGTATAAGCGAAGTTATTATCGATTTTTACCTTCTTTAACAGATTATCCTTTACTTAATCTTTATCTTTTGTTATGCATCAATAAATAAACATCCACACATATATGCACCACATAAACAACACATAACACACCGTATTTTTACGTGGAAACCCAAACGGGAGAAAACCATAGAATGCTTCTTTATAATAAGAAAGAATACATTCAAGGAAGCATTGACTTCCTGTGTTTACCAGCACCAACTGGAAGGAGGCACCAACCCCCTGGTTTTATAGGCACCGACTTGAAGGAAGCTTCCGCTCCCTGTGTTTCTCCAACACTAACTGGAAGGAGGCCTTGACCCCCTGTCTTCTTTGTTTTATAGGCACCAACCTGAAGGAAGATGTGACTCCATGTCTCCTTTCCCCGTACGATCGCCTTGATGTCCAATATATCTTACTGTCTTACTGATCTTCAACTCTGCGCACTTCTTCAGATCTCTTATAACAATTTTTTTTTGTGCACCTTCGTATGTAGACTGTACTCTGTCACTGCGCTGCATACATCACATGATTTCTCAAACTTCTCAAGTCACACTTCTGTTGATGAATTACTTCATGCACTATGTGCTTTGCTGATTCTGCAGTCTACATTTCTGGTTCAATGATTTGCTCTTCGTGACTGCAATGATCAACTGATATTGTGCTTTCAATTGATAGTTTGTTGTTCAGAAATGAAGCACTAGTAACATAAGGAACTATGCACTTTCTGATTTGTCCGTTCTATTTAAGTGTTACAATGTCTCAGATAATTTGTGACGTCCTGTGCATCAAATAATTGGTCCGTTCAATTTAACGCACTTGTCTCATATCATCTGCATCATGACGCGCCTATCGGATCCTGCTGCTGTTCTGTTGTTGTGCATCGGATGGTGTTCTCAACTTCGCACACTTCACTTCTGTTCATATGCATCAACTAGACATTTGCGCAATATCTGATAAAATTCGGTTCTGTCTCTGCGCTTCTGTTTCTACAACATCTGTGATATCGACGTGTTGGTTGTAGTACTGTCATTCAAAACATCAAGCACTTGCACATACTTCAATATTTCTCTTTATAATATTTGTGCAATCATCACAGATCTACAACATCATTCTGCGCACCATCAAAACTTCATTCTACTGCATGTGCGCATTCAGCTCTTCACTAGATCATCTATTCTCTCCACGAGCCCCTTGATGCCCCGAAAAATAAACTAAAACTTGCATTTGAAGCTCCTATGCTCTCGCCATCAATCTTACTTTCAATCTCCAACTTGCATTTCTATTTATACATGTCATGCATGGATTGTATCTTCACAAGTTGGTTGTGGCATTCTTCTTCCAAACTTCACGGATTGTGCGTATGCCACGTGTCATCATCTGCGCTATTGATGTGTCATCTCTGATGTATCAAGCGCCCTCAAGGTACACAATTTAGTGGGACTTCACACCTTGGTGGTGTTACACCTAAAATCCTACCATCATCAGATTCAATGTATTCATCCCTGAAGTTTCATTGGCTAAGTCATTTACCTGGAAGGGATACCATTGCATTTATGCTAGGTTTTGAGAGGTTGTCGTAGGCTGCACTCATGCAACCTGCGACGTCGCATCTTGCTCTATTGCAGGGTGCGACGAAGTCAGTTAATGGACAAAAATAGACCCTTCGAGCCCATTCTCGAAGCCTGTTGACTTGTATCCTTATCCCTGACCTCTTGGGGGAGCTGGCACTCGGTTCCTAGCCTCTTGGAAGGATCCCCTATCTCTCTCCCACCATATCTCAACCTACCCTATCCATACCCTATCCACTTAGTCCTATATAAGTGAAGCTCTACCCCTCTCCAAAGGGAGGAAGTCTATAGTGTCTACATTCTGGTGAAATCATCTTGGAGAGATCTCTAACTCATCCATTGAGAGACTGACACTTCCTTGGGAGGATATGGCAATTGGATTGGATGGAGAAGGGCTACTACGTTAAGCCTTGGTTGTAGTCATTCTTTTCTATGTACTTTCTCGATTTGCAGTAATATAAATGATTTCCACCAATATTGTTTATGTGTGATGATATTGTGTAGTTTACCTGCTTAACTGTTTACTTAGATCTATTATTGTATAGATGTTCTTTTACTTGTTCGTATTGTTCTGTGTCTAAACAGGTCTTGCAGTTGAGATCTGACGACAGTGAGGCGTGGAGCAACATCCAGGAAGAAAGGACTTCAAGTTTAAGGTAAGACATCTAGTGACTTGATCCTTAATTAGATCTAGGAAAGTCGTTTGTAGTCTGTATTATTTGTTCTAGACTCACTTTGAGCTAGGGAGATCTGGCTCATGTCCGCTCGAGTGGATTGTCCGTCAAACAAATCTTGCCATGAACTTTTTGACTCATTTCCGGCTGCCTATATGGTATGAAACTGGTACAGAGCTTTTAACCTCACTCCGTCAAAATACCGCTACTCATATCTCATATCATATACATGAGTGGTGGAGGAGATGACGTCTCATTAAGGCTCCTATTCCAGATCAACTCCTAACAGACTGGTTTACGAAGTCTCTCATTCCTACCCTAGCACGAGATGTTTCCATGGAAGGTGTTGTCATTGAAGAACAAGCCATCGCCCGTGCCCACTTGCTAGACTTAGTCTATGCTCAATTTGGCATGTTGTTTGATATTCTTCCCGACGTGCCCCACAACACTTACGACCCCGCGAAACCACCCAAGGGACCCCAAGCCGATGGCATCATTGGATCCCTTCACACCCAGCCTTCCCCTCAAACTGTTGGTTCGTCGAATCCATAGGGTTCTTCCCCATCACCAACACAGACTGGTCACAGCACCACCAAATCATCCACTCCTGCTGTCACCGAAGAAGTGAATTCTGTTTCATCGGCTTCACCTCAAAAGTCTGGTGGTAAGAAGAAGAACAAAGGGAAACCTAAGAAATCTTCCACCCAGCAGGAACAAAAGAGCACCCCTGATGATACCAAACAGAAAAGGAAGTTGAAGTATCATTTCCTACTATGTGGTGATGATCACTTTTCTAAGGAGTGCCCCCATAGAGACGAAGTTCAAAAGTTTCTCAAGGGAAAACCCACACCCGCAATTCTCAACGATCCCTTCCCTGTTCAAAATCAGCAGTCGATTGCTCACACTTCTTCTTCCCAAGGAGAAGCATCCACCACCGCACATGTTCTCATGGAACGTAATGAGACTATCAACTTGAACACCCGTTCTCGTTCGTATGACTCCGTTCCAGCCAAAGAACCCGTCGGAAGTAATACTGAAAAAGCTTCCACTTCGATGCCCAACGTCACCGTACCAACTGCTCCTCTCACCATAGAGAATCCTTCTCTCGAGTCAGTGTTGCGTCCACCCAAGAGCACAATTAGAAAATCGGTTTTCAATCCTAATGCTCAGGCTGCTCAAAACTACAACATTTTAGAGGACCTAGCACAATCTCCTTGTGCTGTCGACGCTCAAGGTCTTGCAAAACTGTCCGAACCCCGCAAGATTCTCCTCGTTGCCATCGGTGCAGTTGACCCAGATTCATCGAACACCATTATGTTCCGGTTGGAATACTTCAAACCGAGGCTCTCCCATCAGCTTGCATTTCAAGTTGCCACAAACATTACTGGGAAGATAATCCATCGTACCGTTTTGGACGAAGTAGGCTCTACGTCAGTCATGTCGATCGCATGTTGGAGAGCCATTGGCTCTCCCGAGTTGAATTGTTCTCCTACTACTTTGAGAGCCTTTGACGGACGTGGCTTTCAAACTCATGGGCTGTCACAAGCTTTACCAATCGAGCTGGGGGGCAAGACCGCAACCCTTAACATGGAAGTGGTCGTTGCCCCGTTAGATTATAACATTCTGCTTGGTCGTAATTGGTTTTACGCCATGACTGTGGTCGCATCGTCTGTCTTCCGCATAGTACAATTCCCCCATCAAGGCCGAATTGTCACAGTCGACCAACTAGATTTTTGCACACCTGACACCACTACTCATCCAGGTGATAACGTTCCTTCGATTGGACAATCTTCGCAAAAGTATAAGAGTGTGGGGGTCGGCCTCCTTAAGGATTCATCCCTTATGGGAATCTTTCCTCCTTCAGATCCCCCAAACCATGTTGCCACGGTGAACATGATCTCCTCGCAGATTTCATCTACCCCTAACTCCACTCATTCATGGCTTGTACCTGATGAAGCCACCGCACACCTGATTGGAGACATCATGCCTCTATCACCCACTGAACTGATGTACGAGGCTATCCAATCAGCGCCGGAGGACCACTTAGCTATGGCCTCCACATCCTGTTCTCTACAACAGACATCATCCGATCCTCTGCTACGGACTTTTCATTCTGATGAATCCATTATGGAAATCATGAATGCAGATGATCCTTCGTGGGAAGACCTCCATCATCGTTCGTCTTCTTTTCCTGTGCTGGATACTGTGGAGAATAGCATTCACACCATCGTGACACCAGATATCTACTTTGGGTCTCAGTCCACGATACTTACGTGTCAAACGGAATCCGAAGGCAACTTAGCCAACATCGAACCCACCACCTCGATAGACATTTCGGTTAATCCCGGTGCAGTGGAACACATTCATTTAGGCTAGAAGTGTTCCCCTGAAGAAGTCATTGCTTATACGACCTTATTCAAGCGATTCCGAGATGTTTTCGCTTCGACCTATGAGGAGATGCCTGGGATAGACCCCTCCATTGTTTTACATGAGATTAAAACCTATCCCAACATCAAACCTGTCTGCCAAAAGCTACGACCGGTACACCCTCGGAACACTGCGGCAATCAAGGTAGAGATTGAGAAACTTTTGAAGGCCGGCTTCATCTATCCTATCCCATTGACAGAATGGGTCTCAAACGTCGTCCCTGTTACTAAAAAATAGGGTACCATTCGTGTCTGTGTCGACTATTGGGGTCTCAACAAAGCTTGTCCCAAGGACAACTATCTGACTCCCTTCATCGACCAGATTATCGATAATTGTGCTAGAAGTGTCATTTTTTTATTCATGGATGGCTTTTCCGGATACAACCAAATTGAGATCCACCCCGCCGACCAACACAAGACTGCATTCATTTTCCCTTGGGGAACATCTGCGTATCGTAAACTTTTGTTTGGTCTTAAAAACATTGGTGCCACATTCCAGCGGGCCATGTCGTATGCCTTCCATAATGTGAAGGACTTTGTGGAACCTTACTTGGATGACCTCCCTGCCCACTCGAAGCAGCGAGAGTTCCATTTAGATCATTTGACGGTCGTTTTCCTCATATGCAGACGGTACAATATCCGTCTGAATCCTCATAAGTGTATTTTTTATGTCGAGTCTAGACGCCTCTTAGGGTTTATCATCTCGAAAGACAGGATCCGCATTGATCCTGTGAAGGTGGAGGCCATCGTTGCTATTCCACCTCCAACCAACATTACGGAACTTCAGAGTCTGCAAGGACGTGCGACTTATTTAAGGTGTTTTGTTTGTAATTTCGCCCAAAAGACGCAGGGTTATATGAGATTGATGAAAAAAGACGTCCCGTTCATTTGGGATGATCAAGCTCAACAATCTTTTGAAAGTTTGAAACATGCCATCACGCATGCCCCTGTGCTCCAACCCCCGAATTACTATCGAGATTACATTTTATATCTCGCCGCTTCCAACACCACTATCGCCATGGTTTTGGTACAGGAAGACCAGAATGCCCAAGAACATGTGATATATTATGCCAGCAAAGGTCTCATTGACACTGAAACTCGCTATTCACATGTTGAGAAGCTCGCTCTCGCGGCAGTCATTGCCGTGCAGAAGTTTCATCATTACATTTTGCTTCGCACCACCACCATCATCGTTGATTCGAACCCCATGTACCACGTTTTGACTCGTCAGGTACTTGGGGGCAAGTATTCATGCTGGATCATGATACTGCAAGAATTCGATCTTCTTTTCGAAAAGTCCAAGTCTAAAAAGTCTTTGGTGTTTGCTGAGCTCATCTGCGACCTCCCCCATACTGACATAGAATCTGAGGCTAATGACTCTTTTCCGGATGAGTCATTGTTTCTCATCAGTATGTCTGATCCGTGGTATGCAGATATCACATTGTAACTTCAAACCCAACGTTTCAGCCCTGAATTGTCCTGTGACGACCGTCGTCGAATACGCCACCATGCGAAGTAGTATCTGATTATTAGTGATACTTTGTACCGTCGTGGTATCGATTCTATCCTTCGACCTTGTCTGACTCATGATGAGGCTGAACGTGTTCTGAATGACTGCCATGCTGGGGCATGTGGCTGTCACCTCTTTGGGATGGCTATAGCCTAGAAGATTCTTCGCGTTGGATATTACTAGTCGTCTATCTTCAAAGATTGTATCGAGGTCGTAAAAAAATGTCCTCCATGTCAACATTTTCATACGAAAAAGCACACCCATCCCGCCCCGTTACACCCGGTTATTGTCGTTGGCCCCTTCGCTAAATGGGGCATCGATTTCATGCATTGTAATCCTACCTCGGCCGGGGGGCATAGTTACGTCATTGTAGCTATGGACTACTTTACAAAGTGGGCCGAGGAAATGCCTACATACACGAATGACAACAAGATCGCCGCACTCTTCATGTTTAACCATGTAATAACGCGGTTTGGAGTTCCTCAAGCGATAGTTACCGACCATGGTTCTCACTTCATAAACCATATGGTTGACGAGTTGAGTGATAGATTGGGTTTTCACCATGAAAACTCAACACCGTACTACCCACAGTCGAACGGGTAGGTCGAGACCATTAACAAGGTCTTGAAAACTATGGTCCAACGTATGGTGGGTATGCACAAAGCCAATTGGCATAACATGCTCTTCTCCGCACTTTGGGCTTATTGAATCTTCGTTAAAACCGCCACTAGATTTACTCCCTTCCAACTAGTGTATAGATTGGAGGCGGTCCTTCCTATTGAGTGCGAGATTCCATCCCTCAAGCTCGCCATCGAACTTCTCCCAAACACTATTGTCGAGGAAGAACGCTTCCTCTACCTAGCTAAGCTCGACGAAACTCGCCGAGATGCCGCTCTTGCCAACGTGGCTCATAAAAAATGCATCAAAGCGCAGTACGACAAGTCGGTAGAATATCGCACCTACAATGAGGGAGATTTCGTTCTCACGTATGACCAAAAACATGATAAGCTGGGGGCAGGAAAGTTTGAGTCCATGTGGCATGGACCTTACGTAGTGAAACGCATCTTAGAGAAGGGAGCTTATGAGCTTGAAGACTATGACGAGATATCTTTGGGCGAGCCCCGTAATGGGCTCCACCTAAGGAGGTACTATGCCTGAGACTTTCATGCATACGTACTTTTGTATATACTGTACATGGCGTGTGTGTGTTTTTGTGTGGTGTGGCGCTTTGATTTCTTAGTGTTTAGGTCTTGTTTCGTTTCTTATAGCATGTTTTGTCTGCGTGTGCAGATGGCAACGTGCTATGGATTCGCGGACGGAGCCAGCCGGCATACCCGTAACCTTGCTTCGGCAGCCTAGGTACTCTATTCACCTACCTGCGAGCTCATCAGCTCAGGGGAATGTGTTTAGGTTTCGCAACCAACAATGCTGCGGAATATCAAGCAGTCATTGGAACTCTAACTGACGCCATTTCCTTGGGTATGGACCACGTTGTCATCCACCTGGATTCTCAACTAGTGGTCTCTCATCTTAACCGAGTCTACGGCATTCGCGATCCTACCTTACTCCGTCTCTATCGACGAGTCCGTCTTCTGGAAAGGTCCTTCGAGTCCATTCAATACCTGCACATTCCACGAGACATTAACATAGTTTCCGATTCTATGTCCAACTTCATCTTAGATTGGTACATTGCACACACATAAGCATATTCATGAACTGTTAAAAGTAGGCATAACATGTAAATAACTCATTTTATAAGCAAACACATAAACAAGACCACACCATTCATCCATTTTAAAACACATAGTGTATAAACCGCTGCAATGTCTGTATATATGTATATCACCATAAAAAGTAGTGCTGGTACAAAATCTAAAGCACGATGGCTTTCAGTGAGTCTCTACAAAATCTAAAGCCTTGTAACTTTCAGTAAGTACAAAAAATATGAGGCCTCCAAGCTCTCAGTACATACGTAGTAACAACATAAGGCCTATCGCCTGGCCCGTACAACCCTAGGCCTAACAGCTCTAGCCTGCTGAGTGTGGAAACAGTCAACTACTCTCGCAACCCTGCGAAGCAGCGCACAGTCGTTCCAACCGTGTACACCTGCATGGGCCGCGACACCTCATCTACCGTCGGCTCGGGAACTTCTAACGTCAACCCAATCAGGTTGGCGTAGACTCCATCCATCTTTGCAATGGAAACATGTACGGAAGGACCCATGACTGCTCCCTCTCCTCTTTCTCTCCTCGCAAGAAGAGAGACTCCCACTGGTTGTACGGGACCCACGTCTGCACACACATGTTGTTAACTTGTCAGCACTATAACAAAAAATTATAAATGCACAAAACTTAAAAGTACAAGGGTTATTGTTCTTACCTATGTCTCCCCATGCTACTCCCTCGGGCAGCGGCAAGTCTGGGTCATCTTGGAAGTCCGTACCACTGTACAGGAAGTCCTCTACCATCAGTAACTGGCCCTCCAGCCAGGTGAAGAACACAGGACCATATGTGATGATGGGGCCCCCACCATGTCGGGCCATCACCTCTATCCACCTGGCCATGTGAGGATCCCTAGGATCTCTGTCCTCCAATGGTACCTTAGGGCGTAAGAGGGGAACCCACTCCAATATGAATGAGATCACTATCGAACCGTAGCCGAACTGTTTGAGCTCTCCCCGCCGACACTTGGTCAGCTGAGCTCGCATGTTTGCGAGGAGTCCCTCGCACCAGTTGAAGATCTTTGGAGACATGCAGTCCTCCGTGTATAACATCTGAGACCGAGTAGCCAAGTGAGGAGCTTGACTCCCTGTTGTCCTCGTAATGGTGAAAAGAATGGCATGTAACGGACACTCTCGCACGTCTTTTATGGGAATCTTCCCACTAGAAGCACGAGCGTGAGGAATACAGTGTTGTTGGATCATGTCATCTACAGTCCGATCACTTCCCCGTGATCCAGTAAGAAGCACATTGTCCCCTCTTCGGGACAATCCGGTCAGGAAGTAGATGTCCTCGACATCTATAGTAAGCACATGCTCACCGATCACAAAATATTGTTGAGCTGCATCCCAACATCTAAGCATATGCGTCAACAGGGGGATTTGGGCTCTCATGCCCTAGATCTCGAAGAACTTTAGCAAACCGCAGTTCCTCAATGTTGTTACACATAATGGATCATTTGCAATTTGCATGTCATCTACCTCGTGCTCCCGTTCTCGCCACTCCAAAACCATTTTGGTTGCTTGTAACCTGCCAAAAGGAGAGTTTAAACATTGTTAACACTTACTTCAACCACTGAAAGTTCTTTTTTTGGGCATGGTTTGTTGGTTGGGATGGACGTTTCCGTCGTCGCACCCCGTTATTGCTAACAGTGCGACGTCGTCGCAGTCCATCCTTGCGACGAATCAGTCTCGTCGCAGTTCCCGAAAGGGCAGACTGCGACGAGCCGAGGACACAATGGCTCTTCACAAACCAAGCTAAAAACCAAAAAACTGAACAAAAAATAAAAAATATAAACCACTACAATTATGCTAGATGAAGTTTAGAGTTACCTGCTCCGGACGGTGGGTGAAATTGTCGCTCGTAGCTCCCGGAATCGACAAGTGAAGTTTTGGCTCCAAATGGCAC
Organism: Larix kaempferi; assembly: GCA_027924585.1. NCBI lineage: Eukaryota > Viridiplantae > Streptophyta > Pinopsida > Pinales > Pinaceae > Larix > Larix kaempferi. Next base: position 542,200 of record BSBM01000202.1, read on the forward strand.
TTCTCCTCCCAATTTGGCAAATGAAACAATGGTGACTCTATTTGACTCATTTTTCTATTTATAGATCAAAATGGAATATTCTTTTTTCAAATATTTGATGCTTTTAGGTCATTTGCTATAGTTTGGGTCAATTTTATCGCATTTGAACACTTGGTTGGCTATTTGACCTAGTTTTTGAGTGTGCTAGAGTTATTAAGTGTCTTTTTACATTGGAGCAATCATCTCAGGTATGAAAACCCCTTGTGTGTTTTTGTCGTTATTTTCCATTCATTAGATTGTAATTATTTTATGATGATGAGCTTACTCTTTGTTCTTTCTCATGCTCTTTAAACCATGATAATACGTTACCGAGTTACGATTTATCACTTTTCCGGGCTCGTTAAACTCCTACGGAAAAGGAACCCGTTGTAGTCTATCTTTAAGCTCTTTTCAGGCTCTCGAAATATGAAAAGATTGCCAAGTGAACTTGTCGCGTTCACGCTTGTTAGAGAATTTGAATGGTCGTCTTCGTGGTGATAGTTTACCCATTTTTCGAACCAGGGGTCACTACTTACAGAAAAGATATACTCCAACCAATCATGACTGGAAGAGTCCTCTCTCGCGTTGTTTTACCCTTTTTCGGGCGATGAGGTTAACTTTACAAAAAAAGACCGTTGAAGTCTTCTTTAGTTCTTTTCAGACTCTCTAAACATGAAATGACGACCGAGTTTGCCTTATATGGACTCGTTAAACTTTCACATTGAAGGGTCCACCATGGGACGAGCCCCTCCTATCCTAGGTTTGGAAAATATTTGGGATTGGACTCATCTATGAGATGAGCTACACTGAGCATCTGGTTACCCTCATCAAGCTCGTAAAAAACACATGAGGCACTCATCATTCATGATGGGGAAAAATGAAAGCTTTTATGTTACACCCTTATCAGTGGCAGTACCTAGTCATTTCTTGAACATGGCACTCATTTGCATTTACATACTGCACTTGGATCATCCGTTTGTCCTCAAGTTCCACCTATTTCCTGAGTCTTGTTACTCCTTTGATTCATTCAAAGAACGCTTCCACCATCAGTTGCATTAGGAGTTGGTATCATAACTCCTCAAGTCAATACTGCCAAGGCATGCCATGCCCATGTTCAAGAATGTTATCACTACTCATTATCTGTAGTCAGTACACCTTCAATCATGTCGGTCTTCTATGAGTTAGTCTTGTATATCACTATACAATTCGATCTACTCTACACATCCTTTGTCATGTTTCGTGTTGATGATGGGGGATTCATCATGGCCCTCCTTCGACGGATTCATCCTTGTTGACTTCAACACATCATCCGATGATTGAATTTAGAAACCAACCAAGTACCTTGGCCCTGCATGCCTCAATGGAAGGTTACCTCGCTTTCAACATGAGTTTACATCATTGACTCTTGATTGAAAGATTTCATCTCGCGTTCGACTTCAACTCATTTATTCACGCTTGATGATATGTACTATGATACCTTGGGGATCATTGGCATTAATGGTGATTTCCCTCGCACTTGTTAACGGTATACATCAATGACCGGTAATCAAGTGGTTTCTACCATGTTCGACGTCAAGACATTTGTAATCACATGGATAGATTCGTATCATTGCGGGTTCGGCTTGAAGACCCCGGGGAGTCATGTTTTACCCAGGTTGCGATAGAGTTTGTATTGAGTCATGTCACACGGATCTACATTTGTATTGGTCGTGGTTGTGTTATCATCTCGTCATGGATCTATGTTTGTGTCTAGTAGCCATGATTGTGTTCAGTCAGTCATTACTACCATGGATCTGCAATGTATTGGTCGGCATCCATGTTTTATGTCATATGAGACAGTGTACTCAGAGTCAATTGTACTGCAGTAGTGTCCTTTGTCCGACAAGCCATTGCCATTCTTTCTGTCAAAGCATTTCACCTATCCAATCTTTCAACAACTTCATGCTTTGGGGGGCATTCTGTTACACCTAAAATCCTACCATCATGAGATTCAGTGTATACATCCTTGAAGTTTCATTGGCTAAGTCATTTACCTGGAAGGGATACCATTGCATTTATGCTAAGTTTTGAGAGGTCGTTGCAGGCTGCACTCATGCAACCTACGACGTCGCATCTTGCTCTATTGCAGAGTGCGACGAAGTCAGTTAATGGACAAAAATAGGCCCTTCAAGCCCATTCTCGAAGCTTGCTGACTTGTATCCTTATCCCTGACCTCTTGGGGGAGCTGGCACTTGGTTCCTAGCCTCTTGGAAGGATCCCCTATCTCTCTCCCACCATATCTCAACCTACCCTATCCATACCCTATCCACTTAGTCCTATATAAGTGAAGCTCTACCCCTCTCCAAAGGGAGAAAGTCTATAGTGTCTACATGCTGGTGAAATCATCTTGGAGAGATCTCTACTCATCCATTGAGAGACTGACACTTCCTTGGGAGGATATGGCAATTTGCTTGGATGGAGAAGGGATACTACGTTAAGCCTTGGTTGTAGTCATTCTTTTCTATGTACTTTCCCGATTTACAGTAATATAAATGCTTTCCACAAATATTGTTTATGTGTGATGATATTGTGTAGTTTACTTGCTTAACTGTTTATTTAGATCTATTATTGTATAGATGCTCTTTTACTTGTTCGTATTGTTCTGTGTCTTAATAGGTCTTGCAGTTGAGATCTGACGATCGCTAGGCGTGGAGCGACATCCAAGAAGAAAGGACTTCAAGTTTAAGGTAAGACATCTAGTGACTTGATCCTTAATTAGATCTAGGAAAGTCATTTGTAGTATGTATTATTTGTTCTAGACTCACTTTGAGCTAGGGAGATCCGGCTCGCGTCCGCTCAAGTGGATTGTCCGTCAAACAGGTGGTGTACCATTGCGCTCTTGATGTACCATTTCCTTTCTGTGTGTGCTCAATCTTCTACTTCATCTTGATGTGTCTATGACTTATGTTGTACCAACCCTTGTGAGTAATGTGCCCTTGATGTTAATCCTTTGCAGGATTTGTGCATACTCCAACTTCTTCTAAGTGGATCTTTGACCTTTTTCGCTTTATCACTTGTGGGTAATGCACACTTGGTATATTGATACTTAACGAATTTTGCGCATATAACAACTTCTATTTGGTGGGTCTTTGACTTCTGCCTTGTCATCACTTGTGAGACTTGTGCACCTGCTGTACCGTGAATTTGCTCATAGATGGTCTTCAATCGCTGTACCTTTCAGGATGCGATGATGTTCATCGTGGGAAAGGTGAGGTCTGATGCATTGTGTCTGGAGATACAATTTGCTATCTCCGTAACAAGGATCAGAAGTGCTGATCAGGAACAATGACTCATTGGGAAGAGATTCAATGGGATCAGGGCCCTGATCAGTACGGGGAAGATCGCAAATCAACTCTGGAAACACTAGTGATTTTTTGGATTTTTCCTTTTCAAACTGGAGATCGAATTCTTGGAGAATCACGATCCAGCCCGAATATTTTCCCCCTAGTACCTTGCGTGTTAATACGTGGTACATAGGGTTAGAATCGAAAATAATAGTGGTTGTACGGAGTAAAATATAATGACAGAACTTATGGGCGGCGATGACCACCGCCAGAGCCAACTTCTCTAAATGTGAATAACAGGTTTCAAAGTCAAGAAAACCATTACTAAGGTAGTAGATCACATGTTCTTGTGTGTTTTTATCTTCCTGCACTAAAACCATATCAATAGTCGAGGTAGAGGCAGAAATATAAAGAAGGTAATCCTTGGTGTAATTAGGTGCTTGTAACACGGGTGCGTGGGTAATGATGTGCTTGAGATTGTCAAAGGAATGTTTGGAATAGTCATCCCAGATAAATGGGGCATCCTTATTTAACAATCGCATGTAACCCTGTGTTTTCCCTGCATAATTACACATGAAGCGGTGCAAGTAGTTTTCCTTCCCCTACTAACTTTGAAGTTCGGTGATGTCCGTAGGTGGAGGTAGGGATAAAATAGCCTCAACCTTGAGGGGATCAATGCGGATCTCGTCTTTAGAGATGATGAAGTCGAGGAGCCGTCCGGATTCCACGCAAAATATGCACTTATGAGGATTTAAACGGATGTTATACCATCGACATCTGAGGAAAACAACTGCCAGATGGTTGATGTGAAACTCGAGACGATTTGAATGAGTAGGCAAATCATCGAGGTAGGGTTCCACAAATCATTGATGTCCTGAAAGGCATACGACATGGCCTGCTGGAATGTGGCACCGACATTTTTAAGTACAAAATGTAGTTTGCGATATGCAAATGTACCCCATGGTCAGATGAAAGCAGTTTTATGTTGGTCGGTTGGGTGGATCTCAATCTGATTATAGCCATAAAATCCATCCATGAATGAGAATATGACACTTCTGGCACAGTTTTCAATGATTTGGTTGATAAACGGAGTAGGGTAATTGTCCTTGGGACAAGCCTTATTTAGATCCTTGTAATCAACACAAACTCTGATGGTTCCTTGTTTCTTTGTAACCGGAATGACGTTAGAAACCAAATCTGTCAAGGGGACAGGATAAATGAAACCATATTTCAACAACTTTTCTATCTTTGCTTTGATAGCCAAAGTCTTTCTAGGGTGCACTGGATGGAGTTTTTTCTGGACAAGTTTTGCATCGGGATATGTTTGATTTCATGCACAACAATAGCAGGATCGATCCCGGGCATTTCCTTGTAGCTCCATGCAAATATGTCGCGAAATAGTTTGAACAAGGCCGTATAATTCTTGATTTCATCAGGAGAACAAGTTTGTCCAATGTGGATATGTTCTACGACGTCTGGTTTCATCAAGATGTCAATAGTAGTAGTAGGCATGATGTTTTCTGAATTCCCTTCGGTTACCGTATCCTGGGTGAGGGTAGGAGTTTGAGGGTTGGGAATGACATTTGGTAAAACGATGGTTTGAATGGAATTCTCCACCATGTCTAACGGCGGAAGGAAGGATGATCGATGGTGATTGTCTTCCCATGGAGGCCCATCTAAGATCATGATTTCCATGATCGATTCATTAGAATGGAAATTTTAGAGAAGATGATCGAATGATAGCGAGGATGAGTTCCACCGAGATGGAAGAGAACCATGTGGTGATCATCAGGTATTTCAGATTGGATGGTCTCATAAGTGGCTTTAGCTGAGATGAGAGACATGTCATCTCCAATCGAATCAACGTCGATGACATCAGGGACAATCCAAGGGTCCGTTGGGTTGGAGGAGGATGGGATTACATATGAGATCATGTTCACCGTAGAAACATGTGACGGGGGATCAGGTGTTGGAAAGACTCCCATTAGGGATGAATATTATAGGAGTCCTACCCCCACACTCTCATATATTTGCGAAGAGTGTCCTAAAAGAGGGACACTATCCCTAAGATGAGTTGTGGCATCCAGTGTACAAAAATCTAATTGGTCAATAGTGACAATATTCCCATGGTGGGAAAATTGTACTATGCGGAAGACAGAAGAGGCGACCGCGGTCATGGGATATAACCAATTTCGACCAAGTAATAAGTTGTAATCCAATGGGGCGACGACTACTTCTACATTGATAGTAATAGTCTTACCGCCCAACTCAATGGCTAAGGACTGAAGAAGCTCGTGTGGTTGGAATCCACGTCCGTCGAATGCTTTCAATGTGGTAGGGGAACGGTTCAGTTCAGGAGAGTCGATGGCTTTCCAGCAGGATATCAACATTACTGAAGTAGAGGCTCCTTCGTCTAAGACAGTGCGATGGATACTCTTCCCAGTGACATTGTTAATGATTTGAAATGCCAATTGGTGGGAAAGTCTCGGTTTAAATTATTCCAATATAAACATGATCGTATTAGAGGAATCAAGATCAACTGCTCTGAGAACAGATAGAAAATTCTTACGCTGATTTAGACAGTTTTGTAAGACTTCTAGGGTCTACATAGCACAGTGTGCCTGAGCGAGATCTTCCACAATATTGTAGTTTTGAGCGGCTCGGGCATTGGGGTTGAAAATTTATTTTCGGATCGTGCTTTTCGGTGGACGCAAAATTGCATCTGGTATAGGTTTTTCAATGGTCAAAGGACCTTGTGACGGTGGAGTAGTGGACGTAGATGTGGAGGGTTTGTTAGTATTGCCTCCATTAGATTCCTTATTAGGAATAGAGTCGTAAGTGTGTGTCCTGGTAGACAAGTTGACCGATTCGCTACACATCATGAGAACATGAGCAGTTGTGGATGGTTCTCCTTGAGGAGGAGTTGGTTGTTGAGCAACCATTTTTTTTTTGTGGGGAAGGGGTCCGTTAAAACTGCGGGTGTAGGGTTTCCTTTGAGAAAATTTTGGACTTCTTCACGACGTGGACATTCTTTCGTGAAGTGGTCCTCATCACACAGTAAGCATGGATATTTAGCCTTCCGGCGTGGTTTGGTGTCTGTAGGGTCGGGGTTGTTCCTGGATTCCTGTTGGTTAGAAGATTTCTCGAATTTTCCTTTGTTCTTCTTTTTACCACTAGATTTATGAGATGAAGCAGATTGGACTGAATTCACCTTTGTAGTGGAAGCAGGACTGGGTAACCGGTTGGTGTTATTTCTATCTTGTGACGAGAATGGGGTTGAACTGATGTAGTTCTGTGATCCACTTGATTGAGTAGTAGGTTGGGCGTGAATGGAACCAATGATGCCATCGACATGTGATCCTGTAGGAGGTTTTGTTGGATCGTATGTAGGGTGGGGGGCATTGGGAATTATATCGTATAGCGTGCTAGATTGAGCATAGACTAAGTCCAAGTACTGGGCACGTGAGATGGATTGTTCTTTTGTAATGGCCCCACCCATAGAGACGTCCTTGGATATGATAGGTAACAATGACTTAGTAAACCAATCAGCCAGTAACTGATCTGGAATAAGATCTTTAATGAGATGGTGTATTCGCCTCCCTTTGTGAATATGATATGAAATATGAGTGGAGGTAGATTGTTGGAGGGAAGTTAAAATATCCGTATCGGTTTCATAGTGAAATGGCAATTGGAAATGTGTGAGAAAATCCATGGCCAAGGATTGAAAATCGGCGAAAGAGTGTGGTGGTAACTCAATGTACCATTTGGCGGCGGTGTCGGTGAGGGTTTGTTGAAATAACCTCAAACGGATGGAATCGTCCATTAAGGAATTCGAAGAACACCACAAATGATATATCATTGTGTGGTTTTTGGGATACTCACCAGGTTTTCCATCAAAATTAAGAATGTCTGATGGCAGCTTCACGGGAATGGGTGGCCAATTCATGCCATGTTGAATGGGATCGTTGGTCAAACATGACAGATCTGGCAGATCTAACATGGCCAGAAATGGTAATTGTGGGTTTGGTTGTGGATACTGGTAGTATTGGTAAGGAATTTGTGTACCAGTAGGACCATAGATCGATTGACCATAAGGTCCTCCCATAGAGGGCTGGCCATATGGAGGGGGGCCTCCCGCGTTAGGAGGTGGACCGGATGGAGGTCTGCTTCCCCATGAGGGGGCCCTCCCGAATGTGGAAGTTTTATGAATGGTGGGGGTGGTGGTGGGACAGGTGGCAGAGGTGGAGGTGGGACAGGTCGTGGGGGGGGTGGTCAGGGAGGAGGTTGGCCTCCAGCTGGGGGTCCAGTCGGTGGAAAACCATAATGTCCCCATGGGGATTTTGTGTTTCTGGGGTAAGGTATTCCAGGATATAAGTTCGTTGGAGTGGTTTGATAAATTTGATTCACGCTACATTGTGATTACCCAGATAAGTATAACTCCATGGGGGTTGGGTCCATACAGATGGTCCTCCCGCATGATGTTCCCATGAAGGTTGTCCCATGGCTAGGAGTGAACTCCCAGTCATATGATAGGCCATGGACGAAGGTAGTCCTCCACTTAAATTTTGTCTGCTAACTAGAGGGTTCCCCCCAATTAGATTATGTCCACTAACTAGAGGTTGCTCCCCAGTTAGATTGTGCTTGCTAACTAGAGGTTTCTTCCCAGTTAGAATGTGTCCACCAACCGAGGTTGGCCTAGGGATTATGTGTTGGTTGCTCAAATTTTGATTCAGAGGTGTTCTAGTTACAAAGTTAAGAGTAGCTGAAGTTTCCCCTCTAGTCGTTGGGGTCAACAGGGGTGTAGAACCGACCGAATAGTTTTGATGCATATTAGATAGAAAATAGGGTTGGGGTTGGGTTGGTTCATAAGCGGTCATGTTAGGCATAGGCATTCCCAGTGAAGGGAGGGTAAAAGAATGTATAGGGAAGTGGTGTTCAGGAATGGCTACCTCCGGAGTGGATTGGGAAGGGAAAATTAAGTGCCTTATCCGCTCTCCAACTGTGTGTAAGCGAGCCACAGTCTCTTGAACTAGCGCGAAAAATTCCATGTTCGGAATAATTCTAGTAGGGCGCGGATTTAGTGGAGTCTCCACAATTGGAGGTGAACCAAAATCGGAAATAACATGTCTTAAGGATGTTCCCCAAAATGATCCAATTGGACCAAAAGCAGTTGCTATTGGGTCCTCTGGGGGTCGAGCATAGATCTAGTCAACAACTCCAGGGTTACCTTCAAGCGAGTGGTGAAAATATGTGTCATGTGAAGGGGGTTGTTCCACCAATAACGGTCTCGTAGGATCAGTAATGGGAGGATTTACAGGAGGAGAAAAGTTTCCTCTTTATTCCATGGTAGGGATTCCTTCTTCGCGTGATCCAGATGTAGTAGGTTGATCCATGCTTAATCCTGAGTTTTCCTCCTGACTGAGGGGATATTTAGGTGGTAAGTTTAGTATTCTGCGGGATATTCTTAAGTGTTGATCATCCATAATTGCTTATGAAAGTTTTCTCCTAAGATTCTTCTAAAGAAAAACACACTTCAAGCACTAATCGAGCTAAAGCCTCGAGCGAAATTATATGATAGGATGGATTTGAAAGCCAGATCCTCACGGGATTTTCAAGGCATCGTAACTTGCGATATACTACAAGGTCCAACATTAATACTAGGCCCAATATTTCAGAGCGCTAACCAGGGAGGATTAGGACCGTACCCCTGACCGAACTACCCGACTACCTGGCAGTACATGCGTAGTAGCTCCCCGAGTGTTGTTCTCGGTGTATTTCCACGCCAAGACGGCCAATGGTTGACTCGGATAGTTCCAGGATCCTAGTGGGGTCTCCAAATATACTCAAGGTATGTGGGAGCTCAAATCCATAGTAGTGTTGTCTAATGCACAACCGTGCGACGAGATCCTTCCTATATACCGTTGAGTATGTGAAGTACCTTTCTATATACCCGAAGGTACGTGAAAGGTCGTTTGTTATACCGACTAGTACATGGAAGAACTGCAAGTCCCCTGGATGCAATGCATGCAGATAATGACAACTGCTACATTTTAAGATGTCAGAACACATCTCTAATCTATCACACGAGTTTCTAAATATTTTAACTTAATCTACCGCGTTAATTTTATCTTGTACGGTTAGGTGAATGCATGAAGTGTAGACTTGTAAAATAAACAAAATGCACAACTAAGCTAAATGAAGTGCAAGTCATTCCTTTTGTCGATGAAAACTAGCTAAAGGAAGGAGAAATCTTTCTTTTACGAGATTAAATGAACAAAGTATCATTTTTACTTTCTTTTCCAATCAAAACAAAATACTACAAACACTCTTGAATTTAATCCAACAAAACGAAAATAGCATACCAAACCAAAAATATTTTTTCTTTTTTCTTTTCAACTAAGTTGGATCTATGAGCAAAAATGAAAAGATGAACTCCTCTTTTTTATTGCACTAACTCCAATTTGAAATCAAGGAATAAAAGGGGTGAAAGGGAAATAAAAAATATGAGAGCATTCACTAGATTTTTCAATACTTCGAGAAGGCATAAATTCACTTAGTATTTTCAAGGAGGTGAAGATGAAATTTTCAAAACCAAGAAAACGTAAGCATTCAAGTCTTCAGCTCCTCCAAAGTTCTTAAACAACTATCCAAAGCATAAAACACTACTCTCAACAGTTTCAAGCAATCCACTCGAAATGAGGATAGTAACGAATTTTTTATTTTCCAAACTAATGCACTTAACAAATCTAAGAATGATATCACTTCTTTAATCTTGATTCAAAATACTAGAGACTACTTACTACTGCAATCTTTAAACAACCATAAGTTCTCAAGAAGTCAATCACCCAAAAACGTAATACAACACAAAATTCACACCAAATTGCGCAAAAATCACAACAACCCAGTTTTTTGGACTTATAAATAAGAGCTAAAAAATCAAAGATACTGAAAGGAGTCACAAGACTGGTTGCACTTGCGAGGGATTGAAATTGCGCACGACTGGAGAAACAACCACTTGACTAACTAGGACTCAAATCAAGCTCCAAATTCCGAAATAAGCCAAGGAAGAAGCACACTTAACTTGAGAAGTACTATGGTTGAATGATTGAGACACGGACCTTCAGAAAATCAAGAAAAAAACCAATTTTGTGGGATTTTTTACCCTATACACTAAGCTTTGCAGGGTGACGCATCCTGCAGGTATAAACCTGGGCATTGGAAGGCTAGTGATGCAAGTTGCAGAGAAGTAAAGTGTGTCAGTGCAGCGGGTTGAATACAGACAAAGGGCGTCATAGATGCAGTCTTCCTTAAGGAAAAGCGCATTAGAATTCTAGTGACTCATGCATAAAACTGCCCAGGTGCGTCGGGCAAGATCCAACTCTGAAAAAAAAAATGGTTGGGATGAATATCCCAATCAGGGACTGGATCACCAAGTAACCCTTCGAGAAACAGATCCAATAGAAGGAAGCAATTTAGAGGCTATTAGAGAAAAAACAAGAAATTAGAAATCACAATCCAAAGAAATCAAAGACCATGGGACTCTTCCCCAGAACGGTTGCCAATTTTGTTACCAGCCAATCTGTCAGTGCAGACACTAACCGATCTCCCTAGTTTGAATAGTTCGTATCTAGAACAAAAACAATACAGAATGCAGAGATCTTTCCTAGATTAACCAAATTGCAAGAGGTACGAAGGAATGGATTACCTTGTGATTGTAGTGATATCTCCTTGTTTGATGTAGCTCATGATCTTTAGCTACAAGAAAATTCACAAAAAAAGTGGAAACGTATACAAATACCAATAACAATAATTTGCAATATGGATTAGTCTAAACTAATAGTCAAAGAAACCAATTCTAAATATCTTAATACAACAAGACTTTATGGAAATAATATGTATCAGTGTAAATTAAAGAAGTACATAGGGAGAGATTACAACCAAGCTTTGACGTGGGAACTTCTTTTCAATGGTCCTAGCCTCAAAGATCCAATATTTTTCCTCTTAATGGATGAAAGGGAATAAGCTCCAACAGAATTTTCTCCAGCGTTTAGGTGCTCTATCTTTCTCCTCCTTCTCTATGAAGAGAGGGATTGTATATATAGGCCTAAAGGGATAGAAGAGGTTGAGGATTTGTAGGAGAAGGTCAAGGGATTACCCCAAAATGTTAGGGAACCGAATGCCACCTTTCCTAGTTCATAGGGATAAGCCTCCACGAAGCCATAGGTTCTAGAAAGCGCTCGAACCTTCTCTTTTTCCTTTTAAACTAACAGTTTTGCGCTTTTTCCAAAGGAAACATGCATCTTTTAGGAGTGATGCACTCTGTTCAAAGGAGAAATGTGTCAGTGACATGCTCTATCAATGTGCAGAGCGCGACACCCGGAGTCTGACGCACTTTGTCAACATACAAGGTGCATCAGGGTGACAACAAAGGGAAAAATGATAACCACAACTCTTCCTTCAATCAATTTGGTTTAAGCACTTTAGGAATCAGGACAAATGAAGGACACATAACTCATAATGATGATATTTTGGTGTAACAATTTCCATTGGTGGTTGACCATTGCATGGTTGGTTTAAAGGTATGGACCCAGAAGTATTAGGTGTGATCCCTTGAAGGGAGATGGCCCCAATGATCCCGTTGACATCATGTGAGGTGCTAGGGGTGGTTTGTTTGAGATATTGATGTTGAGGGGCATCAAGGAGGATTGTGTATAAATGCTCAGACTAGGCATAGATTAAATCAAAGTCTTGGGATTTTGGGATAGCCTCATATTCAATCATTGGCATGGTAGTTGCGACGTCCTTGGAAATAATTGGAAGGAGGGATTTGAGGAACTATTCCAACAAGAATTTAGGTTAGATGTTGATTTTACACAATGTGCAATGTCAACGTCATTCATGAATATGGTCGGTGATATGCATGGATGAGTTCTGCTTGAATTCAAAAATAATCTCTAGTCCAATGTTGTTGTGAATCAAAAGATGAAAGTAAGTGAAGATAGTGGCAATGGAGTCAAAGGTTGCATGCATGCTTGCAAGTATATTGACATGACATTTTTCTGATATATTGGTGAGGTTCCTCTGAAATAATCAAAGACGAATGGTATCTTCAACTATATTATTAGATGAGCACCATAAGTGAAATGACAACACATGGTTTGTAATAACTTCTCCTTGTTTTCCTTCATACATTAGTATTCTGAAATTTAACTTTACCAACATGGGAGGCCATGCTGGGTCATGTTAGATAGGATCATTGATCATTTTTTATAAATCTAGGAGATTTAAGCTAGCCATGAATGATAAGGTTGTTTGTGAAGGCCATGCCATTGTGTGTGGCGGGAGGGTGCCTCCACTATATGTGGGAGGGTTTGCAATTGGTATGTGAGGAGGGGAAATGAGCAAGGCATGTCCAAGCATAGTCGATCTGATCATAGATGCACGTGTGTGGGTGCTAAGTGGTGGTCGCCCTCATTAAGGAAGGGGGTTTGGGGTTGTGGGAACTCCTCTTGTGATAGGAGGAAGGCCTTGAAGCCTTAAGGAATTCCTAGATGGTGGAAAGTTCATTATGGTTATTGCATAGATGGAATAAATTTCTCACTACAACAAAACAAGCAATTAGCACCTAATTTAGCATCCCTTTTTAGTGTATTTTTTTTCAATTGAGTTAGAAAATTTGGTGCTAAACTGGGTGTGAACTTGCAATTTTACAAAGTGTCTAAATTAGTGCCAGGTTTAGCACCAATATTTGCATTAAGTTTTGTGCTAGGATTAGCACCAGAATTAGCACCAAATCTAGCACCAAGATCAGCGCCATATTTAGCGTTGAATGTTTGTAGATTAAATTTACGGAAATAGAACGAAAAATGGTCAAATTGAAAAAAAAAATGAAAAAATGGTAAGGAAATGTTGGGATTTGAACCCATATCACTTTCCAAGAGGCAAGGGCTCTACTTGAGCTACATTCTCACAAAAAACTAAGATTAAAAGTGCATATCTGAACTGAAACTAAACTAACCTAGTGCAAATTAGAACTTGCAAAATAATAAATTAAAATGGTAAAAAATGAAAATAGAAATAGAAAATGTTAAGTTAATGTTGGGATTTGAACCCAGATCACTTGGCAAAGGGAAAGAAATCTACTTGAGTTACATCGCCACAAAAATATACCTTTAAAAGTGCATATCTAATTTGAAATTAACATAACCTATGCATGCAAACAAATGAATACAAATGGAAAAGTAATAAGAAATAGAAGGGTGTCAGGATTTGAATCTATATATCCTTACATTACTGCAAAGGTATTCCTTAATCCATACCCATGAACTATATATGTGCATTGAACAAAACCCCCAAAATGTTATTTTTTCTTCTTTCTCCATTAAACCTACAACAACAAAACAACAATCAACATTAGAAAATCAATAACGAAAAATCAAAGCAAAAGACGAAGGGAAAATGAGAAGGGAAGGGAGAATACATTAGCTTCCTTATGGATCTTCTATGCATGAAACCTAGCCTCCATGAATGAAACCCTAAACCTACAACAAAAAAGTAACAATGAACATTATAAAATATATAAATTAAAATAAAAGTTAAATAAGGAGGATAAGGGAAGGGAGAAGTCATTACCTTCTATATGGAGGTTCTTTGATGAAACCTTATAATCCATAATGAAACCCTAAACCTACAACAATTAAACATTAGTAAATAAATAAAGGAAAAGTAAAGTAAAAGAGGAAGGACGGTGGAAAAGGGAAGATTATATTCCTCATGGAGGTTCCTCCATGAAACCAAAACCCTAGCCTCCATGAAGATGAAACCATAAAGGGGGAAAGGAGAAGGGTGGATAAGAGAAGAGTGAAAGAGAGGAAATGATAAAAGAATGGAAAAGTACATTTTGAGGGTCTTTTATGAGGGAAAATTAGGGATTTTAATTAAAATATTATAGATTCCCTCCAAATCATGAGGATTGAGATGAGTGGTTTATTTTAAACCTTTGATATTACTTAGCTTTCTTTTTGAAAATTTTCCCTCACTTTTATTTATTCACTCACAAAACTTGGCATTAAACCTAGCACTAAAACTGGTGCTAAATCTAGCTCTAAATATGATGCTAAAACTAGTTCTAAATCTAGTGCTAAATATGGAACTAAGCTAAACTTGATGTTAAATATAGCGCTAAATTTGGTGTTAAACTTGGCACTAATTTAGGTGCTAAATCTTGCACTAAGCCTGGCACAGGAAATAATGTCAACTTTAGGGGCATCTCGTGAAATAATGATGACTTTTCATAAATACTACCAAAAATCACTAAAAAAGTAAGTGGAAGAAAAAAAGGAATTTAAAAGGGATGCTAATTACAAGGTTTTGTTGTAATATTTGTGATGTGTTCAACATGAAATAGCTAAATTTGATAAATGCAACAATATGATGACAAAGATAACATATGCAAATGATGGTGCAAGAGTATGTCTTTTAAAGTCACACTAATGTTAATCTATAGCATGTGTTCTTTAATTACATCAAATTCGTTGTAATTAAAAGAAATAATGAGGTGATCCTATTGACTTAACATCCTTCTCCTCGGTGTGGTAACTGATCCTTCCAATAGATTTATCGGCGTATGTTTATGAACCCACCGAAGACAACTACTAAATGTGTGAATGGATAAGTTATAATGAGGAGTGTTGGGGCTATATTTCGGAGGGACTGGAAATACTTCTAATAGCCAACAAAATATAATCAAGGTGCAAATGCATCCCACAAATTCCACCTAGTGATAATATCGGGTTTTGGCCACTAAGATACCCACCTCAAGTGTGGATAAGAGGTTCAACCTCGAACTTCAAGTGTCACCTCCACAAAGAGTTGGGTGGCTTGATGTGGTCACAAAAACAACCTGACCTCAACTTTAGAGTCCTTGGAAATCATGCCTTATTATCTGGGTTTTTTCACACTTGGTATAGCAGGGTTTAAATCTCCCTAAAAGACAACAACTACCATTTCATGTGAAAAGGATTGAGGGGGATTTTTTTTATGCCTAGCCCAACAATCCTAACTTAGACTATAACTTGTTTTATGTCCTCTTGGTAGAGGAATTAAGTTGGTTTAGGATTAATTTGTTGATTGACTTTAAAAGATTTAGTATGCTTTAAAATAAATGTGTGAAAAGGGATCACTACTGGATTTTGTGTCTCATTCCATTCTTGTTCGACGATTTTTTGTGTTGAACTAATGTGGATTGCAATGTCGACTTAACATCATTAGTTTAATGTCTTGACTTAAGTGACGTTAAAAATCATCGAACAAACATCGCATTCAACAAATGTTTTTTCAAATTTTATTAAACAAAAAACGTGGATTACACATTGCTTAATCGACGTTTGAGACGTGGAGCTAATGTCAGTGAAATGTCCAATAAGCTATGTTGCAAACGTGGAACTAACGTCGAAAAAACGTCTGATAAGTTATGTTTCAAACGTGTAACTAACATCAGTCAAATGTCCAATAAGTTATGTTGCAAACATGGAACTATTGTTAGTCAAACATTCGATAAGCTATGTTGCAAACATGGAATGAATTTTTTTCAAATGTCTGATAAACCATGTCTATAAATTGTTGGAACAAAAAAATGTGAATGTAACATCCAAGCATTGTGGAATGAACAATGATTAACCTATAAAGATTCGACATTAGATGTATGCTACCAATGTTCAACCTATGTCGCTTATACGCCAAACTAACATCGGTCATACGTTGCAAACATGGAACGAGCGTCGGCTAAATGTTCGATAGGCCATGTTTATAAATGGATTTAACAAAAAAAACATGAGCGTAACATCCAATCATCATGGAATGAATGTCAATAAACCTGGAAAGAATCGACGTTATAGTTATGCTACTGACATTCAACCCACAATGCTCATTTGTCAAACTAACATCGATTATACGTTGCAATCATGGAACGAACATCGGTTAAACGTCCGATTAGCCATGTTTATAAATGGCTTGAACAAAAAAAATGTGGATGTAACACCCAAGCATCGTCAAATGAGAATCAATTAACTTGTAATGAATCAATGTTAGATTTATGCTACCAACATTCAACCCACATCGCTCATATGTCGAACTAGCATACAACTCTGTTAGCTTGTCAAAGTAGGACTACTTCTTCACCAAGGAAAGTGGCTCACCATGAGTCAAATTCACTAGAAGTGTCCACATACTATGGAGGAAAATCGACACAATGGAACCATTACTTATAAGGAGGGACAATTGATCAAAGTGGATATCAATGGCCACCCACCTCTTCCACTGACTCAAAATGGTTCTCCATCTTGGTAGTGTTTCTACAATTTTTTCAGGTCTTGAAATTCTGATGTATTTTTTAGGCCCTAAACAATTATTCTTGGCCTACGATACTTGAGGATTGCATAAGGCCTTCCTAACCCTTAAACAAATTGTAATTCTCATTGAGGTCTTTCTAATGGGATATTATATGCCCTAAATAGAGTTTGTATATGGAAATTATCCGCCCAAGAAGTTGGTGTATCAACTAGATTCCTTGAGGCCCACATTTGTTTTGCCACTTCATCTCCTAGGGTTAGGTTTTTGGATCTTTAGGATTTTTACCTCTCAAGGTTTATCAATTTAAGTTAAAAGGCCATTTTTTGGCCTCTCATAATGGTCTTCTTGTGAATGGGCATAGTCAACACCTCTCTATTTAGAGACAAGCTACCACCATTCTATCCAGTTTGTATTGCTTTTCATTTTACAATCTTTTCTTATTTCAATAATTAATAAGACTCGGGTTTCATTGTATAGCTGCTATCTCTGCAATTTTTCTATGTGTGTGGTTCCATTCATATCTATGATTTCCATTTTGTTCTCTATATAATGTAGATCAATACGGTATGCAATCATTAGGTTAACCTCAATCTCATTGGGCCTTAATACCTAATAAGACTTTAGGAACAATATTTCACAAAATAATTGATTATTTCCCCATTTCTTAGCCACAAAGTCACGAGACTCTAGGTTAGGTTGTTCTCATTGAGAAGAGTCCCTTAGCGTATAATTCCACAATGGAATTATTATTCATTTGGGTTGCTACCAACATTTTACCTAGGTTATTGTGGATCTTGATATGTGCATACGTGTAACTTAATGTTTCTCAATAACAGTGTTCCTTCCATAAAAACTATATGCATGCTAATATTGAGAAATGCACCTTTCATTTCCTTAACATTACATATCCATTTAAATATTATCCTTAATTATGGAACAATTTCAATTAAAACTTATTGGTCCAATTTCACTAAACAAATTATCACCTCCCTTTCGTAAATCGTATTCTGTTGGATGACCAATCCCTCCTAATACATTTCATTTGCAATTGATACCTTTCAGAGCATATATGGATTCGATTTTTTTTTCAGATTCATGGATCCGATAAAATAGATAATTTATGAGATGACATGAATATGTATTTAGAGAAAATACATGAATATCATTATAATATTTGTTTTGTAGTTATATTTTCACACCATGTATGTTAGTAGGAGGCACCAATTCCTTGTGGTTAGCCCCATTCGCATAAGGATCATGGTGTATTGGAGCTTATATGTTGTTGAGGATTAGATCTCTCAACCAATATAAGATTAACATCCTTTTTTATACAATATTAAACCAGGTTACAAAGTTATGACCTCACGATGAGATTAGTTGTGATGACTTCGCTATGGCTATTACCACCTACATCAAAGAATTAACTAGATCATATTTGAGTTATTTTGATTGCAATATATAGATGTGCATCTAACTTTCAACTTTAAAAATAAATAAATTATATTATGAAAAGAAAATTACAAAGATTTTAGTGAAAAAAGGGTGGCTATAGCTTTTACAAATTCTTGCATAGACTCAATATAGTGTATATGAATGATATGTTGGTTGTGGATCCTGATCTTCCTGATTCAGAGGTCATGTTTCAATTGTGTCTGGATCACATCCCATGACGGAGGAGTGGGGGGTATTCTCCCCCCACTATAGTTTCCATGGGGGGGCCAGGAGGGCAACTCCCCTATAGTGAAAATTTTGGAAAAAATGCCTAGTAAAATGTTGTAATTTCATCGTCATGACTTGGTCAATAATGGGTAATTTGCGGGCCCATGGTATTGGGTATCCCGTGGTATTTCCCATGCTAATCCCTCTTTAAAGGAAAGGCATTGTAATATGGTTGTGTATTGTAGCATTGTAAATATTTGTGTGATTGTGTAAGAGAGACTGTGAGAGAGTGAAGAGGAAGTTGCAACAAATGTGTTGCAGGTTGTATCCCTTCATTTGTTGGACGGTATAATAAAATGACCGGAAATTCTCCATGGACGTAGCCCATATTGGGTGAACCACGTATATTGGTGTCTCTTTTGTATTGTGTTTATGCGTTTTTATTTTTGCATCTTGTTTTATGCTATTGTTATGCAATCCTATTTTTCTTACAATTGGTATCAAATCCAAAGGCCTATTTGGCACATAAACTCACAGGAAAGAGGGGGTTCCTGGTTTGAGTGGGAGCAATGGTGGAAGAAGGAAAGTTTAGCCAAAACTACTAGTTATTGAAGATGAAAATGGAGGACTATCTGTATCAGAATGATATATTCCTATTGTTGGGAGGAAAAACAAAACAATCGGTGACTATGAAGGACGAAGAATTGGAGGTTCTTAATAGAAAGGCACTAGAAACAATACAGCTATGCATGGCTTCGTCGATGGCTTTAAATATTTCAAAAGAAAATACAATGGAGGTTCTAATGATTGCATTGGATAAACTGTACGAAAAAACCTCGGCCTCCAACAAGGTATTTATAATGAAGCATTTATTTAATATGAAGATGTTAGAAAGTGGGTATGTTGCTGACCGTTTAAATGAATTTAATACAATTACTAATCAACTAAGTTATGTAAAAGTGAACTTTGAAGATGAGGTTAGGGATCTTCTAATCTTGTGCTCATTGCCAGAAAGTTGGAACGGCTTGGTCATGGTTGTAAGTAACTCTGTCTCTAGTTCAAACACTTTGAAATTTGATGATGTTGTTGGTGTTATTCTTAGTGAGGAAATGTGAAGGAAAAGCACAGGTGAGACATCAAGTAATGCATTGACCATGAAGAGCATGGAAAGAGAAAAAGAGAGAGGAAAGATCCCAGGTAATCATGGGAAGTCTAGGAAGGGAAGATCCAAGTCTAGACTAGGAAATCTATAGTGTTGGAACTATGGAAAGAAAGGACATCTGAAGAAAGACTACAAATCTCTAAAGAAGAAAGGAGCTGGATAGCAGGAGACTACTCAGGAAGAAAATGTAGCAGGTGATGTGTTACAATATGCTTTGATTCTTGCATTAGATAGTACTATTGATTAATGGGTATTGTATCCAGGGGATTTATGTCATGCTACACCCCATAGGAAATTATGTCATGATTATGTTCCAAGTGATTTTGGACATATTTTATTGGGTGATGATGAACCATGTAAAATTGTTGGAATGGGTAAGGTACAGATAAAGTTAAAGAATGGAGGTGAATTTTTGTTGAAAGATGTAAGGCATATCCATGCTATGAAAAGAAATATGAACTCAATATGGCAGTTGGGAGATGGCGGTTGTTTATCTACATTTGGAGAAACGTGGTGGAATATCACTAAATGATCACTAGTAATAGCAAAAGGAGATAAGATAGGTATGTTGTATTTATGTCCTCATAATACTAATTCTTCTATTTATGTAGCTCCCACAGAAATAGATACAACATTGTGGAATCATAGGCTTGGCCACATGAGTGAGAAGGGGATGCAGATTATCCACTCAAGGAAGTTGCTTCCAGATCTAAAGCAATTAAGTTTGGAATTTTGTGAGAACTATGTTTTATGGAAAATAGAAGAGAGTCATATTTCTCGGAGTTGGGAAGAAAAACAAGAGTGAAAAGTTAGAGCTTGTGCATACATATGTATGGGGACCAGCTCAGGTACAATCTCTTGGTGGATCTCATTATTATGTTACTTTTATTGATGATGCAACTAGAAAAACTTGGGTTTATTGCATTCGCCAGAAATATGATGTTTTTTCTACTTTTAAGAAATGAAAATCTTTGGTTGAGAATGAGATAGGAAAAATGTTGAAGTGTCTCAAATCTGATAATGGAGGTGAATATTGCGGCAAGTATTTTGATATCTATTGTTCATACCATGGGACTACCCATGTAAAAAAACAGTCCCAGGAACACCACAAGAAAATGGTGTGTGGGGAAGGATGAACATGAAAATCATGGAGTGTGCAAGGTGTATGAGACTGCATGCAGGGTTTCCCTTACAGTTTTGAGAAGATGCTGTAGATATTGTTGTTTACTTAATAAACATAGGGCCTTCAAGTAATTTGGATAGTGGCATTCTA
Organism: Larix kaempferi; assembly: GCA_027924585.1. NCBI lineage: Eukaryota > Viridiplantae > Streptophyta > Pinopsida > Pinales > Pinaceae > Larix > Larix kaempferi. Next base: position 562,985 of record BSBM01000202.1, read on the forward strand.
GAGGAGGCATGGACATGTAAAAAGCTAAACTACTCATTTATGAGAACTTTTGGTTGTGAACCATTTGTCCATATTGATAAAGAAAACAGAACAAATCTTGAGGCTAAATCCAAGAAGTGTACCTTTATTGGATACAGGGTTGATGATTTTGGGTATCTCTTATGGGATTATGAAAATCACAAAGTCATTAGGAGTAGAGATGTCGTATTCAATGAAAAGGTCATGTACAAAGATTAGTTGCAGGGAAAGAAACAGGAAAAGGAAAACACAGAATACACGGTGCTTGATGAAATCATAGAAAATAAAACTCCTAAATTGCTAAAAACTCAAGAACAACAGCATGTACCTCAAACTCTTGCAAGTGTTAGAAGATCTACCAGGTTAAGTAGACCCCTGAATGATACTCTCATTCACTGTATTATTTATTGATGAGTGATTCTAGTGAACCTGAATGTTATGAAGAAGCAATGCAAGTGGAAACTAGAAAGAAGTGGGAGAAATGAATGAATGAGGAGATGGACTCATTGGTAAGAAACCAAACTTGGGATTCAGTTCATTTTCCTGCAGGTAAAAGAGCATTGCATAATAAATGAGTTTACAGGTTGAAGAAAGAAGATGGAAGAAAGAAGCGGTACAAGGCCAGACTTGTTGTAAAGGGGTTTGCACAAAAGAAAGGTATAGATTTTGATGAAATATTTTCTCCTGTTGTTGAATTGACTTCAATTAGAACTATTTTAAGTCTAGTGACAGTATAATATTTGCATCTTGAACAATTAGATGTAAAAACAACCTTTCTCCACGGGGATTTCAAGGGACAGATTTATATGCAGTAGCCATATGGGGTATGAGGTCAAAGGGAAGGAGAATTTAGTATGCAGGTTGAAGAAGAGCTTGTATGGTATGAAGCAAGCTCCAAGGCAGTGGTATTTAAAATTTGACTAGTTTATGAAAGAACAAGGTTATAGTATCACTACTACAAATGGGCGGATTGTTCCACGAAATATTTCCACGTTTTCAGCATTCGTGGGTTAAAAAAATTATTTTTTATATTTTTTGTTTTTTAGGGCGGAAAAACCGTGGCAATATCTACACTTTGTAATGTTCCATGAACTATCGTCGATATAGGGACGAAATTTTTTCATCATTATACTTTTCTTTCATTGCAACCACTCCTCTATTGCAATGATCTTCAAATTGTTTCTTTCTAGTTAGCTTCATGTGGATCTATCTAAAGGTGTGTACCATGGAAGCTGAAAAGTATGAACACCAATTACAGAATGGTTAGGTCCACCCAAAAAGGGTTGTTAGAGATATATATCAAAATGATCAACTTGATGCAAGGATTATGTTGATGTAGGTCACAAATAAGGATTTCCATGACCACACAAAAATGGTTGTGAGAGATATATATCAAAATGATTAATGCGATGCAAGAATTCATTTGATATAGGTCACAAATAAGGGTTTCTAGGACCCCCATTGTTTTTATCTAATAAGAGTATTACTCCCTCCTTTAACAATCAAAATTTTATCACCTTCCTTTTCACCGTTTTCATCATTATTATTCATCATAATCGACAATATAAACACTATTTTTCCACCCAATTCTATCCGTATGACCTAAGGATGTAATAAAATGACCAAAAACCTGAAAGTCAAACCATTATATTGACCATATAATTAAGGTCGCTACTTTTCCTTCGAAAAGCATGACCTTGGTCACTACTATTTCCCCAAAAGGCATGACCTGGTCCTAAAAAGTGATTTTAAGTTAAAATTTTCCATTTCTCTCTTTCATAACAAAGTAGTGGCCAAAAGTGGACACTACCCTTGACGTGGTCAAAATCAATAACAAATCTACCTTCCAAAACCTTAATTTATCCACTAATAAATCAAGGAGATGAATATAATACACATTAGTTAGATAGAAATATCTATTGGCCACTCTTGTTCCTATAAAAGAATCCCTCAGGGTCACCATTCCATAACAATTCCAATTTCATCAAAAACTTGTCGTCACTCTACTAAAATTTCTACAGAAATAGAAGGATAGCATACTGTACATTCTACTTTTTCCACAAAGGAGATCCATCCATGACATTTGGCTGGAGATTGTAGGTCACAAAGGAGACACATGAACCTTCCCTTGGACAAGCTACAAATGCCCCATATCCTCTACCATTATACTAAGGTGCGGCTCTGTAAACATTCTTTGTGATATTAATGAAAACACATTCTTTCATTCTATGCATTTTATGTTGGCCTCTACTTCTCCATGATGATAATTGTTTGCTTTCTACTTCTCCATGATGAACACATCATGTATTCCTTCATCATCTTCATCTTCAATATTTCTAGTTATCTACTTTGCATTTTCACTTAAACATATTATCCCATGACAAACACGTTGTGTATTCCTTCATCATCTTCCTATTCAAGATTTCTCTGCTACTTTGCATTTTCATCTCAACAACTTATTCACTTTGGAAACATCATTGTTTCATGTTTTATTTGGTCCATTCCACTTTTTTTCTTTTGTTGCACATTCCACTTGACCTACAACAAAATCAACACAAAATATTATGGGATATTCATATTATATTATGTGCTCGTGTGCTCCTGGTTTGCAAGTGTACCTACGGGGGTGTCTACCTATGATGTTCTTTTCGCAAGTCTCGCACTTAAATAATACTAATGTTTGTAACGTTTGGGGGTTGTCACCTTGAAATACTTTGTTGGAAGTTAAAGTCCTTATTGAGCTTTCAAAGCATGTTGAACTTGCCATTACTTGTTGCCTTTACACACTACTTGGGGTCCTTATAATACTCCTTGCGTTTTTCAATTACTTCATTTTTCGTGAGTGCTCCACTACTATAGGGATCATGACTTGTATCTAAAATTTGGTTTGGTGAGGGAAATATTAAAAGTAACTCTACCATAGCATAGCACGTGGTCACGTTGCTAGCTAAGCTAGGGGTTTTCTTCTTGGTTTCTACACCATCGAGGGTTTCAATGTCATAGTTTGTTTGTTGGAGTCTGTATGTTGGATGCGCTAGAGGGTTTCGTGGTATAAGCTGAGCTTGGCTCATGGCCATCCCATCACGAAGGTTGCATATGCAGGAATGGTGACAACTACACACGCAGGTAATACCCTTCTTGTCTTTCTTGTTAATTTGAATTGATACGAATACAAACTCAGGTTCTTACCGGCATATTTTTACTTACTTGGTAGGTAATAGTTTGTCCCTCTCCATTTGCGTGGTTATTGATTGATGGTACATGTTTAGACTTGGAGGCGTTTGTAATTGGTAAGCTCAGAGTCCACATTTCATTACCTCTTCCTCTCGTCTTTGTGGAGTGTTTTGTGTTTGCTATGAGGAACCTTGTGAGCCCGATTGGGTTCACTGCGACTAGCATTGAGTTCTTGGAATCGTCGTTGGCTGGATTGTTGCAAGAAATGTACTTACTGTCTAATGCAGGCCCTAGAATGTCTTAGTGGAAGATTTTGGGTCATTCGGCTCAATGTCTGAAATTTCGTTGAAGCTTGTGGATAAAATAGTAATAATAATAACACCCAATATGAACTAAGATTTGCTTTCGAAACCTATGTATGTTTAAAAGGGCTCGGGATTTACCTTTTATATAAAATGGTGAATGTTTGGTTCTCTATTTAATCTCTGTGTTTTCCTATGTATAAGATCCAAGTGTATGCGTAGAAGAAATGGGGTTTAAGAAGGTCGCCCTGTTTTCCTGTAGCATGAGAATCTATAAATGGTAACTGCTGATAGATATTCCATACTGAATAAAATCGTTTTGTTCTTCTGTGTAGGCGATTTAGTTTAAACGTTTCTGTTGCCCAAGATACTTTTGCCTCATGTCTAAATTACTTTCATGGGACCTGGGCTTTTGGAATTCTACCTGGGGTTTCGATACCTAACCTGGGCGTCTATCGTTTTCTTAGTGTCAATGTGGGATTCGATCCTTGGATTCCGTCAGGTTTCTAGAGTTGCAATATAAACCTTAGAGTCTGCGTCCATAGGGTTTGAGCAGTAATAATCCTTGAAGGTTCTGTTGTGTTCTGATATGGTTTCAATAAACGTGTTTACTGTGTAATGTTCCCATAATTGATTTCCTGAGTGATTTAAATTATGAGCTTTGGTTCTTTCTTTACTACTGTGTTTCTGGAATTTCATAAATAGAGATACAAAAGAGTTTCAATGGGTGGAATGTTCAAGGGATTCAATCCCAGTTCCTACGTTTGAAACCCAACGCTTGTTTGTATTTAATGTATGCGGTTTTGATGAAAGATGGTTGTGGTGTTGATGATTGTTAATTCATTTGATTGAAAGATGACTGTGTAAAAACCTCCTGCGTTTTCGTTAAAGTTGTAAAAGGAATGGAATGCCTGAGTCTACGTTTGCAAATCGTAATTTCCTTGATATGGTTGAAGAACTAGATCTTTATAATGAGTTGGTCGATGTTAGATATCGTACAGTTGTTAATAGTATGAAAGTACACCTAGATTTAAAGATCAGCAATGAGTAATACTATTGTAGTCTCCTTCCCTAATCGATGTGTGGTGTATCTAGGATATTAGATGATTGTTTGCCACTATTATCATTTCTATTTGGTGATTCTCCAACATAAAGAAGGGACGGCCCTAAATGTTTTAAAGAGAACCTAAGAAATCCCTACACAGTATTTATCTACAACCAGACATCAAAACTTCCAGCCACACTACACTTTTCATTATGATCAAAACGTCCCTACAATTCAACCATTTGTCAAACTTTACATCAAAAGAAACGCATCAAGTATTACATAGATTCGTATTCCAAAAACATAGTTTCACATATCGACACATAGGTTCCCATAATTCAATCGTCATCTGCATTTTATTTATGGGTGCCAATCCCAAATTTCATGGATCGAACCCCATCCCCAATCAAGGGAGCATCACATCATAACAAATCTATTGAAATACACAGTAACCTCAAATTGATCCTACGTTAGCCAAACCATTCATCTTTCTAAATAGTAAAATAGAAATTCATAGGAGGAATTGGGATTTCATTCTTTAAAGATTCACAGAATTCAAACGCAATCGATACCACCGACAGACTTCAACAAACACGCTTTATTCCCACTTTAAAGTCTTAACCTCACACATAGCATACTTACGAAGGCCACGAGTACAAACGCAGGCTTAAGATTACATCATAAAGCTTGAAAACTCTAAATGGGTACTTCCCCAGTTCATGGTTCCAAAACTCATAACCTAGGATAGGCGCCCATACTTTACGAAAACTGATAAACCACAGGTCTAGGTATCAAACCCCTGGAGTAGCTCATCTTGCCTAGGATCATTTATGACAATTTAGACTCAGGATAAAAGTATCACTGGTATCAACAAAATACAAATCTATCATTCAACAGCCCAATCGTCTAGCTACAGGATAAGACTATAACAACGCATAAATTCTCATAAATTATGTCATAGGAAAGAAATACGCAAGACAAAGCCAAGGTATGTATCACATTTAATGTTTGGTGTTTCCTATCTACTTTATATGTGTTTAGAAGATTGTGCAGTCATGCAATGGTTATCTGTGTAAGCAACTTACATCTCGAGGACCAACTTCAACACAGGGACCACACAGGAGTGCTGAAGTTGATAGAGATCAAAATTATGTTATAAAATCTTTTACTGTTGCTTTAGCACTAGTCAGAAATTTCGATGGTAATTGTGAGGAAATTTTGCTTCTGTAGACCATATTGCTAAATTGAAAGGTAACACAGGTGGCTTTTATTTTCTATAGTATAAGGTACTATATTTGTACCCACACTTCAGATCTGATTTTTGGTTTAATGTTGATGTGGAGATCTTCAACTATACCTCTCTTATTGTTATTTGATCAATAGAGAGAAATGAGGGATATTTTTATTTGGCATCCCACCACCCTTCCTTATACTGTGATGATGAAATTTCAGGTTATATTGGACGGCTGTACATTTGAGAGATATATTATTGGTTGTACCTTCCCCACCTTGTTTGAGCTATGATTGGTCTTGTGGTACCTTATCTTTCACTTGTGTTTAATGGGGTCATTTACCCTCCTTGAGTAACTTTTTTAAAACCACCTTGTTGAAGTTTTGCTCTTATAGAGTACTATGGTTGTTTGGCCACATTTGGAGCATACCCTAGGTTCTAAGGGTCATGGGATCCAAGGATACCACCTTCAGGCTTGAAGTGCAGCTGACAATGGAAGACACAAGTGTAGTTTATTACCACCATTCAAATTTAATTTTACCTTTCAATTCCCATCACCATTTCCTCTCATACGACGTCCCACAACCATTTCTCTTGACACCCACTTTTCATTCATTCTGTATGCATTTCACTATGCAACCGTCTCAGATTCTCACTACGTTTTCCCTCAATTAGTTTATCAATTCAGTATGACCCACGCTCGCCATCCGAGGAGTGTTTCCAGCGGTCTTGAGTTTCAGCCTGGCAGCGGTGGCGATTCATGGTATTATGTTTCCCTTCGGCTGCAATATGGCAAACTCAAAGTTCACTATGAAGGTTTGTCTGACAAATTAGATGGTTTGGATTCCGTGACCCTGGTGCCATTCAGGGATACTTTGAGGAATTGCTCCTGGGGCACAGAACCCAAACCATCACATTTTTCAGACAAACCTTCGTAGTGAACTATGAGTTTGCCATATTGCAGTCAAAGGGATTAAACATAATACCATGAATCGTCACCATTGCCGGGATGAAACTCAAGACTGCTGGCAACACTCCTCGTACGGCGGGCGTGGGTCATACTGAATTGATAAACTAATTGAGGGAAAATGTAGTGAGAATCTGAGACGGTTTCATAGTGAAATGCATACAGAATGAATGAAGAGTGGGCGTCAAGAGAAATGGATGTGGGATGTCGTATGAGAGGAAATGGTGATGGGAATTGAAAGGTCAAATTAAATTTGCATGGTGGTAATAAACTGCACTTGTGTCTTCCATTTTCAGCTGCACTTCAAGCCTGAAGGTGGTATCCTTGGGACTAGACATAGGTTGCAGGTGAAGTCCTTATCAATGTGATTGTAAGGCACTCTTTGAAGGTGAAGTCCACAATTTTAAGTATTTTTCCTCATTTTCATGCATTTTTGTAAGACAATAAGGAGGGTAGTGGCATCAACATTGAAAATGGTTTCCATCCAAACCTATCCAGTGTACTTTTAGGTCAGTGGTATTCTTGACTCTGAACTATAGCAGCTGTTTGGCCATTTTGACCCTGTAAATCCTTAGATTTACAAGGTGATAATGGCCAAACAGCTACTACAGTTCGGAGAAAAGAATACTGCTGACCTAAAAGTACACTTGATAGGTTTGGATGGAACAAATTACCGTGGACATCTATGCTGTCGTATTTTTGGTTTAATGTTGACGTGGAGATCTTCAACTATACCTCTCTTATTGTTATATGATCAATATGTTTATTTTATTACCTGTTACTGATTGAGTTATTAAATACTTGTTGTACCTTCCCCACCTTGATTGAGTTATTATTGGACTTCTGGTACCTTGTCTTTGACTTGTGGTTAATGCGGACATTTACCCTCCTTCATTTTTTTTATACCACGTTGTTGAATTTTTGGTCTTATAGAGTACTTGACTTTGATCACCTATGATCAATTGTGGTGTGCTGATAATCACTTCTTTTATGCTGAGACTTGGTTGAAGTTTATAAATTTTGTGACTTTATTTATGTTGAATTATGTATTGTGCTTGACTGTCATTGACCTAATCAACTCCAGTGATTTCTCTCTCTCCGGTTTGTACACACTCTCTTGTAGGGTCAGCTGGTTCCTAGATAAGACTGGCCTCTCCGAGGCACAAACGGTATTTTCTGAAAGTAACACTTCTGAGTATATTTTCAATAATAGTTTCACACCCAGGTTGGTATCTTAAACTATATCTCTATTTTTGTTATATGATATATATGTGTATTATATTACATGTTACTGAATATTAATAGTTTATCGTTTTAGTTTGCTTGTCAGTGTAACTCATTATAACAGTTTTGAATATACCAAAGAGCCTGTGTTAAGAACTTATGGGTTGTACATTTGGAGTTCTTGGTTTCAAGAGGCAAGTATATTTTAGACTGACTAATGTATATCCATGGAATAGTTTTTTCTGGAAATTTGTTTTTATTGTTTCTATTGGCATTTGTGTTGTGGAACTAATGTGAATTGTGTTCACTATTATTAGTTGATACAGGGAGGGCACATACTACCTTAAAGGTGTTTGATTGTTATGGCATTCTTGTTTTTTTTAAATGTGTTTTTGCACATTGACTTCTTGCTCACATCATTCAAGAAAAGTTTATAACCCTGCACTGTAATCACAGCATCTAACTGCATGGAAGTTGGGACACTGTTACTTTATCACATGTGCATGTGCTCTCTGTTTTAAATAAACTTCAAACACATTTTTGTAACTATAAAGTCAATAAGTGTTTCCATCTCAAACTTGATTTAGACTATGCTAACAACTATTTGCTTTTGATCTGACTATATAATATGCATTCTGAGTTATCAGCTTTCCCTCACATCAGACACGAGACCTTAGATTGATGCTGGTTTAGACTACACTGGTACAACTTTTGGATCTCATACAACCTATAGATGAACAGTGAACTACATATTGATTTACAAACAATAGCATATTAAGAGGAAAAACAACATGCACCAGTAGTTCTACCTTTGAATGCAAATGACACAGATATAGACATAGAATGATCATAGAATGAGATATAGACACTGTGGTAGAACACGTGATGATGTAGATTTCTGTGTGATTGCATAGCAGCTAGAAAATATTGTAAACATGGTTGTGCATGGGAGATGTAAACATGGTTGTGCTACATGTAAAATTGTGTAATTTGTCTTTGTTTGAAGTTGTTTAGTCTTAAGTGAATACATCTTCCCATTTGAGTGCATGGTGATTGCATTGTTTGCATGTGGTGCCTATATAGTTTTATGGCATTTTTGGCAAATCCTCTTACATAAAGTGCACTTGACAGTGAAAATTTATGTAGCTCATCAAAATTTGCAATTGGGATCTTTATTTGTTTTGGTTTTTATTGGGTTGGTGCATTCATTGGATCAGGTGGCCTCTAACATGGAAGCTAAGTTGGGCTCTTCTATTGTGCCCTAGCTCAAGTATTTTGCAAGTTTGTTATCTTGTGGCGTGATGTAGTTTTGGGGTTCTGCATTCAACCTGCACATGCCTTCTCTGTGCATTCTTTTTGGTGCATTTCTTCCCACCGTTTTCATATCCGCACAAGTTAGAATTTATTTTGGTTGGATTCCTTTGTTGTAACTTAAATAATTGTTTGTTGCTACATGCTTAGTGTGCTTCTAGGAGACTTGGTAAACAAGGGCTTTGGTAGAGGTAAGATTGATTATATCTGATTATATCAATTGATTTCAAAGTTTATATAGAAATATTTTCAACCAATGGTTCCACTCTATTTATTTTCTATTCAATAAGCCTACAAAGAGTTGCTTGTTCAAAAATGCTGTGAGTGTTGAGAATAGAAAACCGTAGCATTGCAAACTTCAAATGATAGAATTTGTGGAACAATTATTTCCTATAGGGTATTCATGACAAGTAGAATTGTGATCTTATTTCCTTGTAGGGGTTTAAAGTAAAACTTTATCATGTCATTGCTTTAATGTAAGATACTAATGAAAAATGTACACTAAGGTCACATTTCTATAAATTCAAATCTCGTACATTTTTCACTTCATATAGAAACATCAAAAATACATTTTGTATGTTCATTCAGGCACTCAAAATAAATCCATCCTCTCTTAACAATAGAGGGTTGAATTCACAAAGTCGTTTAAAAGAAACACAACCTGAAGACTGAAGCTCTACTTAATACATATTTTTTCAAAAAACAATAAGAGAACAAGGGACACTCCCTTTCAACAAAAATCATCCATTGAAAACAAACCAGCTGGGTTTTCTTTGAAGCCCTATCACAAAAGAGACTGCTTTTGATTAGATTGAATCCATAAGTATAGATCATTATTGACTGGAGATAGTGAACAGGGATTTCTATTTTCATCATTTAATGCTTGCCCAATGTTTGGGTACGAGTTCCAATCCTTCAAGTCCCAGCAAATAGCCATTTATCTTCATCTTGGTTCAAGTCTTCTATCCTCAATGATATATTACCATAGAGGGAGAAGGGCCTGAGGGAGAAGCTGAAGGCATGACTGTTCACCTAGATGTGGGGTTTAGAATGTGACAAGGAGGAGATTCTGGTGGTTACCGAAAGTTGGAGTTTCGATGGCGATCGGATCACCATTCAACTTCTATCCACATGTGCTTAAGACTGGGGCTTACAATTCTTCATGTTTATACATTTAGTTCAAGTTCTTGAGATATCTATCTAGGACTGTGTTTGTTGTTTACAAGCTCATGAAAAGTTTGATGATAAATGACTCTGAGAAAGTTTTATTAAGAAGTGAATAGATCGAAGGTATAATTCTTTGTAAGACCGAGCTCATACATTGCAAAATGTTGTTTAAGCCTTATGATTATTCAAAGGACACAAGGAGAACATCAGTTATATCTTGAAGACCGAGCCTATTCTTTGTGACCAAATTGAGTTTGAGTTTGAATATTTGTGCCATTAAAAGACAAAACTTGAAGTTGAAGAATTGATTGTTGAAAAGGGATAAGTATGAAAACTACTTGAACAAATTTTTTTTGTGTTACTGCTTATCATAAAGACTTGGTAACTACTTTAGGGAATACAATGCAAGATTATTTGTTTGATGAAGTTTGATAGAATTGGAAACCATCATTAAAAGACTTGTTTGCAAATCTGAAAGGAATCATTGATAAGGATTTAATTGTAGATGTAAGAGCTAGTTCATGAGAAGTGCTTTTAGTCTATCCGAAGCAAATCTATGACTGTATCGTCGCATTCAATTTTTATTTTTTTCAACTTCCAGGTATCGTCTCTATATCAACGCACATCAATGTAGGCTATAGAAATGTTTTGACGCAGTTGTTGAACCTGCCACGAAAGTTTGTGAATGCCAACGTGGATACTACGACGATGTTTCATGGAACTATAAATATCTTCCACGCAGATGTTGAACCTGCCACGAAAGTTTGGGAATCCATGTGTGGATACTGCAACGAACATTCGTGGTAGGTTCAGCACCTGCGTGAAAATTTATAGGAGTTGTGCGTCGATACAGCGATGCAATTGCGTGGCAGGATTCATTTTCTGTAGATATGCGAACTATTGTGTTGTTGACACGTGGCAACAACGAAGCGTTTCTATTTCCACGATGTGGAATTTTCGTCCCTATATCCACGGATCTCTTTCCACGAAAAAAAAACAAACCCCAATTGTTGCAGCAGGGACGAAAAATCGTGGCTATTACAACACAAGTTCGTGGCAAATTAGACCATATGTAGTATTGTAGATGTCATTCTGGCCACTGTGTTTATTTCAAGAAGCTATATAATGGAAGATATATTATCTTGTTATTGTATGTGGATGACATGCTTGTTGTAGGGTCTAACATGCAGGATATAAATGTGCTCAATAGGAAATTAGCTAATCCATTTGCGATGAAGGATTTGGATGTTGCAAAGGAAATCCTTGGTATGAGACTAACAAGAGATAAGAAAAATTGCAAATTGACATTGTATCAGGGTGAGTACATAGAGAAGGTGTTGGAGAGGTTTAGAATGCAGGATGCAAAACCAGTTAGTACACATTTGGCCATCCATTTCAAACTAAGTAAGGAGATGTGTCCCAAGACACGGGAGGAAATTGAATACATGTCCATTTTCCCTTATTCATCAGCGGTTGGCAGTCTGATGTATGTGATGGTGTGCACATGACTGAATATTGCACATGTAGTGGGAGTTGTGAGAAGGTATACGAACAATCCATGTAAAGAGCATTGGAAGGCAGTGAAGTGGATTCTCAGGTATTTGAGAGGTACTTCTACTCATGCATTATGTTTTAGAGGTTCAGACACTGCTCTACAAGGATGTGTTGATGCATATATGGCAAGTGATAAAGATAGCAGGAGCAGCATCACAATGTATGTTTTTAATGTAGGTGGAACAACAGTAAATTGGATTTAGAAACTACAAAAGGTTGTTGCACTTTCAACAATGGAAGCAGAGTATGTTGTTGCTACAGAGGTTCATGGAGGAATTGGATAAGAAGCAGGAGAATAGTAGGTTGTACCATGACAGCTAAAGTGCCATTCATCTTGCAAAGAACTTAGCCTTCCATTCTAATACTAGACATATACAACTCAAGTACCATTTCATAGAATCTGTTATGGAAGATGAACTATTGAAGTTGGAAAAGATACACACTAGCTAGAATCTTGCAGACATGTTGACAAAGGAAGTAACTAGAGAGAAACTAATTTCCTTCTCAGTTTCAGTTGGCCTTCAAGCAGGAAGGTGAAGATGATAAATTTGTTGGGTCCAAGCTTTGGAGTATAGTCCAACATATGCAGTATTGGTGGAGTTGTTGTGATCAGTATCCAAGTGGGAGATTGTTAGTTGTGGAGCCTGATCTTCTTGATTCGGAGGTCGTGTTTCAGTCGTGTTTGGATCTCATCCCATGACAGGGGCATGTGGGGGGTATTCCCCCCCACTATAGTTTCCATGAGGGACCAGCGGGGGAAGCACCCCCGTAGCGAAAATTTTGGAAAAAAATGCCTTGTAAAATGTTGTAATTTCATAGTCATGACTTGGTCAATAATGGTTAATTTACGGGCCCATGGTATTGGGTATCCCATGGTTTTTCCCATGGTAATCCCTCTTTAAAAGCAAGGCATTTTAATACGGTTGTTTATTGTAGTATTGTAAATATATATGTGATTGTGTAAGAGAGACTGTGAGAGAGTGAAGAGGAAGTTGCAGCGGATATGCTGCAAGTTGTATCCCTTCATTTGTTGGACGGTATAATAAAAGGAATGGAAATTTATCCATGGACGTAGCCCATATTGGGTGAACCACATATAGTGATGTCTCTCTTGTATTGTGTTTATGTGTTTTATTTTTGCATCTTGTTTTATGATTGTTCTACAATCATGTTTTACTAACATGATACACTCCCAAGTTTCTACTAAGTTAAAGATTATCAAAACCCTAATAAAACCACACAACAGCCATTGAAGGGCTCAAGAACCACTTAGTTGAATGGGAACAAAACCTTAGGTTATGAAAAATACCAAGCAACCATGAAAAATAGAAACCCCACCACAAGATGAAGCACCCTATCTGTAAATTTGAATAGTGGGAGACACTAGAGCAAGTCTAGGATGGAAAACAAACTGAGGTAACTCAAACCTCAAGGTAATTCAAACCTCTCAATTTCGTGATTCATCAAGATCACTTTATGAGTGCAAGATGAAGAGCATGCTTTAATGAGAATAGTCTTTAGGTCCATGTGTGCTTCAAGTGGTAAAACATGTGTGTTGTAAAAATGCTTCAAAATAAACTTGCAATTAATCTTAAAAACATAAAGATAGAAGATGTGAACATGTATGTGATCTTACTCCTAATTTAATTTCCTAACTCTGATTTGGATGATTGCAAGAAATTTTTTTTAGAAAAAAATGTGCTAATGGAGTTATTTCACTCTTCGGGTCCTTTTTTATTCACCAAGATTGCTTTATGGGTGCATTGTACAGAGAATACTAAGACTCAAATATTTTTTAGGTCCATTGTTTGTGTGAAAAGTGGACTAATCTAGATTACTACAAAAAATAAATATTCAAGCGGCAAAAAGTTTAAACTAATACAAGTTTATCCAAATTGTCTAAACTAATAATTCCTTTTAACTTTGAAAGCAATGAAGATGCTTTATAGTCTACTCTAGTGTAGGCTACAAGGTCTTTGGTAACCTTGAATCCCAAGCCCTAGAAAATAAAGTTACAAAGTCATTTCCCCCCTACTTCAAAACTAGGTGATTTAATGACTAAGAAAGTAAAAACATATTGTGGTTATTTTGTTAATTCCTTAAAATGTGTGAGCAACCATGTGGACTAAAATTTGTGAAGAAAGCAAGCTAATTACACCTAATCATATTACAATTGCATGGGTCTTAGTGCTCATAGTCGTACGACTATGCGACCTGAGAGTTGAGGGTTCCACGTGGAAAATTTGCATGGATAAACACAAATGAAACCTGAACAACATTGTGGGATCAGGGTTAAAATGGTCATGTGGTAAAGCAATGTGAATGAATAAAAATAGGGCCCAAGTGATAGTGTGATTGTTGAAGGATTCATCGCACGGAATTTCTCAAAACAAACGTTGGGAACCACGCAAGCTGAAAAATGAGAAGAAATTGGCCTTCGGCCTACAAAACTCACTTGTTAGGGGTATGAACAACAAGATTATGATCTTGCAACAAGCCCCAAGTTAGTAACAAGTAATTAGACAACCTATAGCTGATAAAATAAAAAGAAATACAAAGTGGAGTCGCCAATACTATCTTGGGAAAAATGTCCCAATGGTGAGGTAAATCTCATTTCCTTGCATGTTGCAACCAAGGAATTAGTACATGAGTGGGTTAGTATGACCAATACAATGATATTGAAGCTATGAAATAAATAACAACACATACAAGAGTTACTTCTAAGATTAAACTTGCAAAAATGACATGAAAAACACAATAAAGAGATGAGCTTCAACCAAATGTTTATTATCCAATGGAAAAGCTTTGAATACAATAGTATCACATTGAGGAATGCAAATTCCAAGAGGCAACCAACACTCCCTTTGGGGAGGGTCTTTTGAATTCTCTCTAATTTCCCACTAACTAACTGGGAATGGTGAAGGAAAACATTTGCTTCTTGAGGAAGAAGTCGAGGGAGCTTGAGATGCCAATGAATGGTGAGAATGTGGATGGAAGAGATGTCTTCCTATCAGATTCTTGCAACATATAACCTTGGTCTAGATTTTATCATGGAAGGCATGTCCATGGCTTCCTTTTATATCCAGTTTGGAGGTCTTCAAAGAACTAGTTCAAAATGTGAATGCTCTTTTTCATAAAGTGGCTTCCAAGCACAAAGATGGGGTATCGAACGACCAAGTACTTGATAGAAGCCATTTCAAACCTCTTTCGCGCTCAAAATGCAATTTAGGAGCCTTAAATGTACCACAGAATTTAATAGTCCACGTGTATACACAAATATGCAAGTTTTGAAGGACTTTTCATGCGATGATGCCTAGGCTCCCTTTGTTTGATGTCGCGCGGGTCAACAAAAGTTTGACTATGCTACAACAACTTTATTACACATGTCGATTTTTTATCAAATGGAAGCTTTGTGAGTTGTATGTTGTATGTTGATGATTGGTTTTAGTAATGAACGTTGAAATGTCACATGTGTGTGAAAATCATGTGATAACAGAATTTAACAAAAATATATGTTTTCATTAAAAGATAATTAAACAACTCATTCAATTTGTTTAAAAAAAAAAACTTGGGCAAAACTTCTCATCATTCTTTTTCTTTCTTTATTATCTATTGTGTGGCTCTTAAATTTAAAAGACATTAATAAAACCAAAGAGAAGGCAAATCAAATCCTAGCTTGGCTTTGATGATTCTCGCAATCTTTGAGTTTCTATTAATGATACATTCAAGGTTTGATTAATCTTTTGTTGTCTTTGAGGTAAGGATTGTCTTGTTTTTTCTTCATTGTCTTTATTTTCCTTTTAAATTTATCATACACCTTCTAAGATGTTACCATGTTTAATGGTTGCTTTTTGTGTGTGCATGTGCAGAGAGAATGGACAAGAAGAAGAATGAGTGTTGATTAGATGTCTCTTATCAATGCCCTTACCCTTGTTTCTATAGGGTTTACCAATTAGATGCAACTTCACAACAAACAAACACAAGACTCAAGAATTAAAGCCTATTACAAATTCTTAAAGGATCTTGTTTTTTGTGATATTCTAAGGATTATTTTTATCATGTTTGACATTCATTTGCAAGTTCTCATTCGATGATGTTGCAAACTACCTCTCAATTATGAGAGTTGCATGAAATATAAAGGTGAAGATAAGTTGATTTTCTACTTGATACAAAAGGAATTGGATTGAATCAATCTGTTTGGAAGGTTGAAATTTTCTTGTGTGGGACTTCTTCTGTTAAGAAGGCTCATGAAATTTCATCTCTCAAAGCATTGGAGTTGATTTTTATGACAAAGTGGTGGATTATAACATTGGATCTATTCCTGGTGCAAAGCACCAAGCTCAAGGAAGAGGCAAGATATAAACCATCCGACACAAGCATAAGCATAAGGTGGTATTTGAATCCTAGGCTACAAGGCTCGTCGAAGACCATCAATGCCATGAGGGATTTATCACATAATCCAATGAAATTATTCTAACATAAGGCACTCATTTAACCTTGTGCACTCCACTCATGACTATATGAATCACCCTTTATTTGAGATGATGGACAATAGTTTATTTTGACGTTCAATTAAATGTGGGACCTAACATTCCCATGGACATGGACATTCAGGTTAGATAACGTATTCACTATATTAGAAGATTATGTCATTAGTAAATATAGAAGTTGAATAGTCAAAGAGGAGGTCGAAGAGTTTTATGTGGCTCTTATTTTCTTAAAATTCTTGTATAAATTACGAAGAATATCAAATTGTAAGGGGTTCTCATTTTTGTTAACAATTCATTTTGTGATGAGCATCAGTATGTTGTTAGCAACTCAATTTTAATTAATCTTTGGTAGTGATTCATGAATGTGATCTTTTTTTATCTTCATGTATAACTTCTTTGGTTTATTGTAATTGTATGCCATTGAACTATTTCTTTGTCAATATTTTTACCATCATATACTTTGCCAACTTGGTTTTGAAGCAAGTATTGGATTAGGACATGTATAGCTATCTAGCAAATTTAATTAGTGCCTTGATGTTGTATAAATTAAGTGGTATTGACTATTTGTGCTTGTAGGTTGTGCAATATTGTGTTTCAATTAATTTGCTCCTAGTTTTCACATTTACTTTATGCACTATGCTTTCCACAACTTAAAAAAAAATCATAAATATTATAAATGAAGTTGGCACCCAATGCCATAAACTGGAGGATTTGCCATTAAAGGTGGAAACTACACTTTGAGAGTTTTCTCTCGACAAATCCATGTCCATTACAAAGGGTCAAAAACCTAAGTTAATAGGTTTGTGTAAAATCCAAGGGAGGAGACCAAGTAGTCATTGGGTATTTCAGCAACATTGTACATCACATCCATGCTGAAAACAAAGTAGTAAGCTATGTAACAATCATTCTAAACTTTGAAATAGCACACTCTTTTAATATAAATCTTTGATTTTTTTTGTTTTACCGAGAGGGTTTTCCCAATTCAAAATCTGTGGGTGTCTTTGTGTGGATGCATTTTGTTTTCTTGTAGTTATTTCATTTCTCGTAATTTGTGGTAAGGAACACAACTATGTTTTAATAAGTGAAGAAGTGTGGAAAACAAAAATCCATAATAGTATATGCCTTATGGTGTGAAGGCTCTATTTTATTATGTTGTTTTATTGCACTATCAACAATTAAAATTAATGTATAGTATAAATGAGAATACAATTGCATTTAATTCACTAACACTAGAATAAAGACTTGAGTTGAATTATTGTGATTGATACATTACTCCAATGTCTAAGTGGACTCTAATAAAATATGGACCATGAGAATCCTCATATCAAGGGTCTTCATTCCAACCAATAAGGCATTGAAAGGCCTTTTTGGGTGTTTGAGGTAAATACTTACACTAAGGCTTGGTAAGGCGGAGTTAATTCTTCATTACATTAGTCGATGCTTTGCTCTAGGCTTTGAAAGACAATGTTTTTGCTAGGTTGACGGTGTTACAATAAGGTGTTCAATACTTCATTCTAGGGCTTGAAAGACCCTAAAACTAAGGCATGTTGTTTTAGCAAAGCTTTCAAAGATCTTATCTTCATTATTAATGTAATGGAGTGAGTTAATAAGTGGACAAACTCAAGTCTATTTTTTTTTCAGAGGTAAAGTTCCCCACTGATTCACACATGTTTTTCAAAATTTGATGGAACTATGATTTCCAACAAAACTCCTTACTAGAAAAGAAGTACATTTTTCTACTTATTAACTTTCTCCCTTAGTTCACTTAAAACACTCTTAAAATAACCGTTCCATTTAAAAATCACAAGTTATATCAAATAAACACTTGTATAAATAAGATTGGCTCTATGTTTTGGACCATTCCTGACCAAAACCAAAAATTATTGGAAATGAAGATGTATGTTGTTGGAATCGCTTAATCTAAGTGCCCAAAAGTATTTCTGAGAAAAATTATCACTTATCACTAAATTTTGGTAGAAAGAATAGGAAAAATCCAAAACATAAAACATTTAGCCAACTCTTAAATAAGATTAAGCTAAAAAAAACATCTCCACTTTACCACTTCATCATCTAACCAAGTCCCATGGACCTAAAAAGATTTGATCGACCAAAAATGCAAATAAAGGTCATTGTAATTATATCAAAGTTAGCTTTGAATGTATTTGTGGAATTGACCATCCTTTTCTGTATTGGTTGGAAAGTGATGAATTTCAAAATGGGATAAATGTGTAGACAAAAGTTCTCCCGTTACTATGGGAAAAGTTTTGCAATGACAGGCACAAAATGATGTATCATAGAACTCGAAGAACAGATCACAGCATCAACAATGGTAAATGGCAACTGCAATGGCACTGCCAGTTGGGAATTTGAAGAAGGCAATGATCATATCAGCGGAGTTTCAAGGTGCCGAAGCCACTCTTGCCAAATATGCAACATACCTTGAAGCCACTTCCCCAAATCCTCCTAATTATGTAACGCATGTAGCACACGAAAATCAACAGCAACCTTATGGCAATGGCAATGTCATTGTCAGAACACTGTCTAAGCAGGGCCAACTGCAAGAAGCTCTGCACAGGTTGAATCAAATGACATACCGAGGCATTATTTCTGTAGAGCCGGATACCTATGCCTCTGTCTTAAAATCCTGCGTTAACGAGAAATCACTGCCAGAGGGAAAACTCGTCCATGCCCACATCATTCACACAGGCTTAAAGCCAAGCACATTCTTAGGTAATGCGCTTGTGATTATGTACACCAAGTGTGGGAATCTAGCCGATGCTCGCAGAGTTTTGAACCAAATGCCTATGCGTAATGTGGTCTCGTGGACTGCTCTGATTTCAGCATGTGCCAAACATGGCCACAGCGAGGAGGCATTGGCGCTATTTTATGAAATGAAACGAACAGGAATCCAGCCGAATGAGTTCACATTCGTTGGCACGCTATCAGCATGTGCCAACATGGGGATTCGGGCTCTGAGACATGGGAAGGAGATCCATGAAGAGATAAAGAGGATTGGGTGTGAGATTAATGTGTTTTTGGCTAGTGCCCTTGTGGATATGTATGTTAAAGGCGAGAATATTGACGATGCACGCGATGTGTTTGACAAAATGCATAAACGAGATGCAGTATTGTGGAATACAATGGTTGCAGGATATGCACGGATTGGGAACATTGAGGAGGCTAAGGAGCTGTTTGAGAGAATGCCTGAGCGGAATGTGGTCTCCTGGACTACCATGATTGCAGGCTATGCGCAGCACGGGCAAATAGGGGAAGCGCTGAAGCTGTTTCAGAAGATGCCTGAACGGAATGTGGTTTCTTGGAATGCAATGATTGCAGGATATGGGGATAGTGGCAATGTGGATGAGGCCTTGAAACTCTTTAGGAACATGCCAGCGCGGAATGTGGTGTCATGGACTACGATGATTACAGTGTATT
Source organism: Larix kaempferi (assembly GCA_027924585.1). Taxonomy (NCBI): domain Eukaryota; kingdom Viridiplantae; phylum Streptophyta; class Pinopsida; order Pinales; family Pinaceae; genus Larix; species Larix kaempferi. The sequence continues at coordinate 582,903 of BSBM01000202.1, forward strand.
TGCAGAATGGGTTTGTGGATGAAGCCCTGAAACTGTTTGTGGAAATGCCTGAACGAGATGTCGTTTCGTGGAATGCGATGATTGCAGGATATTCACAGAATGGGCATGTTGATAAAGCCCTGAAGTTGTTTCAGGAAATGCCGGAAAAGAATGTGGCGGCATGGAATGCAATGATTACAGGATGTGCCCAGAATGGGTATTATGGAGAAGCCCTGGAGCTTTTTCAACAGATGCGACGAGCAGGAGCGATGTTAAACTTGGAGACTTTTGCAAGTGTTCTCTCTGCATGTGCCAACTCTGCAGCTCTGCAACAAGGCAAGGAAATTCATGAAGACATTATTAGAAGTGGATTTCAGGTCGATGCTTTTGTGGGGAACGCGCTTGTAGACATGTATGCCAAATGTGGGAGTTTAAGGAATGCACGCAAACTGTTTGATAGAATGCCTGGACAAGATGTGGTTTCATGGACTGCAATGATTGCAGGATATGCCATGCACGGTTTTGGCAATGAGGCCCTGCAACTCTTTGAACAAATGCAATGCTCGGGTATGAAACCAGACCATGTCACTTTTGTGGCTGTTCTGTCTGCGTGCTGCCATGCAGGCCTTGTGGAGGATGGCTCGCGGTACTTCAATTCCATTAGTCAGGATTATCACATCACTCCTATAATGGAGCACTACTGCTGCATAGTTGACCTTCTGGGCCGGGCTGGTCTTCTGCACGAAGCACAAGACTTTATCAACAAAATGCCAATTGAACCTGATGCGGCTGTGTGGGCATCTATGCTTGCTGCCTGTAGAATACATACTAATATAGATCTCGGAGAATATGCAGCAGAACGCTTGTTTGAATTGGAGCCTAAAAGTGCCACACCTTATGTTCTGCTGTCAAACCTGTATGCAGCCGCTGGAAGGTGGGATGGAATTGAAAAGGTGCGAAAATTGATGAAAGACCGGAGAGTTAAAAAGAAGCCAGGATGCAGTTGGATTGAGGTCAACAAACAGTTGTTTACTTTCCTTGTAGGAGACAGATCACACCCACAAACACAGGAAATTTTAGCGGAATTGGAGAGATTATCTGGGCAGATGAAGGAAGAAGGGTATTTGCCTAACAAAAAATATGCACTGAATGATCTAGAGGAGGAACAGAAAGAAGATATTCTCTGCTATCACAGTGAGAAGCTAGCAATTGCATTTGGGCTAATCAACACATCCCCTGGAACACCCATCCGAATTGTCAAGAACCTTCGAGTATGTGGTGATTGCCACTCTGCCACCAAGATCATCTCCAAGATAGCTGCACGAGAAATTGTTGTGAGGGACACCCATCGCTACCATCATTTCAAGGATGGACAGTGTTCTTGTGGAGATTATTGGTGACACTAAGTCAAAAAGAGTAATAATGGTGGGCTTGCATTACAAATATGGTACCCATGGACCACGAGCTGCTGTTTTTCTCTTGCAATGTGTAGCATTAGGAGATGCAGTATATGTTTTAGGTTTACGCTGGAGTATAAGAAAGGCTCTACCAACAATGCTATTGGCTGCCTGCGTCATCCTTCAAACCTTTAGATAAAGCAAAGATAGTATTTTTCACCTTGGATTCAAAAATTTGGTTCCTCGTTACCAAGTAGAATTACCTGACTTTAGCAGGGCTTATGGAACAGCTTCTCATCCAAAAATTCTTATTTGGAACCTTACATGGATTCTCATCTCAAGTACAACAGTGTCTAAGTTGGATATACTTTTTGTGCCTAGAAGAGGGCACACTATACTGATTCAAAGCGATTTTTGAAAGGATACAACTTTGTACTATTTACACAGCCTACTTTATTTTCCCACGATGCAAAAGGATGTTTTGCATTTTCTTCGTAGATGTCTGACACACTATAAGCCCAATCCTTAAAACATAAAACTTGGTTTTTCTTGTTCATAACCTCCTTAATCTAAACCTTGGGTAAGCATTTTAACTGACTTGGTCAGTGGTTTTTTTGGCAACAATTCAACAGAATCACTTGTAGTGGTTGAATGCTTTGGGAAAATTTCCAAGTCCATTTGTTATTCTAAAATTGATGCAGTATTCAGTTTATAATTTAAATGTCTGCCACCCCAAAACTAATTATCTAGCAAAGTTTGAGAACCATACCCCAATCCAAGTCCTTAGAATTTTCAATTAAGCCTCTCTTTCCATGTAGGATTTGAGCCTTGCCTATATTAAGCATGCAAAAAAGGAGGTGTCAATCCTTCTTATTCCTCTTTTAACGCTTGTATTGCCTTTTCAGTCACTTGGGCTTTATGAACTGGTTTGGTCCTTTACCTTTCTTACAACTTTCAAACCTGGAAAGATGAAGATAACGCCCAGACCTTTTAGATCTACCTTCATTACTCTAGAGTATAGCCTTTGATGTCTTCAAGAGTATGAAAGAACAGGAAAAACTAGTTGATGGATTGTGGAGGACAATGAATTCAAAGTTGTTGAGAAAGTTTGGCTTATCTTAGTAAAAGAAGATCGTGTGATTCAAATTCTCATCACATGGTTAAGCCCTTATGGTATGGTCTCTACAACATTATTAAGTACATTAGGGAGAATGCTTTTAATATTGATACCTATCCAAGCATTCATGATGTTGACATAGAGCTCCTCACTTGTATGAAGATTTCACCCTGGAGACAAAGGCTCTAGTGATCCATCAACAAAATTTCTTACTGTAAGTTTCCAACACCCTCTTTAGTTTGACATCATCTTTAATCCTAGGGTTGAGATCACATGGCATGCTTCTTTTTTCTGCATAGCTTATGGTGGACTAGGGATAACTTTGTTATCTAGGCATACAGATTTCACAAAGGTGACAACATTTTCTTCGCCTCTTAAGAACATTGGAGCCCGATGCCTTTACTTGGTCGTCGATACCCAACCATAGGACACTAGAACATTGGATGAAAGAAACATTATCTAATATGATGGAACACTTGAGGCAATACAAAGAACAAAGGGGGCAATGGCACATCATTACAAACACTATCTAATATGATGGAACACTTAAGGCAAGATAAAAAGCTTGGGGATGATTATAGTAATGACACGTCGCTTTAGAATTAAGGCATCATACCGCATGATGAGATATATCTCAATATTGAGATCATCACCCAACAAGGTGTTATCGACCAATGTCTTTAAAATAGCATAAGAGACAGGAGTACACACCATGTCTAGAAACAAAACTGGAGCACAACTCCAATATAGATAAGAAAGATAAGTTACACAATAACTCCTTAAATAAGAGGAGATCCTTCTACAATTACCCCAAAACATTCACATAATCATTTCACATGTCCTCAACAATGACTACATTATATATATATATATATTCACTCATTGCACGTGGTCCCTTCATTAGGGTCGACCACCATTTCATATACATTTACATCAAAACATACACATTTAGCTCCATATATGTCCCCCTTGGGGTCATATCATATACATTAAACTCCATATATGCTCCTCTTGGCCATAACATAGTACCCTCCTTCAAAAAGCTTTGTCCTCAAATCTTTGCATTTAAGGGCTTTACATGAGATGAAATCAAGTAATAGGATTTCCTTACATTCATGCTTTCTTGTTGTCATTGGTGATGATCCATCCTTCCAAAATCGATTATTTTCGGTCTTAATCCTTGATAGCTAGTGGTTGCATGATTTTGATTCCATGTGTTGTTGATGTGACTTCTCCAATTTGTTTTAGTTTCTGGCTTTTGGTAATATCTTGTTGAATAATGATTTTTTGTTCCATGAATATTGTTAGAGTATTCCATCTTTCTTGATAGTGTCATTGTATATCTTTTTGCCTTTCTTGGAATTTTTCTTGGTAATGAGGATGTCGTTATGGTTTCACACTTTATGGTTTCTCTTCCTTCTGCATACCCATGTTATCAGTCTTCTTTTCAAAGATAGTTTTGCGTCCTCTATCCTTTGTGCTTGGTCTTTGATCACTCTCGCCTTTGAGATAATACCCTCATACTTGTCATGTACACCTTCAAGCCGAAGCTCAGCTTCTTCAAGTATTTTTTGGCATCCTTCTATAATCTTTATCTTCTTTCTCATTTAAAGTTGCAATGTAATGTACTATTACTCAAGATGGTTCAACCACAACACTATTTCATTACAAATATAACAATTAGTGTTTAATAAAAAAAAGGAATTATAGCATGACATAATATTGTCAATCCAAAGGAAAAGCTTCCCTTCCATTCCTGTGATGTGTTTCTTATAAATAAAAAAAAACTTTTACTATTAATTTATTACAAAAACACGTAATTAACTATTAAAATTAATTCATATGATCTGTTAATATGATTGACAAACACACACATATATATTATAATGTATGGACGAAGCATGTGGAGGAGTAGGTGGTGACCAGGCTTCAAATTTGAAGCCTTCAGGGCCCTTCAGAGGCCATTTTACATGTCATAGAAGGCCACTTCAAATTTTACCATGCAAAAGAAATTTTATTTCATGGTAAGCCTTTCAATAATTAAATTAACCACTATTGTTTAAAATTGCAACAGAAGGGTAGCTTCAAATTTCACCCATCGACAATTTTCAGTGGGAAATTGGGAATGTGGCTACTAGCTAGGTGACTTGGGAGTGGGACTCGGTTACTCTCCAATATCCACGTGTTCGATCATCCATGGATCATGGACCATTGGGCCTCTAATAATATCATTGACCAACTTAAGTGGACGGGCTTACACTGAGCAGCCCATGGCTTGAACTCTTCTAAGTTCTCGTGTTTGCAGCAAGCACTTACGTGTTTAACACATTTAATGGAAGCAACAAATTTATTAAACCTGGTTGGTGGCTCATATGTGTTGTTGGCAGTAGGCTTACCAAGTTACCAGTTATCACATACCGATTCATGAATTCTGACTTAGTGAATTAATTGAGTATTCAATGTATAATATATTATGTTAATGTGCCCCGAATTTGGCATTTCACACAAAATCCACAATTTAGAAACTTCTTGTAATGTTACAGGATGTTGCTCCTTCCTGTGGCCCCTACCCACATCCCTGCATTTTCTTTGTTGTATCAAGTTAATCCTACCATCTACGGCTCCCAACCTCACACCCTGTGTTTTCTTTGTTGTATCAAGTCAATCCCGCGGCTCCCAAGTCCCACCTTGTGTTTTCTTTGTTGTATCAAGTAAATGATCGAATTCCATGCTTCCATGGCTCCGACCATCAATATATAATATTACATGAATACAATCAAGCTTTTTCTTATACCCCTACTCCACTGTGGTCGAGCTACTTCCAACTTCCACCTACCCTATCTCCTCCAGTCCTCGAGGAGAGTTTGCGGAGCGAAGCTGCCAATGCCAGCCTGCCATAAACATATATAAAGAAATTTGTTTTCTTTGAGGAGCTCAACTTGAAGGCTGACTAGATTTCCGACATCGTATGAATGTACTGGTATGTACATCATTTTATCCATTCATGATCCCATCAATTATTTAAAAATTTTGTTATTTGATTAAAATTTTGTAACTTCAAAGTTAAAACACAATATTATTATTTGACTGAAATTTTGTTACTTCAAATGGACCTTGAAGGCTTCAAATTTGAAGCATGGACCCGAGAGTGGGTTTGTCACAAATCTCCGTCAAAGGTTGTTTAGAACAACATTTATCAATTCCCAACTGTAGCAACAACAACAATTGATTCTTTCTCCATATGTCCCGTCTATACGCATATGATTTCATGTGCTCTTTGCCTTGCCCTATTTTCCATTGTCGCTCGATCGAAGCTCTAGCTTCCCTTTAACTTTCCTGAAATGGAGGGGACAAGGAAGACCATTGTTTTCACTCTGAAATTGAGTTCTTCCCCGTTCAGCTTCCACTGGCCACAATTGCATCCCTATGGGAAACAGGTGTGCGCAGTGCACCCCCCATCTTTACCAAAAAGTCTGGGGATTTGGGGAAGTTCCCACTCTGCCAACCTCCATGCATCTAGTTAATGAATTAGATCAAGAATCCATAATTTGTATATAAAATTGTATTACATGAGCTATTTTCCCCAATTGCTCAGTCGTCGAATCGACACCTTCCTCTAGTACACGGTTTAAGATTCTTGGTATTTATTAATATGAAGACCACCGATGCTACTACACTTACACCCCGCGTTCGACTATACGAACTGGGAACAAAATGTTTTTGTAATCTTGATTTTTAGAACGACAATGCTACTTTACCTTTTGAGTTTGTTGCCCTTATTGTCTGGTATGGAATAAAAAAAGAACTCCAACCATATAACAAGAATTTCAACCATCTATGCATCTGCTCTCTACTTGGTCTACCTACGTTTTACTTATGCTTCACAAGTTACAACCCATCCTCTACTCCATCATACCATAGATTTAGTAAGTATAACGAGATCTAGGGGGAGGGCTATAGAGAAGAAGCATCCAGGGTCCTTAATCAGCTATTGAGAACAAAATTTTCCTGGAGTCGGATAGTTCTCTTTGCTCAAACCCTAATAGAGCATGTAACATGTAAGGAGTGCTTAAACTTATTCTATCCCCAAGTATGTGTGGCATTCATAGTGTTGAATGAAAAATTAAAACATATATTGTTGTCATTGGCATTCAATTCTGTCATAGGGTACACAATTAGAGTGACAAAGAAACTTGCTATTAGTTTTCAATCCAATCCAACTTCTTTGTTGAACTGTTCTCTCTAATATAATTGCGTGAAGGAGGATTATAAATGGAAACGAAGTTGTTTGATAGAGGTGCATGAAAGTGAATTATGGTCCTCAATTCAACAAAGTAAAAAAAAGTTACCATTCAGATTCTTTACCTTCACCTTTTTTACTACCTTTATGCATACATCTCTATTGTTCACTAATTTAGTAATAGATACAAACCAAACTCAACGTCCAATGTTTTTGGCTTATGAAACAATTTCTTCCTTTTTTGTCTTACATTATCATTTTTTCCATTGTTAAGTAGGCTAGAAATTATATTAGTTTGAAGAACGCTAGTGATTTACAAAGATTGAACTTTTCCAAGAATAAGCATCACGTTGCTTTTAGAAGAGTTGAAGAACCCAATTCTTCATTGAGCTAGTAGTGTTTGAAGCAGCCTAGGAACCCATTTCAAGAGGTATTAAATATTATTATACTAGTTAAAAGTTGGATTGGTATTGGGCTAGCAAGCTAATTGTAGCTTATGCAGAAAAAAAAAGATCTATAAATTTAGTTATGGCAATTCACACTGAACATCTGGAAAGTGGATTTTCTATGTGTCTCCTAAGTTATGTTTCACTAATAGATTCCTCATGTTCAAGCAGATCATGAAAAAGTAAAATAGTATTAATTTTGGCTGTAAGGATGAAAGTTGGATTGGAATGGGGTTAGCAAGTTAATTGTATTATTATACTGGTTAAAAGTTTAAGAGGCAAGATCAATTTGGGAATCTACTAAGATGGCAAAGGTGGCATAGTGGCCTAGAGACCGAGTCGTTAGATCGAGGCGAAATATGGTTGTGTTCTATGACATATATAACGTTCAGTGTTGCTATATCCACTGCAAAATAAAGCCTCTCGACTTTACTACGTAAGTAAACATTGAAATTGATGTACTAGTATATTTTCAAATGAAAAGAATGACTTATTTTTACATGGCAGCATTGAAGGGTTCAATATATCATAGCCATTCAAAGTGAAATGGGACCCCACCCTTTAAATTTGATCCCTGGTGGTGACATGAGGGTGGTAGGTAGCTAGGGTTTCATGTTTGCGTGTCCTCGGCGAGTCGGCCCACCAAAAGTCTGGGGGAGACAGGAGAGGATGGAGAACTCGTGCTATCTTCCGGACAGATGCGGAAGTTGGGTCTCTTTGGAGGACAGGTAAGGGTCACTTACTCGGTGGTTTTGGTGTGTCAGTAAATCCAAAAGAAAATCACGATAATAACTCGTGAGGATACCTCAGCCCTCCGCTAGATTTGGCACAAAATCAGGATAATAACTCGTGAGGATACCTCAGGCCTCCGCTAGATTTGGCACAAGGTGGCGGAGCGGGATCTCACGAGGGGCTTAACTCTGCAGGAGCTCGAGGGAATTTACATCTCGGGATTCATCACCCCACAGTTCCACAGTTTCTCCAGGACATTCCCTTGATGACGAAATCCTTCATTCAAAGAATGAAGAATCTGGTCTTCGGGTTGGGTTTGGAAGATGGTCGTGGCACAGAAGGGTGTAAGGACTCGAGGGTCGACTCAAAATAAAACTTACACATCCTAGATGCTTAGAAAGCGGGAGGAAATGGGGAAATGTATCAAGAGCAAGATAAGGTGAAGATGGTATCGGGGATAGACATCAAATGGTAGAAATTTTGGTTATGATGGACGTTGCTCTAGTTGGAAGGAAGGTTTTGTGGAAAATTCGTAAACTCAACTTCTATCTGGTAGTGGCTAGCGGTAATTGGATGCCAGTTTTAGGATATTGACTAGTTTTTCAAGTATTTGTGCAAGGTTGGGTATGTTTCATATTTCATAAAAAATAAGATGTGAAAATTATTCTTCATGCAAAGTGGAGTTTGGGTCCTTTTGGGTTCATTTTGAAATCATGGGACGTAAGGTTCGACCCGCGAAGGGAGCCTACTTATGTAGAGAAAATTTGGGCATTATGTCTAGGTCTCCCATTGTCTCTGGGACATTTTAGAAAGGTTAGGAAACCTGGTCAGCCATTTTATGAGTTTAGAAAATGGATGGGATACAAAGGTAGATTAGATCATCGTTGTGCTTGGATCCCAGTGGAAATGAATTTATGCAAGATTTATTGGGGGTGGATATGGTGGTGGGGGATGATTACTTTTTTCAAAAGATAGATTATTGATGTGTCTTGTTTCAATGTCACGATTGTCATGAAGTCAGCCATATGGTAGCCCAATGTAATGTACTATGAAGAGAAGGGTCCAAAATCCTCTCAAAAAGGTATGGGCGAAGAAAAAGACTGATTCCCTAAAGCTGAAAGAGGCGGTTGATTCTAAGTGGAGGATACAAGGAGCACCAGAATTAGAAGGGTCCCTTGGGAATGAAGTGGCGAAGAAGTTGTAGTAGAATCCCCTTTACTGATTGATGATCCTCAATTGTCTTGAATGAGTCTAGAGCCTATTGGACCCAATGGGGGTTTTTCAATGGGTGTTAGTCCTACCTTTATTTCGAGTGCTTCGATCCTTGTACTCATCAGTCGATGTCGAGTGAGGCTCCCGTTACTGATGCAAGGTTAGAAAAAGGAGGGGGTAGGGAGTCACCTTTGTCCTCCTTTTCATCTTTCGAGCTATCGAAAGGGCAGCTTCAAATGGACATAAAGGAGCTTAACTCTAAGTAGTTTAAGTCAATGAATGACTTAATATCTAGGGATAATGAAAAGGGTGGAATTGGGATTGAAGGTGGCTTAGCCTTAGATAAATTGATAAGCTTTGCACCGGGTAGAAGATCCCATTTGGTGCTAGCTCAACAAGCCAAAAAGAAGTTAGAGATGGAAAGCAAGCGAAGATCGACAAGGCCCTTAGAAAAGGGAAATCACGTTAAGGGGTTTCTCAATGATTTGTCTTTCCTTCGATCCACGAGGGGTCGAAGGTGCCCACAACCAATTACCCTCAAAATACTTTTTAGGGTCTATAAACCTGATATCATCCTTTTACAGGAAACTATGTGCCCAACAAAGAAAGTTATGAAATTCTTATCCTCATGTTCAAAAGATTGTCCATTTGTTTCGATGGATTTGATAAGGTTGTCGGGTGCACTGGTTTTGAGCTAGCACCTGGATTTCATTGGGATTCCTCAATGGCCTTAAACTCGGGCATTTTGGTGGACCTAGAAGTTAGGGAGCGAGAAAAAAAATTCAGGGTTATAAATATATATGGTCCATATTTGAAGAGAAGGTTTTTTGGGGAAAACCTCTCCTTGTCAAGGTTTCTTAATGATTCGAACATCATTGTGGGAGGGGATTTGAATTTAGTTATCTCCATGAGGGAAGTTTGGTGGAAATCGACCAAACAAGATCCTATGGGAAAAAATTTATACATTGTTTTGAACAAAATCACCTAAATGACCTAGAACCCCCAAGGATAGCCCCTACTTGAAGGAACACCAGAAGAGGAAAAGAAGCCATATCGAAGTGTCTTGATAGATTTTTTATCTCACGAGCTTTGGTAGAGGATCAATTTCTAATCATGCCTTGGATTGGAACGGGATGTATCTATGACTCATTTGTCGATTATGTTGAAGGTAGAAAAAGAGGAAGTAAAGCAGTCGAGCCCTCTCAATTCAATCATGGGTGGCTCCTGGAGGAGGTTTTCAGCTAGTTGATAAAGAAGACTTAGAGCCATATTCAATCCAATGTAAGGGCAACGGCCAGGCAACAATTTGTTAATAACCTACAAAAGGTTAAAAGAGCCATGAAATCATGGGCCAAGGGATATATGGATAAATCACTAATGGAACTTTAAAATGTGGAGGAGCAAATAAACTCCTTTCATATGTCGAATTCTAAGGGAGTATTCTCAAAAGAAGAAGTAGACACACTGAAATCTTTGGAAGTCAAAAGGAAGAATTTGTTGGAGAAGGAAGAAATTTATTGGAGACTCAAAAGTAAGTATGGATTAAGGAAGGCGGTAACAATATGAGGTTTTTCCACAATTTTGCTAATCATAGAAAGCATATTAACACTATCTAGGAATTTCAAACCTGGGATGGATTGATGGTGAAACACTTTAAGGCCCTTTTAAGGAACCGAAGGGCTATAACATAGGGGAAGTTATGAAAAGACTAAGTCTGGTCCATGCGGTCATTAACGACGAAATGAATAGAGTTATGGATGCGGATGTTACTTGTGAGGAAATTCTTATAACTCTCTATTCTTTTAAGAAACGAAAGAGCCTGGGTCTGAATGGGTTGTCGATTGAATTTTATCTAGACTTTTTTTAGTTTATTACAGAAGATTTATCAAGAGTGGTTCAGGAGTCCAAACAGTTAAGGAAGGTGTTGGGAGCTTTATATCAAATATTATAGCAAACAGATTGAAGCCCATTTTGTCAAGCATTATATCTCAAGAACAATTTCCTCCAGAACAAGGAAATACATGACAATATGGCTATTGCACAAGAAGGCTTGCACTCGATCTTGACTCGAAAGATCTCTGCAATGGTTATGAAAGTGGCTTGAGCGATGGAAAAGTAAGTTGGACATATATGAGGCTTTTTCTTATACAAATGGAGATGAATATTCATTCAGACAACTAGATCATGGGATGCCTCCAATCAGTCGCATTTGTTGTTCTAATAAATGGATTCCCATCTGATTTCTTTAGGGCAACAAGGGGAATCAAGGGGACTGAGAATGGGATGTCCATTGTCCCATTTTATGTTCTTGTTTGTGGAAGAAGGTTTAAGTTTACTTGTAAAAGAGTCCAAGTGGTAGGGGGGGACTAAAATGGGTAAACATCACAGGGACAATCACTCTCTCACATTTGCCTTTGTTGATGGGAATGTACAATAATTTAGAAAGTTTAAGGAAATTCTCAACCTATAATGCAAGGCTACAAGGATGGGGCATTAGAGCAAATTTGGGGTCTAAAATGGGCCTCAAAGAATACGAGCCACCTCATAAGAAAAAGAGCCATTGAATTCAAGAACCAATAGAATTTCAAGAAAATAGTCAACCATAATGGTTGATGTGGCATATTTGACATTAAAAAAATTACTTTTTAATTCATATTTTCAATATATCTTCTTGTTGTTTTACTCAAATTTCGAGTGGGAGCACTCGTTGGATGCAGAATTAAATTTTGCATCCAACGAGTACCGACACTGCATAGTTTTGAGGTACCCCACCCCACGAAAACCGAGAAAAGTAACACATTTTTTTTTTATGTATTTCTCGATTTTTGTGGGGTGGGGTACCTCAAAAGTATGCGATGTGGGTACTCGTTTGATACGGAATTTAATTCTGCATCCAATGAGTGCTCCGGCTCGAAATTTGAGTAAAACAATAAGGAGATATGTTGAAAATACAAAGAAAAAAAATAGTTTTTTTTTTCTCTTTTCCTCCAAAATTCATAAATATTATTTTATTATTTTAACTATTATTTTATTATTTTCCTTAGGAGGCCCATTTTAGACCTCAAATTTTCTGTAATGTTAAATCTAACAAAATCATCTCTTGTTCAACAACATCCAGGAAGAGGACGTAAGGCAGATGGTAGAGGTGCTTCCATTCTAGGTTTGGGATCTGTTTGAGGGGTTTAAGTATCTTGGTTTTATATTAAATCCCAACAATTACAAATTTGTAGATTGGTTCTAGCTCCATAAGGAGATTGAAGCAAGAATATTAGTTTGGGTTAACATATGTCTCTCAAGAGGTGGAAGACTAATTCTCATCAAATCGGTCCTAGAGAGTATTCATGTATATTGGCTCTCTATAGCTAGTCCAAAAGGAATTCTGACTAAAATTTTTAAAAAAAAAAGTGATTTAGTTATCAGTGGTCAGGAAACAGGTCGAAGGATGGAATCCCTCTAGTTAAATGGACTAGGTTGGCTAGACCGGCAAAGATGGGAGGTTAGGGTTTGAAGAATTTATATATATCTGAAAAGGTGTTGGCAGGAAAAATATTGGAGACCATTATTCAATGACCCATTATGGGGTAGATTGTTGAAGTCTAAATACTTGAAAGGAAGAGCTATGGAGGAATGGTTAGGCTAGAAAGGAAAGTTGAAAAGTCTTGCTCCATTGTATGGAAGGATTTTTTAGAAGCTTTCATGTTGGTTGGAAAGTAAAGAATGTGGAGAATAGGGGATTGAAGAAGCATTTGAATTGGGGAAGATCAATGGGTAGGTTTTGAGAATGTATATACTCTCCTTGAGGACATGATAGAGACACTACACTCACATGGAATATACCATATCAAAGATGTGAGGCTTGAGGCAAATGGAGATCATAGATGGAAGAGAGTGGAGGAACCTAGTCCGGAGAGGCCCTAGGAGGCTCTTTGGGAGGCCTACCTAGATTTTTTTAATCTAAATTATATATATATATATATATCAAACAATCCATATAAACTAGTGTGGTCTAAGAATCCAAGCATATGAGTATTTACTACCAAGCTAGGGTATCTAACCACAATAGAGGAAGAAGGTCAGTAGGCTTATGTTTGGTAGCAGAATCCTTTATGGAAGGTAAATAGCCCTTTAAAGGAAAAAATTGTCTTATGGTTTGCTTTGACTAATAAATTATTGACCTAGGACAATGGCAGAAAGAGAGATTGGATTGACCTGATTCATTGTGATCTTTGCAAGCAGGAGGAAGAAACAATAATCCATTTAACAATGAATCATGGCGTTGTGAAATCTGTTTGGACTATGGCTACTAGGGAGATGAATATGAAAGTTCATTGGGCTAGAAATTCACTAGAGGGATGTCTTAAAGAATGGTGGATGGGAAATTAAGTATTTGAATTCTAAGTTTTTCCATATCAGTTTGTTTATGGGATATGGTGGGCACACAACTTAGCTATTTTTTAAGACCATTTGATTCCGCTAGAGGTGATAGCACATCAAATCTATAATAAGACCTTGGAATTCATAGTGCCAACAAAGGGAAAAAAAACTCAAGTTTTATTGATGCCAAAACTCAATTTAGAAACTCCTTGGGGATATTTTGATGGGGCCAGTTAAGGGCACCCGACATCAAGAGGTGCTAGGTGATTATGTATCTAAAACAACAAAATTTAATCAAATTAAAATATGCAATAGGTAGAGCTTCCAATAATAAGGCAAAATTCAAAGCATTGTGGATGTTTTTGAATGAGGAAAAATAAAAAGGTATAAAGTAATTACAAGTGATGGGCGACACATAAATCCACAGTTAAAAATCTTAGTTCATCCAAGCTATTGGAATTGATAGGATGTACGATTGAAGATTTCGATTGGATCTATTTCCTTCATATTTACAGAGAATTGAATACATAAGTGAATGCTCTATCCAAACAGGCTTTATCTATGTGAATAGGTATGACGGTAGAAAAAAATTTCTTTGATGGAAACCTCCTTGAAGTTATGGATATTAGCTTTCCCTAATTTTTTATCATAGGGATTTGTACATGTCCTTGCAATCAGATTGAATGTAATTTGAAGATTCATATAATGGGGGTTCTTATTGGTTATGGTTAAGTTTATGGAGGCCGGACCCTTATTTATTTTGTATAAGAATATACAATCAGACTAGGTGTAAATATTTAGGTATTGGGGAGCTTGTTTTGGGGATGGGTAGAGTTGTTTACCAACAAGTTTATTTAGAAATGGGATGTAATTAGTGTCAAGGTGTGGGGTTGATGGTATGGTCATGGATAATGGGGGTTGATGGTATGGTCATGGATAATGGTTTTTATGTTGTGTTTTGCTAAGAAAGAATTGTGGAAAAACTACAAAACAGCATTGTGTATATTTCTTATATGTATTGAAAATTAATAATGCAATATACTACATCACACCATCATAATTTAAAATGAATAGTTCTCTATACCTATCACACCTCCATCATAATTTAAAATTTAAATGATTATTGCACATCTCCATCATAATTTAAAATTTAAATGATCATCATAGTATTATTTTTACACCGAAGGCGTTTTCATGGCGTGATCAACTCGGATGGCACTGTGCTAGATTCCTCGTCTCTTAGGAAAACAGATCACTAGCATGTGCCTTATCATGCATCCGTCAATTTTCCATCACTTCACGTGTCCGCCTGGATTTCCATCATCTTTCCACGTGGTGACTTCCTGCACATAGGATAGCTTCGCTACTCTAGGGTTTATTGGCACTATTGTCTACTATGAAGCTAAATTGGATAAAGAAACTCTAGTTTATCTCCCAACGTAAAAACCGCCTCATTGCAACCGTATTTTTCTCCATTGTGTGCAATTTCTAGTGCTTGCAAAAACACTTCTTATATTCTTTTGTTGAGATAATTGCTCAGATAAATGTGCACTCACGTTGAACAACCATGTCCATTCCATTTTGGTTTGAAATTCTTCACAGAGATGAATAATGAATTTTAGTAATGATGATAAATGCACTTCATTTTAACTTGTAAATGTATTTTTCAATTATGCTTGCAAAATTCAATGGTCCACTTGCTAGCCTTCCATTCACCCTCTTGATGACATTGGTAGTATGTTGATGGTCCACTTGCTAGCTTTCCATTCTCCCTCTGGATGACACTGAAAGCATGTCAATGGTCCACTTGGAAGCCTGCCATTCGCAACTTAGGATGACACTATCAACATGTCGATGGTCCACTTGGAAGTCTGTCATTCACCTCGGGATGTCACTTGGAAACATTTGATGGTCCATTTGGAAGCCTACCACTTTCCCTCGGGGTGACACTTGGAAACATTAGGTGGTCCACTTGGTATCCTACCATTCGCCTTGGGATGACACTTGGCTGCAGCATGTCGATGGTCCACTTGGAAACCTTCCATTCACCCTCAAGATGACACTTGGCAACATGTTGGTGGCCCACTTGGAAACCTACCATTCACCCCAAGATGACACATGGAAACATGTCGATGGTCCATTTGGAAACCTGCCATTCGGCCTTTGGATGACACTTGGAAACATGTCAGTGGTCCACTTTCCAGCTTGTCAGTCTTGTTCTCGAATGTTTTCGAAAGGGCGATGCATGCAGGACATGAAGATTGAGGGTTTCAGAGTGGCGGGGAATCGAACCCAACTTGATTAAAGAGGTGAGCATGGTTGCCTATCGTGCTATAGCTTCTGTAGCTTGTTTGTTTGACAATGTTTTCAAGGGATTGATTAGAGGTGAGCATTATCTCAAAAGCAAACAAACTTTGCGTAGTATTTAATCTTGAAACACTGCTCTAGTTTATTTTAATTGGTGCTTTGTTATTGTGTAGCATGCCAACTCTTTAATTAACAATTTTTGTCCCTTTTTCATATGGTTCTTTGTTCTTTGTTGTTGCCAATACATCTATTGTGGGGATGAACCTTAGTCTCACGTTAAACTCAGATGGATTTTATTATGTGAGAATATACTAAGTTGGGTTTTATCAAGACTTAACTTTTTTCAATCTACTTCCTTCACAGATCTGCATGAGTTTGTTTCAATATTAGATCTGTGAAATTATTTTTTATCTTGGGCTTGTGGGTTTTTTGGGTACAAATTTTAAAGTTGAGCATGATTCTTGAAGTTGTGTGATGGATTGGAGAGTGGATTCTTCACAACAAGAGTTATGCCAAAGAGGTCAAGGTAACTTTGATTGTTGTGGTTATTAGTGTTGTTGTCTACCTTGTCACGGATATGAAGGTCAATCTCAAAGGATTTATGTGTTGCGGTGGTTGTATTATGTACCTCATTGCAACAAATTGTAAGGTTTCTCCACATTCTTTTTTGAAAAACATGAGCCTTCCTTTCATTTCTTGCATAACGCTATCAAAAGTTAGTGGATTTAGTATAGTTGTTCATGTATTTTTCATATTTTTGCTACTAATCACACTACGTCAGTACATTATTAATCAATTTTATATGCTAGGATTGAGTGTTCACCTCTCCAATCCCCAAAACCCTTTAGCCTTATTTCTAGTTCTGTTATGTTCCCATTTCTTGCTCCGTTTCCCTTTTCATTTTGGGTAACATAGATAATTACAACCTTCTTCTATTAGGTAGTAAAAATGACATGCATCTTAATAATGACATTAACCCTTAATTTTACCCAAAAATATGTCTAAAGTTTTCATATTTTGAAAATAAATTCCACAACCTTTAATGACATACATCTTAATAATTACATTAACCCTTAATTTTACCCAAAAAGATGTCTAAAATTCCCATATTTTGAAGATAAATTTCAATACATTTTACTGAAACAAACTAAACTTGCAATCTATATTTGTCACCTAAGATAGCCATCAAGGAACGTGGTCGCATTAATTTGGTTCAAAACCAGTTACATCTATTTGCAGCTTTCCACTTAAATCTAAAGGGGAAGTTGGCATTCTAGGGATTCCCCCATAATTT